>BMAU01000614.1:0-79755 GCA_019973935.1 Trichonephila clavipes
AATATTATAAATTGAAAAGTGATTTTTAATTCAAAATTTAAAGAAACCACGCAGGTAATTTTACAAGGAAAAAAACCTACCCTTACATACATAACAAGCAATATATATAAAGTTTGTCTAATTAGCTTTAATTATAAGTATCTCCTAAGATTTCAATCTGTTCAACTTTTTATTAGTACAAAACTAGAATTTTGCTTTATCAAAGAGCAAAAATTAATGTGGCAATAAAATTGAAAGGACAGTTATCTACAGTTTTATTCATATCAATACTCTAAATAAATTTATGTAAAATTTGTTTGTTTCATTTTTTTTTATATAAGTGCATTAATCTTTTAGTTGGCATTTTAATTTTTATGAGTTGCTTATGACTGTTGAACATGTTTTGACTTAAACACCATCGTAAAATCTTAGTTTATAGGAGGTACTGTGTGTTAAAAATATTTATGGACCACTGTTTTAAATCATTAAAAAAATTTGTAGTGAATTAAAAATTACTTATGTTGAATGTGATTCTATTATTGTAGGAAATTCAAAATCTTTGGATTTTAATATAAAAACTTTGGAAGAAATTAAGAATGAAAAGAAAAAGAAGGAAGGTAACATTTGAACGTTTTTGTTATGGAATGAATATTAAAATTGTATCAGTAAAGGATGAATTAACTTTATATTAATATGTAACCAATTTATATAACAATGTGCATCTTTTCCGAAAATTATATTAATTTTTTTTTTGTTATTTTTTGATTTATAAAGGTTGTCTTCACTTAATGTTAAGAAACCAGTCCTGAATTTGGAATATTTTTCCAGATATAAAAGACCTGTAACATTAATGCTAAATTTTAGGCTTTCCTATCCCACAGAGTAGGATATTTTCATACTTCTCATTTTTATTTTGAGTTGATTCTTTTTTTTTTTTTTTCTGGTATAAAATGTTTTTAATGTGACATCAGTAATTCAAAAATGGAACTGTTCATTTACATGTTTTAGAATGAAAACCACTTTGATAGCATTTCCAATGAAAATATCAATTATTGATAATGATTTTTTTTAAGAATAAAAGGAAAAAATAATGCAAACTACATTGAAATATCTACTTTTTTCTTAGGGGAGAGTGAAGGCCTGTTGAAACCTTTTCCAATGTGTTTTGAATTTTAATTGTTCTCGAATCTTGCTATAGAAATACACATCCATGATTGGGAATAATATTTAAAATTACAAAAGCAGTAAATAAGCAAAGCTAGAGAATGCACTGGAATGAATATCAGAAATAGCAAAATTTAGTTACTGATGGAAAGAATTGAGCAGTCCATCCATTGACCATAGTATAAAAAAAATAAATGAGTAGGGGGAATGCCTAGATTGAAAAGGCTTTAGAAAATATTGATCTTTCTAAAAGTTAGATAGAGTGTAGTTACGTATGTGAATCCCACTAGACAGCGTCTCAAACTGATAAATACCTTTTATTACTATGTCTGTTTCCTTACAGATTTCCAAAGTATTAGTCATAGTTCTTGAAAAAGAAAAGGTGTTTTTTAAATAAAATTTAACTTTACTATTCTACTGGTTTTGGATGCTTAGAGAGAAAAACCACATATTTTTTAATGTTAAGTAAATTTATTGAATTTCACGGCATACCAAAATCAGTTTGCAACCCAATTGGTGTAGTGATGGAGATTTCCTTAAATAATTGAAAATATAAAAAATATTGCAAAAATTAGATAATGGTGATTGCATAATGAAAGATTGGGAGTTTTTCTCTCATTTATATTATGGCGATAAAGGCTATGAAATAACAAATATGCTTGTTTTAATTCCTAATTAGTTCTTAAAATAACTTTTCAGAGAATGAGGTTTTGTCTTTCAGTTAAAATAAAAAAACTCTTCTAAGAAAAAACATTAAACTTAACCCTATTTTCATATTTACATTTCCTATATCAATTATTTTTATTTTAGAAACAAATGTAATACTTACATTCAATTTTTATTTTGCTCCTTAGGAAAAAGAAAGTTTGATATGGATGAAACGGAAAATCTAAGGAAAAAATTAAAAATTGGAGTTGCAAACAAAGAAAATAAAGTACGTATTTTTCATGTGGATATATTTATTTAGTTTTATTGAAAAATTATATATTTCAAGACTAATAAGAGTTTTCTTCTAAAAAAAATATTATACTAGCTTTAAGTGTGAAAATAATGCTACTGTTCTCCGTAAAATCCAGTGTTCAATGCGCACTGGTGTAACACACTCCTATACTTTCAAACTGCATTTTTAAATTTTAAGGCATATTCGCCAAATAACCCCCCCCCCTTTTTTTTTAATGGAGGAACGTGCAATGTAGGTTAGCAATGCTATTATGTTTTAGTGCTATTTATTTGAGGTATTACTCCAGGATTTTGAAAAAATAGTATATTTCTATAAAGACAACTCTTTAAGTATGTTATGGCATTTCTTTTAAGTAAACAGTATTCAAATCTCATTAAATCATTCAAAATTCATTAGGTAGCCTTAAGGGGTCATATACCTTTTAAAATTTCCTGAAAATCGATTTTTTTATTATTATTTTATTTTATAGAGTAAACCTTTCTGAGTGTTCTAAAAGAAACCGCATGCAGATATTCCCAATAGAACGGACGTTATTAAGAAAATAAAAAGAGTAGAGAAAAGGCGATTTACATATTGTTTACATTTTGGCTCCAGGGTGACAGCTGTCATGTCGCCTGTGACAGCTGCGTTTCTCTGTTTCTAATATTTTCATTCTAATTATTATCAAATGCTTGAATCTAAGCCTCAAATATTATTTTGTTGTTCTGAATATTAACTACAACTTCTACTAACTTTATAAACTTCTACTTCTACTTTGTTTTGATAAAGTGAATCTTGAATTTATACTCGCTCGTTTTTGATTTTCATACCGTATCTTATTCTAAGATAAGTTTTAGGAAAAGTATTATTTTTTTATAAACTATTGAAGGATGATTTCGACTGAATCTGCTAAAAGACGTCCTAAGAAAAGGAAGTTTACTGGTAAAATATGCATACGAGATGCAAAGCTGTACACAGTGTGGATGAATCACTAAACAACAGTGCATCTGGAAAAAAGATTCGGCTGCAAGATGTTCATTCATCTTTTATTGAACATGATGACTGTTTTGATGGCTATAGAGTGTTTGATAAAACTATCATGTTTACAAACATTCAAAACTTTGCTTCTTGCAAAAAATGTGGTCCTGATATTAAACTATCAGAAAAATGTGTTAGAGGTTTGTCTAGTGTTTTTTCGATTGAATGCAAGAACTGTAAATATTTGTGTTCGTTTAGAAATTCAAAAATGCTGGGTAAAAGAAAAAATATTCCAGAAATAAACAGACGTTTTGTATACGCAATGAGGACAATTGGACAGGGTCATGCAGCAATGACAACTTTCTGTGGTGTCATGGACTTTCCTCCTCCAGTTGCTGAAAAAAATCCTATAATAACATTATAAACAAACTACAATTGTGTAGTAAAGAAGTCGCAGAAGCTTCAATGCAAAGTGCAGCTTTGGAAGAGGTAACTTTGACAAATTCTTCCGATATAATAATTAGTGGAGATGGAACATGGAAAACCCGTGGCTATTCTTCTCGTGTTGGTGTGTGTGCTGTTATAGGAGACAAAACAGGAAAGTGTATTGATGTGGAAGTGATGTCTTCTTTCTGTAAAGGATATGATTCTTGGAAACGACGAAAGAGGTCACCTGCTTACAAAAAGTGGAAAATTCTTCACGTTAAAGAATGTTTGAAGAACCACAATGGTTCAGCTGGCATGATGGAGACTGTGGGAATGGTTCGTATATTTCAGCGTTCATTAAGTCATCGTTCTGTGAGATATACATCTTACATCGGGGATGGCGATTCCAAAACATTCTCATCTATTACTGCATCCAATCCGTATGGAGAAGATATCACAGTTTCAAAAATTAAATGTGTTGGACATGTTCAAAAAAGAATGGGAACTCGTTTACGAAAATTAAAACAAATGAGCTCCAAACTCAGTGATGGGAAGTCGATTGGGGGAAAGGGAAGGTTGACCGACAGAATGATCGACTTAATTACAACGTACTATGGAAATGCAATCCGACAAAATAAAACATGCCTGTCAGATATGCGAAAAGCTGTTTGGGCTGTATATTTCCATATACGTTCAAGCGACGAAGAACCATTGCACAGTTTTTGTCCCGTAGGTCCTAATTCTTGGTGTAAATATCAAAATCAAGTAGTAGAGGGCAGTGTGCAAACTTTTAGACACAGTAACAAATTGCCAGTGGCAGTAATGGATGCCATAAAACCTGTGTTTAATGATCTATCACAACCTAAACTTCTACAAAAATGTCTAGGGGGTAAAACCCAAAATAATAATGAATCCATTAACTCATTAATATGGGAATTATGCCCAAAAACTTTAGGTTGTGGTAGAAAGATTGTTGACATATCTACAAATGAGGCAATTGTCATTTTTAATGATGGCAATCAAGGCAGACTAAAAATTATGCAATCGCTTGGTCTGACTGTTGGTCAATTTGCACATAAATTTGTTACACATGTAGATATAAAAAGAATTCAGACTGCAGAAGTACATTTTAATCTCCGCACAAAAGAAGTACGACAGGCTAAAAGAATGCAATTTAAAACTACTTGTAAGAAATTAACTGAAAAAGAGGGAACATCATATGCATGTGGCGAATTTTAGCATTTTAGAATCATAGTAATACACTGCATTCATATCACAAATTGTTTAATATTTATAATAAGTAGTTGTTAATTAAGGTATTGATTGTTTTTAAGTAATATTTATAAATTTTTAACTTTATTTTGGAGAAATGTGAATCACTTTGTTGCATTTTGATTATTTTGTAGCTTTTGATATCGTTTCGATGCTTGTACTGCATTGGTATAATATGTTTTTAGTTATAATAATTTTAATAAATTGAAGTTTATTGACTAAAAAAACTTCACATTAGTTTTAATTTAAATTTAGTTGTTGTTTGAGTAACCAGAATAATATATATATAAAACTGTGGTAAATTTTACGTTTGATGTCAATTTTCTCAGAACGTCATTTTTACTCATTACGCGCATGATATTTTCAAAACCGTGCCATGGAAAATGATAAAATTTTTACTGTAGATTCTGATCATATCTGTACTTAAAATAACGAACCAGTTTGAATTTTTAATGAAAAAATTTAAAATTACAAATATAAAATAGCAAAAAATTTTAAAAAATTTATAGTTAAATTTTAAATTGTTATAGTTTACTAAAAATTTTAAATCAGTGTTTCATGCTTCGTCATTTTAAAGATAACACAATTTCCAACACTTAGCAAAAATTTCATCAAAAAATATTGGTAACTTTTTTTATAAAGCTGCGCGTAATGCATATCACTTGCGAAAAGAAAACAAAAATTTCTTTTTGTAATTATCTAATTAAAAATTTATCCTAATTAGCACTGTGTTTGTTGGTTATGTTTTAAGTAAAGTAATATCTATTTGTTTATTCCTCCAAAATTTACATTCCAGGAAACAATAATAAAAAAATTATAGAGCTTTAAAGAGCTCACTATTTTTAACCATTTTCAACTTTTTAAAAGGTATGTGACCCCACCCCTTAACTCCTTGGCATGTAATGACATGATGAGGCTGTTATTCATTTCATGTACCATTGTAGACTTTGACAAAACTAACTCATCAATAGCTATGTTCAGCAGAAGCTGTGCAATATGTTAGATTACTCAGCTGCTTCACTCATGAATTGAATTTAGTTTGTTTTCAGTGTCACATCTTCTCAATATTACCAATAAATTAAATAATATTTTTCAGATGCATCAAATTTCATTTTATTTGTATGGTAAGGGGTTAATATTAAAATTTGCTTTGCTTAAAACTTGAAAAATTGAGTAAAAAAAACATAAAAACTCTTTTTTATGCAGTAAATTAAAATAGGTCTTGAGTATTTTGTTTTTCAATTACATCTTTTTAGTTTTTAATGGTACAATAGTAATAGTTATTAAATTTAAATTTGGGAAATGTAAAACTATTGCTAACATAGCTTTTCTGATTGTCCTGTATTGCTAAAAAGAATTATTTTCCACTATGGTATGGTTTGCAGTAATTCCAATACTCAAAGATAGTCTTGTGACTGAAAACAGTTTAACTACTGATTTTCAATAAAAAAATTTCAATTATTTATGGGACATTATGTTTTATTATTGCAACCATATTTGTCTTTTCTAATTTTCAATCATTCTTCTGTACCAGTTGGTATAAAAAAAAAAAAAGTAATTACTAATATTTTGCTTAGGTGCATTTTTATAATTTTTATTTTTTAAAAAACTAGGTCTCCAATGGGCTTAAGAATGCTTGTGATGAATTAAAACAGTCCAATAAAGTAACAGTGTCCTATTCTCCTTGTAAGTTGAATATGCAATTCTGTTCATATTTTTATGTGTAAGCACTTTTTTGCATTTGCTAGTAACCAGTTTAATAATTATCATTTTATATATCATACCTGCCAACTATTTTTGAGAATATGTAATTTGTTTGAAAATGGGATAGAAAATACATAAGAGGCTCAAAATTACAAGTTTTATGTGGTTTACTTATTTATTATTTTTGCAGCCGATCTCATTTTTTAAGAAATATATTTTAGTTGAGTATAAGTATAAATTGTTGCTTTTTGAGTATGCTTATAAAAATCAGTGTTAATGTGTGTAATACAGAATGTGCTGATTATTCAATCAAGCTCATCTATCATGTGCTGTCTAGATGCTTCTAACTTTCTATTATTCCTTATAAGAAAATCTTCACCATAAATGCAAAAGTTTGTGTGTTAATTTGCATGCTTCTGTTTTTTTTAATAGGATTATTGTATACTTGTCAATTATTTGAAGAATTTTATCTTATATATATATTTATATATATCATGGGAAATTAATGAAAGGATCTGGTGAAATTTTAGTGATATTATTGTTTAAAAAGCTGGGGAAAGGATTGTGAGTTTATGTTGTTCTTTGAAGTAATATGAGTGACATTGGGACAGGCCTCATAATTTTGACCCAACCCTATTGCATGGTTAAGTAACCTAGATGATAGTAGAGCAGTTTTTTATTGATATGAATGCAATTGAAATTGCCTAAGATAAAACAGCATTTCAAATGTTTTTAGCTTTTATTCCACTATTCACAGCTGCAAATTTTGCTTTTTATAAAGAATAGTAATGTTTTCATATTGAAGAAACTATTATATAAATCATGTTCGATATTTAAGTCATATTTTTAAAATCATCTGCTATCTGAAACGTCCGAGTCATTTTTTAATGTAGAATTTAAGAGAATTAAAACTAAAAATTATGAACGTGCTATTTATTTTCTTATTTAAAAGTGTCAAGTATTGTAAAATTAACTCTTTACCCTCAAGGACATCAGGGTAGAGCCATTTAAAATTTATCTTCAAACTTGAGACTTCTACTATGGAGACAAAGTAAATAATTTAGGATTACAGTGGTCAAAATAAGTATTCAACATGCAGAGATTTCTGCATACATTGAATTAATAAATAAACACTGTATAAAAAAATAAAACAATTTTTACTGATTTTAAACCAAAAAACACTAAGAATTAAATGCAGCATCTTTTGTAATACATTTAAATATAATAAACTAACAAAATCACACCATTATTTCTTTCAAAAGAAGTTTAACAAGCAAAAAAGGTATTCAACAAGACATAGAAATAAATCAAATAATATGAAACTGATATCTAGTTGCTCTTCCTCTCTGACAGATTATTTCTCTTATATGCTGTAGCATTGATTTAACTAAATTCCCTGTCACCTTTTGGTAAATTTATGCTAATGACCTCCATTTGATGGTTGTTAGAATAATGGCGCTCTCTTAACCAATTTTTTTCCAATCTGCTCCGCTGGTGCTCAATTGGATTGAGATCTGGACTTTGGTTGATTGTTTTTATAACTTTTGGGCAGTTGTATAGCAGCTAAAGCCTTGTATTGAGAGTGAAGTGTTTTGGGTCTCATTGTCTTGGTAAAATTTGTAGTCCTCCTCTGTACCCAGTTTTTCAGCACTGGGATGCAAATTTTTTTTAAGTCTGTTTGTAAAACAGATAGTCCATTCTGCCATTATTTACTATCATATTTCCTACTCCTGAAGCGGTCGTACACCCCCAAACCATTATACCTCCTCCATGCTTTACTGTGGACACCATATTTCATTCTTCCTATTCAGCATTGCGTTTTCTGTACACTATAATATTTTGACATCGCATCCAAAAAGATAAAGTTTGCTCTTGTCTGCAAAAATTACATTGAGCCAGAATTTTACTGGTTTGTTTGCATGTTTTCTAGCAAATTCCAGTCTATGCACTCTATTCTTTTTGGATATACTATATGGCTTCTTTCAAGCCGTTCTAGCTTTAAATCCATTATAATGCAGGTAATTTCTAATAGTATGGGGTATAACATCTTTTGTTCAAACAATCCTTTGTGACTGCCTAATTTGATGCATTGGTTTTGGGGTCCTTTTTAATTTGACAAACAAGCCATCGCTCCTTCGCTTTGCAAAATGTTTTTGGTCGACAAGATCTTGTCTTGTTATCAACCAATTTTTGCTCTTTATACATTTTAATTATAAAGTGCACTCTTGTTCTTGGCCTATTTACTACAACTGAAATTTTGTTTTCTGATAAATAATTTTTAAAGTGCATTATGATTAAATTTTTAATTTCCACCGACTACTCTCCTTCTTTTCGGCTCATCTTGCTCACTGTTTAAATAAAACTTTCTTACTGCCCTCAGAAATAGTCCAAATGCTTTGAATTACAAAAATTTGGAGCCACACTTAACAGTAACTTTGCTTCTTGGTATAAAAATTTATCAAAGCATCCTATGTCAAATACTTATTTTGCTTGCCAAACTGCTTTTAAAAATTATAACAGTGATTTTTTTGTTTAGGTTTGTTATTGTAAGTACAAAAACTTCTACATTGGAAACTGAACTGTAATATGCAACAAATAACAAAATATGATTTCTTTGTTGCATAGTAAGATGTTTATAGTCAATATTGATAAAAATCGTTGCATGTCAAATACTTGTTTTGACCACTGGTATAACATAAGAACAAATGCAAACTGTAATAATTTCAAGGTTTTGGTTAACAAATTACAAATGAAATCTTTTGAGGAAAGTTTTGTGTATGTATATTTATTCATATTTAAAAAAAATCATACCTCAAGTGCAGACATGTAAACATATTAGAAATTTGTGCTCTTTTATTTCTGTTTAACCTAATTGAGCCACAGCAATACATGGCAGGGTACAGCTAATTATGTAATAAACTCTTCCTATTTTTCCCCCTTGATAGTTTTGCCTAAATTGAAAATAAAGTAGCAAAGATGACCATTACTAAACAGATCAACCCTAGTTGAATATGAATCAAACTAGACAACATTTCAGATTGACATTTATCTTTTACCTTTTACCTTTGTCTGTTTGCCTGCTGGTTGCCTAAGTGTTAATATTTAATACTAGTAGATAATTGTATTTGTAAAAGAGTATAGTAATTGTTTTGCATATTTTTATAGATATTCCATTTCACTATTCTACTAGTACCTGATACTTGTTTGGAGGGAAAAATTGTCAAATTACTTTGAATTTCATGCCTTATAAAAATCAGTTTTAGCACCACTGTGTACAGAATATTGACGACTTTTGTGACACATGGAAAGTTATAAAAACATCACAGAAATTAGATGCCATATTTCCCAGCCAAACAGGTGAACTTTATTTTACTCCAAAATGGACCCTAAAAGCAGCCTTGCTCAAGGTATAATTTCGACCTCTAAGACGTGTGATTAGTTTGGGAAATATTAAATATTTTTTGAAGGGAGAAGTGAACTATGATTTAAGGAGCAAATATAATGAATTTCTAGCATTCTATGATGAATGAACATTCACAGATATGCTAGTTTTATTAATACAGCAATTCAATTTTGGTTGCATAAAGTGTCATCATTAAATTGAGAACTTTGGCTCTTGTCTGTCTAAACCCGGTATTTTTAGTAAATTCTCACCTAATAAATCACATTTCTTATGGACTGAAAAGTGTGGTATTGGGATTATACTGTTTAAGATTATGAGAATATGAACATTTCTCCCACAATCAGCTTCATAGACAAATGTTACATTTATTATTATTTTTTTTAAGGTAAAAGAAAGATTGAGATGGATACTAATGAGAAAGAAGGTAAAATCTTCAAACTTGATGCTTCACCTGATACAAGCATCAGTAAAGTCGAGTCTGGGATTGGGAACAAAGAAAATGAACAGAAGTACATATTATGTTTGTTTTAATATAGTTTCTTAGTAACTGATAAATTTATATTCTATATTAATGATAATATATATACTTATATATATAAGTATGATTTCATAAATTATATTTTCTAACAAATTGGTTTTTTCAAAAAATATCAATTTAAGTTGTAGACTTTTTTCTGCTCTTTATTCCAATTCATATTACGGAAGAGAAAATGCATAAATCAGAAATTAAATTATGTGAAAAATAAATGCATAATGTTGTGTAATGTATTGAATGTGGTTCAAATTTGTGAAATTATTCGTTAGAATGTTGTGCAATTCAACTAAGTAGCATATACAATAAATTTCAAGCAAGAAATTTAGCCATTGTGATAGATTTCGTATGTACCAATTAAATTATACACTTTATTTAGTAATAATTATTTTCTAATTTCTTATGTTATAAAATTATAATAAAGTGGTTAGTGTTTTTCATAAACTTTTTTTCGTACCAGGGACAATTATATTTAAAATTTACCTTTTACCAGTACACTTTTTTCCAGTGCGAATAAATATTTCTTATTGTGTGCTGTGTGTTTTTCATCTCCACATATTTTTTTTTCACAAAAGGCAATAACATGACTTGTTTTCTTTTATAACTTTTTACCATATAAATTAACTCATTTTTGCTATGCTATTTAAAAATCATATTTTTATAATTTAAAAACCAAATTCGGCTAACACTGCATTGAGAATATGCATGTTAAATAGTCATGTAGTATCATGAAATACAAGTAACAAAAGAATTTTAGGTTTTTGTTTTGTCCCATGGGCTTACCAATGCATATGGTTTTATTTTTCGACCTTGTCTCATTATGAAATAGGGGAGAAAGATAAAACCAATTACCTCAAGAATACAATACAGAGTGTAATAGGAAACAAATGAATAGTTTAGTTCTGAGAATAAGAGGGTGTTTTATGTGTTCAACATGCAGTTCAGTTTTAAAGAGGGAGAGAAATTTTATTTTTTTCATTTACTAGAACTGAAATTATTGTTACCTTTGTTTAGAATTATTTTATGTACTATAAACTTAAGATTATGATCATTCGGGAATAAAATCGGGGGTGATGGAAGGAGGTCTGGACGTGCCACTGAATGAGGATATAGGGGAATTTGTGGTGATGCAATTTTAATAAAGTAAAAAATTCTTCAAATTGATAGAATTTTGTAATGGATCTTCCATGCAGTTATTCTAAATTAATAGATACTGTCATTCAAAGTGTATAAGATTCAAAACACTGTCCTAGTTACAAAAACAAAATTTGTGGAGATTAATAACTATTTTCTATGATTACCAGACAGAAGCCATTAGAAAATAACCTTTACTACCCAAGAATAAAAGTGTTATGTAGTATTATTCATTGAATGTGTGTGTGTGAAATTATTCAAGAAGGGTTTTCTACTATGTGTATAAAAGATATCCATCAAAATGATCCTCTTCCTTTTTATCATCTGAAAGGGAAGAGAACACCTATATTTTTATTCTTTAAATTTCCTGTTTGTGAGTATTCAATCTTGATAAGAGTAATAGTATATCAATGTGTTAAAATTAATGCTAATCACAAAGTTTTTAATAATAGTTCCCTTTGAAAATAAAGATAATTTTCATGTTTTAAAATTATCTTTATATGTTGAAGTACATATAACTTCAATTTCTTTGAGAATTTTAAAAAATGCTTTGTTTTTGTTTAAAATTGTTATTAATTTTTCGTAAAGAAATGTTTATTAAAAGAAAAATGATTCTGATTATATGGAAATTAAAAGCAAAACAATGTTGCTTGTATTAAATTCTATTTCTTTTAATACTATTTTGTATTTCTCTAAACAGGTATGCTGTGAAGAATCTACAATCTTTTATTGACCATTCTAAAGTTCTTGTGTCTCATTCAACACCTGCCATTCCTGATACTGTAAACAACACTACGTTATCCAGTAATTCTGTATCACTCAGTCACAATCTAAATGAAAGTAAAAAAATCTTCTGATTTATCTAAAGAAGCAGTGTCCGACACTGCTGTTGAATCGAACCAACATACTCATGTTAGCCTTTCTGCATCATTTATGTCTGATGAAAATGAACTAAATTTTGACAAAAAAAATCAAGCGAGAAAATTCGGACAGGTCAATGCTTGATGAATTTGAGCGCCTTCTTGGAGACGAGGATATGAATATAGAGGAAATTGAGACTTCACCAGATGATGATATACTGTTAGAAGTTGAACAGTTTTTAGACAGTTGAATAGCATAGTTTGTTAATAGCGAATTATTTGGGCACAAAAAATTATTGCTATTATTGGTATGCAAATTAATACCATTATTATCAATACTTTTTTTTTTTGATATTTTAATCATTCTAAAATGGATGGAATTGTTTCTTAGGAAATATATGGAAATATATATTTGTAACAAATAGGCACATTACTTTTCAAGTATTTTTGTACTCTCTGTATATATTTAATAGAACGTGAAATTTGTTTAGAGTACAAATTTTATTTTGAGTGTGTTAAATGAAATGCATCCATTAGATAACACATTTGTTTCTTCATACTTTTATTTTTATGTGTTGGAGACAGACATGGTAAATAAATTGGATCTAGATGTTTCATTTGAGTATTCTCCTGAAAAAAGTATACATAGAGTAATTGAAAAAATAAAAATGTTTTTGTTTGAATAAAGGTGCATTATTTTTGTTCATGAATGAGTATTTTAAGATGGTTTTTATTGTTGATTTTGTACAGATTAGTAATAATCATTAAATTGAATTGTTTTTATGAATAATTCAAATTGATGATTTAATATATTTCTGCTTAATTTGTATTTTCCCCTCATTATATCATATATTTGTTGAAGTTGTGATAGCACAATATTTTTTTTTTTTTTTTTGAGATGAAATTGTATGAAAATGTGTATTATGGTGATAAACCAATGTTTGTGTACGTTTTCAGTTTGTTATTTAAATATTTTTGGAGATTGGAAAAAATGCTATTTGTGTATGTGTAGATTTATGCATCATTTTTTTTTTTACATGAAGTGTTGGTTCAGTAAATATTTTTATAAAAATTCATGGAATTGCATCAAATTGGTCATTATCAAGATATCAGAAGATCATTCATTTTCATACAAGTAATCTGAATTCATTTTATTTCTAAGTTTTATTTTGATATGTACAAAATTTCTAGAATATTTTTTGCATAATATATAAGCTAGTAATTTTTTTAAGGATTTGATCTCATATGGATTTATTTAATAAATTTTGGAAAATTTAAATATGTACATGGTCCTTTAAGAAGAAAAAAAAAAAAAACTTTTATGTCATTCAAGTCAATCAACTCTGCTTATAAGTGAGAAAATTTTTAATTCCTATAGCCATTTAAGATACTCAATCATACCAACATATGCATAAATCTTGTGATTATTTGTTTATGCCCATGTTTTTTATTATAAATTTATGCTACCATTTTAAAACCATGTTACTTAACAATTTAGGAATAATTTTGCTTCCATAAGAATTTCCTCCTCATGAAAAAAAGAGCTTAACTACTAAAAATATTCATACTTCACTTTAAGAAATAAATGTTTGTCTTTCTATAGTTATTTGTGTAAGAATAAATTATTTAGAAATATTTGCTTTCTCTCAATATAAGCAACTTGTTTCTGTGAATAAATGTCATAAAAAAAAAATAAATTGTAACATCTCATAGCCAATTTTCGCAAATGTTTCAATTTGACCACAGTGTGTCTTTCATTATAGCTATGCAATTTAATTGTAGTGAAATGTGTTTTTAACTTAAAAACATTCAAGAGCAATATGAAAATTGTAATTCATTTTCACTGATATGATATTCAACTATGTTTGTGCATTCACTAAGTAACAAGTTTTTTTAGTATATAATTATGCTATCAACTAATTCTTTGGTGTTTCTGTGATATTACTTGTTTTAAAAGACTTGCAGATGTATTATTCTTAAAGAAAATACATGAAATTAAAAATACTGGAACTGTGTAAGAATATGTATGAGGAGAAAATTCTTTAAAAATTGAATTCTATGAAGAAATATTTTTACATCTAGATATTTTACTTTTGTTGTATTACAGTGATCTCATTTTTTGCTGACAGCATGTTACTGCTTTTAAAATGTGAAAGCTAGTAATGTAAAATTTAGTAAAAACCAATCTTTGATTCTTTTGTATTTAAAAAAAATGACTTTGAAGTCATAGATATTTATCAGTAGGTTTCAGTATAAATCTTGCTGGTTATGAATGTGATTGCAATTTAAATAGTTCCATTCTTAATTCATCTTATTGTTCACAATGTTGAACATTTAAAGGTTATTTTAATGTAATATTGGAAGAAATTATTCATGAGCAAGTTTTGACTGTCTGTAAGCAATAAATTAAAGCATTTTAATGCCTGATCATCTCCTGAATTTTGGCAAATGTAGGTAAAAATGAAATGTGTGTTTGGTAGGAGGTATATAAAAACCTTATATTTAAAATATTGTGAGTAGTTCGTTTTTGTACACAATTAGTAGGATATTTTTCAAGTTTTGACTGAATATTAGAATACTGGAAACATTTTCTTTCATTTAAGTACCAAAACTTCATAATTTTAAAATGTTTTAAATATTAAAAAGTTTTATGTGATTTTTAAATCAATTCTTTGAATGATAATGATATTTTTAAAATAAGTGTATTCATGAATTTTTAACTATCAATTTTCTTTCTGCTCTTCTTGATAGAATCTACAAATATTTGCTCACATTTTATTTGTTCTTGTAAAATGTATATTTTGAACATTTCTAAAACTATTGAAGAACAGCTTGAATAATGATGAGATTTGTCGAGAATAAAATACACGAGTGTTGCAAGAAAAAATTGTGTATTGCTAAGAATGAGCTAAATGTGTTGTCTCGTGAAACATATTTATTAAACTAATTTTGGTCTACAGATTTATGTAGCATTTATATAAGCTTAAGTTTTTGCAGAAAAGAAGGAAAATTAGTTTTGTTTTTATTTCTAGTCTAATTTCAAATGTATACAGTGATCTTTGCATTTAAGCTAAAAATAACTTATAGTGATGAACTAATACTGAGGAGGCTCAGCCTTTTAAGAAATTAAAGAAAAGCACATTTTTGTACATTCTGTTTAAATACTCTTCGCCTAAATTTGACTACTTATATCTGGCTCTTATATTTGAATGTTTGTTACTTTTATTTTGACTTTGGCATACCTAAAACTTTTTCTAACTTTCATAAGAAATGTTTCTATTATAGAACATTACTCATTTTTTTCACTACTTAAGTGACAATCATTCATGTCATGAAGCTATATTCAAATATCATATAAAGAAACAGAATAAAAATGTTTATTGTGAAAATAATTAGTATTTAACTGTCTTAGTTCTAATAATTGCTCACTCATAAAATCGGGAGAATTTTGCTTACTTGTATCATAAGACTTGTATATTTTCCGACTGTTCCAATTCTTTTTAAAAAACGTGTATGATTTTATGAAATTTGTCTCATTAATTCATCATGCACAATGTATTGTATATATTTATAGCAAAGTGTATTCTAAGTCAGAAGTTATATTTTTCTGTGATGTGTAATTGCAAATACATAGCTGGGTGTTTCCTGAAATTGTCATTCTTTGTGCCTCTGTTTTGTTTCTGTTATAAAATCTAATGAGCACATTTTGTTTTGATATTTGGGAGAGCATCAGAGTGGCTGATGTAATCTGAAAACACATGTAGTACAAAGTGTAAGTTTGTTATTTATGCAATATGATAACATTGATGAAGAAAATAAAACTACTATATGTAGGAAATGATTTGATGTTCTATGGAATTCTTTGATCCTGATAAAGCACTTTTATTTCTGCCGTTAATTTTTGAAGTACCTGGAATTATACCTTAATGTACATCTGTATATATACTTTCGCATCAATTGTAAAAAGTTGTATTTTGTAATAAATGTTAATATTGTGGAATTTTCAGTGTTTTTTTTTTTTTTTTTTTTTTTTTTGTGTTTTAAAGAGTTTCATTGAAAAAATTTCAAAGGTACTTTTATTCATGTTTTAAATTTGTAGATTAAGATCTCTATTTTGTATTGTATGGATTAGATAAGTAATACTGGACTATATATATATACATTCAAAATTCTCTACTAAAGAGAAATAAATAATCAATCTAAACTGAAAAAAAATTTAAATTGGCAAGACATAAGATTTTAGAAAGGATATATTAGAAATTAAAAATAATAGAATTTAAAGAATACTGAGCAAAAACCTATTGAAAATAATGCATAGAATATCTAAATCTATTGCAACAAAAAGGTAAGTTACCTAAAAATGCAGAGCCCATGCTAAATCTGAGTACAATAAACAACTTATTGCCAGGTCCTGAACCCAAATGCAAATTCAAAGCATGAGAATGACTGAATAGTAGCACTTAGGAAAAGAATAGAAATGAAAAATTATACAAAAAAGTGTGTATACATACTAACATTACTTTAGGGACATTAGGATTATAAATGTATTTAAATATTTCTTTAAAAAAATACTGCGGTTAAAATAAAACTAAGAGAATAAGTAATTTTATCTAATATTAGAATATGGAGGTAACTATATCTAGGAAAAATGGTATATATGTATATTGCATTACTGCATAGGCAGAAATAAGATATCCAAGAACTTGCATCCAAAACAATTTACTGACATTGTCAAAGGATATTTTTGTTCCAAAAGTAAAATACACCGGAATGTTTTTAATAGTGCATTGGGAACAGTTATTACATCCAACAGATGTAGTATTTTAACAATTATACTTTTTTTTATTTCTAATTAAACCAAAAATTTAATATTTGTTGAACATTTTATCAATAAACAGGCTGTAGTAAATCAATTTATTAAGACGCACTCATTGAATTTTTGTACCGACATGTTTTCAATTACCGTAGAGTTTAGCACAAAAAATAAGATAATTTATAGGTGCCGGATAGTAAATGATAGCAGTAAAAAAATGAAAAGATGAGTATCTCAAAAAATTAAATTTCTACATGTATCTTAATACTGTTTATATATAAGAAATGACATAATCTTATGAACTTTCATTATTGAATGACATGAGTAGTTCACATCACATATTTGCCTTCTGTTATATCAAAATGCACCTCATCTAATTCTGTTTCATTATCACTATCACACTCTGATTCATAAATAAATAATCTTCCTTTCACGCTAGATATTCTACGTTTTTGAAGTGATAACTTTGGAACCGTGTTTTGCTGGAGAGTGAACTTAAATGATGCGTTTTATGTAGCCGAGCATGTAACGCTCGTAACAATGAATCGGAATTTTCCGTAACAATGTTAAGTCCTTCAAGACGTTATAAGTATGAGAAAACACATTCTCAGCAATTGCTATAAGTCTCGTTATCAAGAGCAATAAGTCTTAAAGGACTTTACATTGTTATGGAAAATTCCGATCCTAAATTCTTTCATGACCTAAGAGAATCTACAACTCTCAGAGATCAACAAAAGAATTTAAAACGTTATCACGAAACAATCACAGATATCTTCACAAACTTCCATTTCCACAGAAAAAGGAAATGCCAATATATTTGAAGTGTCAAAGTTTATTTGCGCATGCTTTGTATCTCGATGACAGTGTTATGCAACAAGTAACTATATTACTTTTAACAGAAACTTGGATAAATAATGAAGAAAACATAGATGTTCCAAATTTTCATTCTATTGCTAAATTCCAAAGACACAATCACAGAGCTGGAAGAGTTGCTATATATAAAAATAACGGTGATACGACAACTTATGTCATTTCAGAAATGGATGTAGTGTCAGATACTGCTGAATTATTTGGGTTTAATGAGTCATGTATCGGAGAAATTTGTGTAGCAAAATGTAGAACAGAAAATGGACAAATAATTCTAATGCTTACTATTTATATTTCACCAAATCCGAAGTGTAGAGAAAATTATCGAATTCATTCACAAAAATTTAGTTGCCTACACTGTAAAGCCGGATTAACTGTTCTGAACAAATTGCCTATTATTTTAAGTGGATTATTTTAATGTAGATTTTTCAAAGGACGAATCAAAGCCTTTAGTAGATTTTTTAAAATCAAAATTCAATTTAATTATGTCAAATGATCCAAATGAAAGTACGGAATACTGCTTGACGGAGTTTTTTATTTTTTTAAATAATTTTTTGAATCTAAAGTATTTATAACCTATTTCAGCTACCATAAACCTATTGCTTCCTTCTTAGAATATAATTAATTCACAAATATGACTGTATATTTCGTAAAAAATATTACTTTATGAGTACAGATATATGAATAAATAATTTTATATGACAATACTAATATCCCCTTGTTTTTATTCACCTAATTAATCCTGAACTACAAAACAAACTAACATAAACAACGTTTCAAAGTTTGAAGTTATCACTTCTATCGTGTGCTCATGATTAACGGTGATTATTAAAGTCTGAGGTATCTAGACTGCGCCAGCAGTCTTCAGCCCTCTATCTTTTTTTTAAATTGATTTTTTTTAATTATGTCAAGTTTAATTTCATATCACTTTTTTATTATCCACTGCACGCTATTTTTAGATTTCAAAGTGACAGCGATGGCCTAGTAGTTTTGATTACTGAGTTCGAGCCCTACTCAATAATCTAAACCACTAGTAATAAAAAACACTGAATACCTGACGTACTTTAAATTTTCCATGCTCAAATTCTTCCCTTTGGTGAGGTAGTTAAGAGAGGAAGGTGCCAGCTCAAGTTTCGTCCTCGTCACTTGACCGATGCTCAAAATTACGCAATGTAGAGAATTTGGATTTGAGACTCAAAATCTTTTTATCAATTTTGGAACAACATTTGATTGTATTAACAGATAATTTCTCATAACATGAATTGAAAATTCCTGAAAAACTTGTTGCTTTGACTCTCGAAGAAACCTAAACTCAAGTACGCATACAAGGTGATTTCACAAAACAGCTTGAAGTGAAAAACGGAGTGCGTCAGAGGTATGCATGCTTCCTGTTTAGTATAGCACTCGAAGAGTTTGCAAAGACTCAAACGATCAATATTATAGGAAATATTTTTAATAAGTCTGTTCAAATACTGGCTTATGCGAATGACATTGGCATTATTGCCGCATTACACCAGTTCTCAAACAAGCATTTATGGCATTAGAACAAAGTGCTAAAATAATTAACTTATCTATAAACAAAATGAAACTAAATATCTACTTTGCTTTAAGTCTGACTTGCAGCTCAGTCGCATAGAAATTGGAAATTATAAATTTGAAAAATTTAATACTATTATACTTATTTGGGAATGGAGATAAATAATAAAAAGGAATTTCCTCCAGAAATTCATAAGAGAATCATCGCTGCAAATAGATGCACTGAAGAGTTAATTAAAATCTAGCTTTCTCAAACTATAAGAACTAAATTGCTTCTACACAAAAGTCTTTTAAGATCTGTCCTGACATACATTAGAGATTTGGGCATTGACTTTACGTGATGAGGAAGCTTTGGAAATTTTCAAGAGATGGATCTTAAGTTGCATTCTTAATGGAGCTCGAATGAATGGAAGAAAAGGATCTAATTTAGAGCTCTATAAAATTTACAAGCAACCTGATATTGTAAAATTACAGAGACTTAAATGAGCTGGTCATCTGGAAAGGACCCCCTTCTACTCTAAGATGGATTTTGATCGTATAGAAAAAGATCTTGCTACTTAAAAGGTTAAAAACCCTGAAAACAGTTGCCAAAAGTAGAGATGCTTGAGAAGGCCAGGGCCCGCCCAGGGTTGTTAAGCGTTTGAAGGAGCAGAAATATAAGATATGCAATATCTTAAATTTTCCCTTGAGAAGTTTTTAAGCAAAACGAATAATTTCTCTTATTTATGAAGAGCTCGCGAGAAGTTCTAGGGTGACGGCATTTTAGTTAAATCACTCCTCGTGATTTTGTTTTTGTTTGTCTGGTGTTCGTTTTATCTATTTGTTTCACTTTTACTTATTTTTTTTTTTATCCATTGTTTAGTTTGCTTGCTACCGTATTTGCATTTTTATTTGTATTACCGTATTTGCATTTTTCAAGTTTGTATATTTATAGAAAATGTTACGTTGCACAAAATGTAAGGTATATTGTATCATTTTACAGAGAATTTAATTCTAAATTCAATATGAAAAACAAAATTCAAATATTTACAACGCAGAAAAAAGCTCTTCAATTAGTTTCTTTGTATTCCATTTGGAGATGAGTTTTTATACGGTGCCACAAGTTTTCGATAGGATTGAGGTCAGGACTGTTTCCTGGCCAGGACAACAAGTCAATGATCTTAGAACGGTACCAGTCTTTCTATTACTTTATTGTGTGGCAAGGAGCAGAATTTGCTGAAAAATAAATGAAGCATTGTTAATAAATAGATCCCTGATGGAAGGTTGTGACGGGTCTTTGAGCGACCTTCATGCTAATCCTCTTGGGGAATCTTTGGGCTAGCATTTGCGTTTAATTCACAACCATCTCTTTCAAGAAAAAACCTGATATGCAGATTAGTTAGAGTACATAAAGTCAGTTTGGTAATTGTAAGAGAGAAGGAGCGGAGAATCTGTTGGAGCGTTACTAAGGTGAGATTTAATTAATTTTCACAACGTGAGTTTAGAACGGAGTTTATGCCACTATACTTAGTGGATTGGGAATTTATAGCCTAAGATTGATTAGGATAAGTTCAAATGTTTACTTGCGCTTATTCACTTAGGGTTATGGCTTTATTTATATCATTCCTAGAGCTTCCTCTTGTGGTTTAACCTTGTGGTTGATTAGTGTGCTTGAATAATAATAAATAATAGTTATTATGCATGTTTCTGGCTATGCTTTGTTTCCTCCTACACCGTTAGGTACTCAGGACGGTCAGGGAGTGACTTCAGGGGGAAGTTGCTCACAAGGAAAAAGTTTGGGTTCTAGAATGGTGTCAATGTATTTTCTGACATTTAGTGTCCTTTCGGTGATATGAATGCGACCAATACTATCTGCTGATATGCATGGCCAAATCATAAAAGTATGTGGATACTTTACAGTTGCTTGGATGCAGTCAGGATTTAGTATTTCTCTAATTCTACGTCTTACATATTTTTGGCTATCACTACCGAATAACGATATTTTAGTTTCATCCCTCCATATAACTTGTGACCACCAATCATTTATCCACTTAATGTGTTCCATTGCCCACTGTAGCCTTTTTTAGAGCTACTGTAAACTGAGGTATGGCTTTTTTTTTTGGGGGGGGTTCTACTATTTAGTCTCACTTCTGATAATTTTGTCCTGATAGTTTTTGAAGTAACAGAAGCACCAGCATCATTCAGATAACTTCTGACGACTGTTGAGGACATTCTTTAAACTTGCAGACATAGTATTTTTATTCTTCTGTCATCAACAAATGTGGTGCACCTTTTTCAGCCTTTTCCTACTTCATTTTTTATTAAATTTGTCTCCTAACATCATAAGCAAAATTTTCAGACTCCAGATGTAGTCATTGAACTACCTATCTGTCTTGCAATTTTAGCATAGGAAATACCCCTTTCTTGTCACACACCTCTTTCTAAATGTCCAATCTACTCTTTTACCGGATGTTATTGTTTCTTGACTAAATATTAGTGTTGTCCTGCCCAGGAAACAGTCCTGATCTCAATCGTATTGAAAACTTGTGGCACCGTTTAAAAACCCTTCTCCAAATGAGGTACCCATGAAATAAAAATAAATTAAGAATATAATTGTGTGTTTCCTGGCATTATGTAATAGCAAAGGAAGGGCTTAAAACTATTTTCAGCTCAATGAAACATCCATGTGAAGCTGTAATAAAAAACAAGTAGTATAAAAAAAATTTTAAGTCAATTCCTACTTACATCAACAAAGAAAATTTTATTTTAGCTACTTTTTACTAAATAGTTACAATTAGCATAAATATGTATATACATATGACAGAATTACAACATTAAGGGGTAATTAATTTTTATTAATTATCATTAAAGTATCGTATTGTCATCCAAAACAATCGCGTATGTAAAATTTCAGTGCAACTGAATGCATTAAAACGTGAAAAAAAACTTTTCAAGTTTTGACACAAGTCGCCAAAAGGGTCGCTAAATCGCCAAAAATAATGCTATCGGGGCTGTATTTGTAATTCTTTAAATAATTAGCTTTAATCAATTTATTTTTATTAATTATAATTAAATTATTGTATTGCCATCCAAAATAATTATGTATATAAAATTCCAGCTCAATGGAGCGCTTTAAAATGTATTTTATTAGCGATTAAAAATTCCACCAAGATAAACAAATAAATATATAGAGAGTGTGACCTAATAGTAGGAATTGAATAAAAGCTACTCCACTAAGCACTGATAAATCACTGCTACCATCAGTATCCTATGTATATCGATAGTTATTGCAGCATAACCTTTATTGTGTTTCAAATATTTGAATTTTGTTTTTCGTATAGTATTTAATATTAATTTCTCTTTAAAATGATAGAAAATACTCAGCATTTTGTGCAACGTAACATTTTCTATAAGTATACAAACTAAAAAAACAACAATTTTCAAAAGTGTCCACAATTTTGGCCACCACTGCATAGCTTGTAGTTTAAATAATACTCTAAATTATATAAGCATTTTCTTTTCAATATGAAGCAAAGGATTTGTCCAATAACTTTCGGATAATCTTCAAATTCTTTGCTTCATCATGTATTCAAATCGTGTTTCAGTATATGGTACTTATCAGTTGATAAGCTTCACGCTTTTGTTGTAATTGAAATACCTTTTGTAATTATTTGATGCCTGATATTTAACTCGGCGGAAACTAGCAATAGGTCTCCCATGATTAAGGGATTTGAATCTCTAGTAAAGTTACATCTGGATATGAGTCGTTGTTTTCAACTGTTTTTAAAGATATATGAAAATTCTCCTTTTCGATGGTCACCTAGTATTAACGCTAAAGGAAATTAATGGGTCCATAAGATTTTATTTCAGATATGTACATAGCAATCCGTACGCATTCAGAAAATCGGCCCCAATAATTAAATGAGTTGTATCTGGAATGATGAAAGAGACGAAACAAATATTCTTCTAGATTATCTATGTGGTTAAAGTACTAGATCTAAACTTACTTTCGGCGGAGAAATTAGTAAGAACTAATTTTTAGACCACTTATTTCTATTCTTCGATTTTTGTTTAGTGCAGAGTTTTAACTTAGTTTTCCCATATCCAACAAAATATACAACAGAATTTATAAAGGCTGAGGGAGAGGTCAATCTGTCCGCCTAACGGTAGTCTGACCCCCATTATTCAAACTATACAAATGTTCAGACTCATTGCTCGAATTGTAAAACTGTAATCTACATGTATTTAGTTTTTCAAGCGCGTCTTGGAGCTTCTCTTCAGTTAAATTCAACTTTTTATATAAGACCCTTTTTTTACTATCTATATCTATGTATGAATAAATGCATTACAGCATGACGAAAAACCTTTTTTTTTTTACATAGAGTGAGAAAGCATTTTGTTACTGTTTAAGTAAAAAGGAAATAATATTCATGCTTATACTTTCTAACATTTGATTCTGCGAATTTTAAACAGCACGTCATTAAAATCAACGTCTTTTACTTAGTCCTTCTCAAACTTTCAATGTTTGCGACCCAATATTCAATCATAATTTGCATCTGCCCTCCATACAATAATGATGTATTAAATTGAATAATACTATACTTTGACGCTAAACCTACAATACAACTTTACCCCGACGTATATAAACTTTTCCCTCAGTCAGTGTGTTAATTGTCCCAGACGTATATATACGGCTTTCCGAAGTACTATTTTTTCCGTGAAATGCTGTCCATAAAGTTATTTTGAAAGCTTTGGAAAGCAATAAAATCCCCTTGAAAGTGTTTGCAAAGGATTCACTTATCTCAGAGGATTGGATTATTTATTCCTCCCCCTCGATACACCACATACGCTTATCTGCGTGCTAAACGGTGGGATCGCCTAACTTTTAATCGGCATTTAAGGGATTAATTATAAATCGTACAAGATATGTTTTAATGTTGGCATATAAATGACAAATCCATGGGTCACTGGTGATTATTAAAATTGCCCTTAACTTAATATTGTTAAATCTACATATATATAAAGGAGAAAGCTACTCACTCACTCACTGACTAATCACGATATCTCCGGAACTATTAAACCTACAGACTTGAAACTTGGTAGGAAGGTTCCCATCATGGAGTAGACGTCAGCTAAGAACGGATTTTGAAAAGTTCGAACCCTAAGGGGCGTTGTAGATAATTATTTTTTTTACTAAACGATTAGATGTACAGTCGTGAAAAACTTGGTACACAGATTTCTTTCATAAAGTAGAGATTCCCTACCTAATGATTTTTACAAAAATCGACCTCCAAGGGGCGTTGAGGGCGCTTATGGGGCGTTATACAAAATTATTTCCATTTTTAAACTATTAGACGTACCGTCTTCAAATTTGGTTTGAGGATTCCTTTCATAGAGTACAGATCCCCAACAGAATGGGTTTGTGAAAATCGACTCCCAAGTGGCGTTGTAGAGAATTAAGTGGCGTTATAGGCAATCAACTTTTTTAAACTAGTAGACACAAAATCTCGAAATTTAGTAAGCTGATTCCATTCATTGAGTAGAGATCCGCTATAAGATGGGATTTGTGAAAATCATTTCCTAAGTGGCGTTGCGGGGGCTTAAGGGGTGTTATACATAATTATTTTCATTTTTAAACTATTAGAAGTACATTCTTGAAATTTGGTAAGCGGATTCCTTTCATATACAGATCCGCTGCAAAATGGGTTTTGTGAAAATCGAACTCAAGTGGCGTTGTGGAGAATTAAGGGGCGTTATATATATAGGCAAGTAACTCCTTTTTTAAACTATTAGACGTAAAATGTAGAAATTGAGTAAACAGATTCCATTCACTGAGTAGAGATCTGTCATAAGATGGGCTTTGGGAAAATCGTTTCCTAAGTGGCGTTGCGGGGGCTTAAAGGGCATTATAGATAATTATTTCCATTTTTAAACTATTAGACGTACAGTCTTTAAATTTGGTAAGCTAATTCCTTTCATGGTGTAGAGATCCGCTACAAAATAGTTTTGAGGGAAATTGATCCCCAAGGGTCACTGAGGGGGATTAAGGGGAGTAATAGATAAATATTTCCGCTTTTCAACAAATAGAACCACCTGCTTGAAAATTAGAAGGTATGTTCCGTTCATGGAATAAAGTTCCTTTTATAAAGATTTTTGCGAAAATGGAGCCCGAAAGGAGTGGGGTTGCGAGGGATTAAGGCGTGTTATAGAAAAATTCCAGTTTTTGAATTTAACTCATTTACTTGAAATTTGTTGAGCACTTTTCTTTAGTTAAATAGAGTTCCACTAAGAATGGATTTTACGGAAATCAACTCCAGGGGGAAGCGGGGAAAGTTATTGGGGCGTATTGGTAGGTAAAACTCCCGTTTTTGAACTGCTAAGACTATAATGATAAAATTTGGTTTACATGCTTCTTTTGTTGAATAGGAATCCGCAAAGAATGCTATCAACGAGGTATGGATGATAAAAATTCCGTTTTTGCTCTGTTAGATTTAGACTTGAAATTTAGCACGCATGTTTATTTTATGGAGTAGAGATCCACTGAAAGTTGCTTTGGTGTAAATCCACTAGATAATTAGGTTAAGTGATCGAAAAAAATATTTCTACTTCTATTTTAGATATAAATAGAAATTAAATATTATAATTTATGTTCTTTTTATATCAAGGAGCGAGAGTGTAACAGCAATAAATAAATTTTTCAATACAATCGAATCCTCAATGCTAGATATCAATAATTAACCCTCTGACTGGATGACCCGCTAATTGAATTTCACTTCGAAAGCGATCTACTTTTTCAAAGCTAGCTAAGCCGAAAATGTTCCAATAAATTTCTCGAACTGCTTCAAAAATGCACGGCAATTTAATCCCTCCCCTGTTAAAGCCGCAGGAGGTCCTGAATTGGTTTTGCAGGGGATGGTTTTATTGCTTTTCGGTCTCTGTTTTCTTCGAAACGGGAGGTTTCTCATTCACAGCTGTGGCCTAGGGCGAGGATTGTGAAATGGACATTTTCTACACTTCACGGCCAACAGAAAGTTCACCCAATTTATTGCAAATATATATTTCATATATTTGGAAAACTTGCTCAATTTCTGATCTAAAAACCAATTAGGTTTTAAGAAATTTTAATTTTTTGAGTTTTGATTTTAAATTCGGTTTCATTTTAAAGCATTTTTGCATTCCTAGATTGAATTAATTAAAAATATTTTTTAACACAATCCAATATTTCGTGTGAAACGGCAATTAACTACAATTTTAGTTTCTAAAATCATTTCTGTTTGCTCATGTTTTTAAGTTTTTGAGTTTTCTCACATTTACTTAATTAAGATTGATTTAAAGACCAATATATTTTTTGACACATAGTTTATATAATTTAAAAGCTCTTTACTTTGTTTTCATTATTTTTTTTTTTCCTTTTGAAAAATGCCATGACCAAAATGTACGCAGGCTACTGTGATAAATAATACTTGAAAGGGATGGAATATGACTGAAAATGGTAAATCTAAAATGCAGCTTTTTCAGGTAATATTACAATTAGACTACAGAATACAAATGTTGCAGAATGAACTAAATATTTCCCTGATGTACCACAAACTACATTATAATAAATCTATTGTAGTACTACACTGCAGTATTTTAAAGTCATGCAACAAAAACTTAAACTTGCTTAACTGCCACGATGGGGAACTGAGAAAAAAATAGATATTGTTTACAAACTTGGTGATTTCTGGATTACGTTTGTATAACTACTAATTTCTATATAAATATTTTGCATTTAAAACTCTTGTGAATATATAAGGTTCTGATAAAAGTGAATAATTGATCAAATTAACAGTTGTTATCAATGTTATGTCTTAGAATATTTTGAATTAAAAAAGATATTTCAGTCATATTTATTTCAAGTAGAATTTTCATGTAGAGCATAAGTTGGATAGTAACAGATTGAAAAATTAAAGCTTTACAGGCAATGGAATTTTTTTTATGCCTTTACAAATTTTAAATATGTTTTTCTCAGATTTTTAATTTTGAAGATGAGAGTGTTTTCTAATCCCTAAGGCGTTTTTCCTGTTCAAGATAGAGTCTTG
This sequence comes from Trichonephila clavipes, assembly GCA_019973935.1. Taxonomy (NCBI): domain Eukaryota; kingdom Metazoa; phylum Arthropoda; class Arachnida; order Araneae; family Nephilidae; genus Trichonephila; species Trichonephila clavipes. The sequence continues at coordinate 27,669 of BMAU01000614.1, forward strand.
AAATATCTTGTAAATGTTCCCTTACATATGTTCTATAAAAGTTCATATGGATTTAGGTCTGAGAGCTCTAGTTATTTTTTAAAAATATCTTAATGTTAATATTTAAAAAAGTTGGGTTTTTTCCAGGTTTAGCCATAAAAATAATTATTAAAATTCAACAAAGAGATATATTTTAAATTTTATACTTTTTGTTTCCAATAATCTAAGAAATATTAATCACTTACAATAATTAAATATTTTTAATAATTTAACATTTTAGAAAAGTTTTAAAAATTTCAAAACTGTTCAATGCTTTAAAATTGTGAAATAATGGCTTGTCAAACTAACCTATTATTTTCAGAATCAATATAATAGTATAATTTGAATATAAAACAAAAATTAATTTTACTGTGACAAACTGTTTACGACTTCTACTCATATTGTAAAAAGAATGAAAGATAAATATATAACATAGTGGCAGTAAAAAACACATTCATAATATGTTAAAATCCTGTCCCGATACAAATTTCAATGCATTTTCCAAACTGTAGCTAAAAACAATTATATGTTTATTAGGACAGAAATTATTTATATTTAGATATATTTTTCCTTATTAAGTACATAATGAATAATGGCAAGATAATTTGTAAAATCCTGAAAGATTTTAATGAAGAAAAAAGCCAGACATAATTTTAGATAGTTAGAAATTTAATTATATAATACACAAATATGCATGTTTTAAAAGAAATAAGTTGGCTAAGAAAATGAAATTTACTAAAAATTTCCTGAATAAAGTAAATCAGATTTCATCCTCAAATACATATAATTGTAAGAAAAGGTTTTATTCAATTTACAATTAGTTACAAAAACCTTTTATAAAAAATAATTTTAACAGGTATAAATAGCAAAAAATATCAAAGAAGTATGAGAAAGACACATACATGTCGTTTACAGAAATGTCACAGTGTGATATTTTTCGAAACACGGCACTGCACACAGTCCAACATTACAGTCTTTACATTGAAAACGAGTTTTTGATGTTTAACGACTAAATCGTAAATATAAGAAACAACAGTCAAATATCACGAGTGCAGACGGCGCTCGCTGATATTTGAGTGAGAAAATTACAGCAGCATAAAATGCGACCTCGTTTGAATTATATCTAATGTGCATATTTGGAACTGTTTAGCGTACTCGAATTAACTCAAGTGCACACGTCAAGGGTTTATATTGCATTCTAAGTCAACACGGTGGCTACTGACGAGCGACTACGTAATTTTGAACCGCGGTTAAGTGACGAGGACGATACCTGAGCTGATAACTCCCCTTCCAAACTTCCACATCACACCAACGTGAGGACTTTTGACCTCGACGTGTTTAACGTGCATCAGCTCCTCTTCAACGCTAAACTTTTGTGGTACCAGGGCTCGAACACTGGACACGAGTTCATAACCATGACCATCAGGCTACCGTGGCCGCAAAAGAAAATAGCAAGTTTGAAAGAAATGTAATGGAGAAGTATATTTGAAGAAATAACTTCAAAACTTAACGAAAAACCAAAATATCAAAATTTATTTTAGGAATAATAGTGAATATAACTTCGTACACCTAAAACCACTTTACGCAGTGTATTTTGAAAGTGAACGTTTCCCCTTTTAGAGAAACTTACTATAATTATGTCAAATTCCTTTCATTTTGCTCTAAGGGGATCCCCGAAACAACGTAATTTTTTGAAACACAAAATTACTTATGGTTGAATCTAATACAATTCCCTACAAAATGAATGAAAACCCTTTTTATCATATAAATTGTGTTTGAATAGGAGATGGTTAGTTAATAAGAACATTTAAAACGTGTCGGCAATCTATGGACCTGTGGCACGTGGTACAATTCTTAGTGGCACTCAGCACTACTCTACAAATTTGTCAATTCTTGAGTGGATGGAAGTTGATAATAGACCTTATTTGACAAACATCTTCTGAGTTATGGACATTTATGGAACTACAAAATAATCTGAAAGATAATTCTAAGGATAAATTTACAGCTATTTTGTAAATAATTGAGTGTTATTGCTAGGGGATTTAATTGTTGAAAAAGAAAATTGCATGTACTCTGCTTTCCACTTATGATTCGGCATATCAAAGTAAAAAATCTTTCCTAATATGAAAAATATTTCGACTCCGCAAAGAAATTGTTTAACAACTGAATGCTCAGAATCGTGTCATGCATTATACCCCTGGTTTTGCGATATGAAAGAAGAGTCGTGAAAGAGTTAATTCGCATTACAATTTTTATTTAACTGTAATGAAGGGAATCATTTATATTTCACTTTGTCTATTTCTTATTTAAGTAAATATGTTGGAAACATACATTTTTAATTTTTTTTATCTTTGTTGAAGAAATAGTAACATTTTATATTGTTTATTTTTATGTTAATAAATGTATTTTATTGATCCATAATTAATATAAAATAAAACTGTAAATCTAAATTATTTACCTCTATTCTTTAAATCTGCAAATATTACCGTAAGAATCGAAGGATTTCAAAAATTTCCTACTATGTGGCACGCTGAATGATACTGACAGATTGGTTTGGCACGTCTTAGCTACACAGTTGCCGCCCCTGATTTAAAATGTTGGGTAAGATAACCATTATATTTTTAAAATTTTATAAATATACAAAAGGAGAGTATTTTGTCAATACATGTTTTAAAAGGAGTAAAGTTTACGAGAACGAAATATAAAATTGCGTTAAAATTATTGGTACTCTATCAACCGTACTTCTTTTATATATATATATATATATATATATATATATATATATATATATATATATATATATATATATATATATATATATATATATATATATAAGAAGTACGTCGATAGAGTACCGTAGTTACTGCCAACTCGTGACAATGAATTGGAAATTAAGTTCACAATTCATTGTTATTAAAATATATAAAATTTTACATGACTTATTTTTGTATTTGTTATTTTTATATTCCTTACTGAAAGCAACAAATGGGAGTTCATTACCTGCCAAAACTGCAGAGGCCTGGTTGTTTACTCCACAAGCTCCTACCTTATGCTTACTCTGCCCTACTAAGTAAAAATGCCGTCTTCTGCTCGTCAAGATCATGGAATTGCAGATATTGTTTTCCATATATTTTAAATATTAGTTTTCTAACTTCTACATCAGCCTTTTAATAGTCTACACTCCTGCAAAGAAGTCTGAATTCAAAACTATAAAAACATATTATTCCCAACAATGTCATTTATACCTTTATTTTTTATAATCTATGAATGCGTTAAACTATTAATTTGTTATCGCGACTATTTAATATTAAATGAAAAAAAACGAATAAGTTTCAAACTGAAACTTAAATTGAATTTTTCAAAAATTGTCATCGATATTCTCATAACTTTTACATATTGTCATTTTAGCATATCACACATCTATCTTCTATGCAAAAATCTATTATAAGTTCATCAAATGTTTCAGCATATTTTTACTCATAACATGCAGTTTTCAACCACATTGTGAGGCCGCGGTAGCCTAATGGTCAAAGTAACGGACTCGTAGCTGACGTGTCATGAGTTCGACCCCAGCACCACTGAAGATCCGCCGTGTAAGGGAGCGATGCTCAAGCGTCATCCTCGTCACTTGACCATGGTTTAAAATTACGAGGTCCGTCGCCAAGTGAGTGAATATTAACGTCGCACTGTTCAGCTACACGAGGGCTTTTAGTGATGGACCTCGTAATTTTGAAAAATGGTCAAATGACGAGGGCGACACCTGAGCTGGCACCCCCTCTCCTAACTAACTACCACACCACACCAACGAGAGGACATTTCAGCTCTCGATAGATTTAACGTGCATCGCTGCCCTACACGGCGGGTCTTTTGTGGCACTGGGCTCGAACTCGAGACATGCCAACCATGATTCGATACCTTGACCACCTGATACCCCGGCCACAGGTCCGTCGCCAAAAGCCCTCAAGTAGTTGAGTAGAGAAGAGAGAGAGTGCGACTTTAATATCCCCTCACTTAATTAAATTATATGAAATTTAAGGAATACTTGAAAAAAAATATTAGAAGTCGAAAAAAATATTAGAAGTATATATATATATAATATATATATATATATATATATATTAAAAAATTAATCTAATGATAATTTTAAATATCCAAAGAATTATTAGTATTTATGGTAAATATATGTTTTTCAACTGAGTATGTGAGACACGCATAAATATCTTTTTCGAAATTCCAATGCAGAATTTTAGTGGAGCTAATACAAAATTCCTAGTTTTGCATGGTTAAGATTATAAAAATGTCCAAATTTTAATAACCTTTTCTTCAGTCAACCACTAATGGAACATGAATGATGAGGGATTATGCATAAATATATATTTTTTTAACTTGAATTTAAAAAGGATCTTTATATTTATTTATATGCGCAAATGTTAACTGTAAATTTGTCCAGATGCTTTTAAATACTCTTTATTTGAAGATTCAAGTTAAAAATATAAACTTGAAGTTAAAGTTCTCTTTGAATGAAATTAATGTTCAGACATTCAAAATTCAAATATAATTTGTTATCTGAACAATACAAAACAAGGGATTCTATGTAAGATGCCCTGAATATCTGGCTTTAAAATTATGAAAAACTAAAAGATTTAAATAGGGTTTTTTTAACAATACATATAAATTTTTTGCAAATAATGTAATACAGAAGCTTAAAAATTATTCATGTTTAGAAGTGTCCGAAATTTTAAAAGATTTTAAATTTTGAACCTTTTTTTTTTTTTTTTTTTGACACATAACAAAATAATCATTTTAAAAAAAAAAATCCCTGAAAGTATTGATTAAAATAAGAAAAATGAAACAGTAAATTATCCTCAATGTTTTAATATATAATTTGAATTTAAATACTACAGATATTTTTTAAAAACTTAGACATACATTATAAAAACTTAATTCCATTTGAGAATTTTAAGGTAAAGTAAAAAATTGAGAATTCTCAACTCGTTGACTTGCAATTTATTTCCGTACACTTTAGGGTTTAAAGAAATTCTTCCGAGATTTTACGATTGCTAAAGGAACCGGTCTCCCCGTGAGCCATAAAAGTTCCCCTCAATGCCCATTGTGTCTCCCCGACCGTCTCTAATTATCTTTCAAGATCGTAAACCTTTAAAGGGGGAAAAGAATTCGGAAAAATACCACCTTACCGGTTTTGAACACATTACTTGAAGGGGAAAAATCTGTTTGGTTCATTTTTGGTGAGTCCCCGGCCTTAGGAAAAATTCAGTGTGGTCCGTTTAATACCCAGTGAATAAAGGAGAAAGCGACCGACTCACTGACTAATCACGAAATCTTCGGAACTATTAAAATCACAGATTTGAAATTTGTTAGGTAGGTTCCCTTCATGGAATAGACATCAGCTAAGAACGGATTTTTCAAAGATCGAACCCCAAGGGGTGTTATGGGGGGTTTAAGTGGCGTTATAGATAATTATTTCCATTATTCAACTATTAGATGTACAGTCACTAACTTGGTACACAAATTTCTTTCATAAAGTAGGTATTAACCCTCTAACTGGATACCTTCCTCCTGAAAAGTTATTCCGAAAACGTTTTACTCTTATATTGATATTCCCTTCAAAAATGCAACAGACTTTAATTCTTTCCCCTTTTAAAACTTGGGTGGTCGAAAGGGGAGAACTTTATGACTTGGTTCGGCGTCTTTAATCAGTAAGAACCAGGATAGCAATCGTTTACAGCTAGCTGTTGTTGCCTTGGGCAATCTTGTATGAAAACCGTAGTTCCACTCTGTCGTTTTCCCATAGAATCAGTCACAGTAAAATTAAATTAAAATGCAGGGTAAAAAAACATGAGAGAGAGAAATAAATGGCGTGTTAAAAGTTGAAAAATAGTTATATTTTCTTCAAACAAAATTTATTTTTCTGTCATTTTTTAAAAATTAAAAAAAAATATTTTGGTATTGCGATTTGAACTAGAAAAAAAGCATCCTGTATTCATTTTTGAATATGAGAGTAAGAAAACGCGCTCACTTTCCTGTTTTTTAAAAAAGTTATGAGGTAAAAGAGTAAAGGCCCTTTCTTTTTTTTTTAAACAATAAGACAATTAATGGTGCATATATTTATGAAATAAAACAGATCTTTCTCTATTCAATTATATTTTTAATTTAGAATAACATAAAAATGATTTCAATATACTTTTAATTTATTTAAATTTAAATCATATAAATGATATTTTTATGTTAACTGAATATTTTTCGGAAAAAATCTAAATTTTCATTCCTAGTGCTCTCCTTTTCGAACTCTTTGTATTAAATAAAAATATATTTTCTACATCGACATTTGTAATGGACATAACACACATTCAGTCAATAATTTTTAATTTTAATGGGGGATATACTTCTTCAAATGCGCATGACAGTACTTCTAACCATTTTCTATTCAAGTTAAATTTCTTATATTTCTATTTCTTTTATTACAAGGAAAAATGTCACACATCGATAACTACATTTTCACACAATTCAGTCATTACAAATTCTATTGTGAGAAAAGTTCTCCCTAATTAATCTTGTCTTTCAAAACAGTACACTTAAAACAATTTTGTTCAGTGAAGTTAACCGACAGTTCTACAATGTATTCATACCAAATTTTAAAAAACAAATTTAACACTTGGAAATGTATCCTGTATTAAATTTTTCAGTATACACAAATATTTCCTGCTGTAGGGAAGATATAGTATGAGAGAGATGTGGTGTGTGGTTGTGAAAGAATGTTTTCGTACGTGTAGACTTTTTGAAAATTTAAATATCACTGAAGCTGATCATATAACTGCAAATGAGCCTTATTTTAATGTGTGCTGGTATCAAAGTAAAACACTTTACAATATTAAACAGCCTGTGGGTTTATACTCAATATCAAACTATTCGCAAAATGGCTTACAACTTCTATTCAAATTGTAAAGAAACTGAAATATAAATATATCTTATTGCAGTCAAAAATATTCATAATATGTAAGTATCCTGTTGCTCCACTTATTTCTGTACATTTTAAAAACTGTAGCTGAATGAATTTTTTTATATTCATAAGCGAGGCATAACAGCTCACACAGTTTTAAAATGTCCTTATCATTTTTAAATATACTACTATAAAACGTATATGGATTGTAAGATCAGTTGTAAAATCCTAAAAGCTTTTAGAGGAGCTAAAAACATGTAATTTTGATTGATAAAATGTTTAATATAATACACAAATATACATGTTATTAAGCAAATACATTTGAAAATCAAACTTCCTTCTGAAATAAACGTAATTGAAAGAAAAATGTTTAATTGCAAATGAGTGGAAATACATGTTTATCTAAGGGGTATCCCCAAAGTGAGGTAATCCTCAAACTTAAGACTCAAACTCAGAAGCACAACAATCCATGAGGGCCAGGAACTACTGTGCCCATCATAATACACGTGACCATTGGACGATGAGGTGCATGAACAGATGTCCCGATTTGGTGGTCTGTCTGAAGAGAGACCTTCAGTGTTTAAGACCCGAAGCAAGCTTGGTACTCATTTATCGACCCAATGTAGCGGGGATGAAAGGCAGAGTCGACCTTGCGCAGCCCGTTAATAGAACCCCAGACCTGTGGTGTGGAAGCACTATACACTACCACTCAACCCTTTTCGGTGAAAAATAAAATTTAATGTTAGAATCTTATATAAATCCCTAATGAATGAAGGAGTCCAAACTTTTCATGTAAACTGTTTAGACGGAAGTGGTTAATTATGAACATTTCACAAGTTGCATAAATTAAAATTAACCGCTATAGTTTACATAAATTTTTAAGGGTACAAAAGGTGTATTTCGGCGGTACGAATTAATTTTAAAAGGAATACGGTTACGAAAAAGTAGTACAAATCTATCTAAAGTAGGGTTGGTTACCTTAGATATTGTCAAACACAACAATGTATTGGAAGCCAATTCCACAATTCGTTGTTATAAAAATGTATGGAAAATTACAAGATTTATTTTTGCATTTGTAATTTATATATATATATATATAATTTTTCTGGGAGCTTTAAAAGCTAGAGCGGCATCCATCAAATCCGCGGTTCTCTCTCTGTTTTCTCAGATCACCCCTGACTAAGCCGGCTCTGCCATAACAAAGTGAAAATGCCGTATTTTGTTTGTCAAGATCATTTTATAGCAGACTGCATTTTTCATGTATTTTAGATGGTCGTTTTATATTTTCTACATCAATATCTTAATGTCTGAATTTAAAATTACATAAAATTCTTGACATTCGCATCAATGACCATGATAATTTTTATTAGTATATGAATGTGTCATCAAACGATTACATGACTAATATTAACACACACATTATTTTAACCATTTAATAAATATCAAGTACAACATAACGCACACAAATTTCCTAAACTTTAAAATAAATATTTCGAAAACTACTTCAGATATACTCAAAATTTTTTATTCCTACGCTTTAGCTTCTCAGTTTTGCTTCTCTATGTAAGAATTTGTTGTAATTGTATATTCATCAAAATTTTTTTAGTATATTTCTTGCTCTTAGCATGCGGTTTTCAACCGAATTGTATGAAATCTTCGAAATATATTAAATGAATGATTGAATATTAACGTCGCACTGTTCAGCTACACGAGGGCTTTTGGCGACGGACCACGTAATTTTGAACCATGGTCAAGTGACGTGGACGATACCTGAGCTGGCACCCCCTCTCCTAACTACCTCACCACACCAACGGGAGGACGTTTCAGCTCTCGACAGATTTAACGTGCATCGCTGCCCTACACGGCGGGTCTTTAGTGGTACTGGGCTCGAACTCGTGACAAAGCAAGCCACGTTCCGATACCTATACCACTCGGCTACCGCGGCCGAAATATATTAAAAGATACCAAAGAAGCTATATAATAAAATTTGAAATTTTTATTATACTCAAACAATTGCTAAAACTTATGGTAAATAATTTTTAACTGCACGATGCTTTTTTTTCGAAATTTCAAATGGAATTTCTAACATAAAATTTCTAGCTTTTTAAGGTAGAGATTTCAAAACATATCCAGATTTTAATTACTTATTCAGTTAGCCTTTAAAAAGATAAATGTTGAGGTATTTTGTATAAATAGATATTTTTGAACAATATATAATTCGAATGTTTTTCAATAGCTCGAATTTAAAATTGATTTTTATGTTTATTTATATGCATAAATGTCTACTGTAAATGTTTCCGTATATTTTTGATTACCATTTATTCAAACATTCAAGTTATAAAAAATGTGTGAAAATCTTCATTCATGTTGTCTTTGATGTAAACTGAAGTTTAAGCACTTAAAATTCAAATATAATTCGGTGTATTTTAACAATATATAACCAGGCACTGTACTTAAACTTCCCTGAACACTTAGGCTTTGAAATCTAAAAAAAAAAAACAACTTATTAATCTTAATTAGTTTTTTTTTTCGTTATTATTTTTATCAAAGTGTAAGAAAATGTTTCAAATTATTTGATGAAGTTTAAATTTATTCATTTTTAGTGGTTGGAAAATTGAAAAGGTTCCAAATTTTAAAGAGTTTGATGTTTTATTATTTTTTATTGCGTTTTATTATTGCGTCTCGTAAAACACTTGCCATTCCTGATTATATTTAGAAAATACTTTACAAATTTTATCAATGTATTGTTTCTGGTGAATAAAATACTGTGTGATTTATCAAACATTACAATGTCATCAATATATACTATCAAAAGAACATTTTCCTTATAAATATAAACACAATTGCACCAATTTAGTTAAACAAAATCTAAATTTTCAAGGGCGTTATCAAATTCATAATACCATTCTCTGCCCTTTTGATGCAATCCGTATATTGCCTTTTTCAAAATACAAACATGGTTAATTTTATTCAAGCTTTCAAAACCTTGAAGTTGTCTCATATATATGCGTTCATTCAAATTAGCATATAAATAAGCACATTTTATATCCAATTGACAATGAGTCCATTTTAATATGCATACAAATAAGACAAAAAACAATCTAACAAGAGAAAAATTTACTACAGGACTAAATGTTTCATCATAAGATTCTCCCTTTTGTTGGTTATGCCCCTGTGCAACCAATCTAGCTTTGTGTACTTACAAATTTTGCCTTTACTATCAGTTTTAAGTGTATAAGCCCATCTACATCGTATAACTTTAGAGTCTTGAGGGGCGGGAACTAATTCCCATACATCTCTTTCTTTCATTACGTTAATTTCCTCTTTCATTGCATCTTGCCATTTATCAGACTGGGGAGAGTTTTTAGCATCTTTAAAATGTCTAGGGAAATTAATATTTGAAGCTTCAGGACGATTATCGTTATGATTCACAGTTGAATTGAAGTCAAATAAACTTTTATCATATAGTATATCATTATCTTTACAATATTTTTCTACATCATTAAATGACCTTAATGTAACATCTTTAATACGATAATAGATGTCATACCTTTTATCGTCTTGACGCAAGATTGCTTCTCTATAAAAAAGGAATTGAACTGCCTAATTTTAAATTGGATGCGTTTTGAACTGGAGCGTTTACTTTTGATCTATCGCCAACTACAGCTTTACCCGATTCGTCAAGATCATCATAACTAAATGTGTTAAAAGGATTATTAAATTTAAATTCCATCCATTCCGTTTTTCTACTATTAGGGCTAGGCAAGTGTAAAATGCTGTTTGAAACTCTTTTAGATTCATCAAAAAGTATGTTTCAATTAACTTCTTATCATCCAGTAACGAAATATGGTATCCTCTAGTTGAACAAGCATAACCAAGCATTATTCCGTGTTTTGCACGTAAATCTAATTTATTCCTGAGCTGCTTGGGAGTTCCCACATAAACATGGCATCCAAATACCTTAAGATTTGATACAGTTGGCTTACGGCCAAAATAAAGCTCATACGAGGTTTTATCTTTAAATTTATGGCAAATTCTTTTTTAACATAAGTAAAACAGACTAAAGCTTCTGCCCCAAAACATTTTTGAATTCCACTGGTATTAAGCATGGCCTTAACACAATCCATAGCAGTTAGATTGAATCGTTTGGGTACACCGTTTTGCTCAGGTGTGTAAGTATTTGTCCTCTCGCATCTAATACCTAGTTCATTTAAATATTTGGAAAATTTAGTATGGCAAAATTCCATACCATTGTACACTTAATATTTGACGATTCAAAACTCTTTCAGCATTAGCTTGGAAAGATTTAAAGTATTCAAAAACTTGTGTGAGATTTTCCTTTAAGAGGAAAGCAGGTCACCATTCTGGAAAAATCATCTGTGATGTACAGAAAATACTTAGCTCCACCACATGATACAACAGAAAAAGGACCACATACGTCCATGTGTACCAACAGTAAAAGTCTAATACTTCTTATTCTACCAATAGGTTTAAAAGAGACACGTTTCATTTTAACTAGTTTACAACTTTCACAGTCTAATTTCTCATTCTTAAATTTAGGTAAACCATTTACTGCCGAAACTTTACTAGTTTGGACTAAATAGTCAATATTCATATGACAAAAATGATTATGCCACAGCACAATATTTCCAGAATAATGCTTATTTCCCTCTTTTACATTAGAACTTTCTACATTGTTATACACATCTTTAAGATGATATTTGGGTTTTAAGAAATACAAGTCATTGAACCTTTTGGCAAAGAATACCTTCTCGCCTTTGGATGCAAAAAACCATATAATATACCATTTTCACATTTAAAGGTACAATTTGCTTTCTCTAATAAAGGTGCTGATAACAGATTTATTCTCAATTTAGGTGAAAACATAATGTTTTTTAAAGTAATAGAATGCTCTCTCCCATTTAACTTTATATAAAATTTAACAGTACCTCTATTGGACTTTGTAATCCACCTACGGCTAACGACATAGTTTTACCCTCTCTATCAGGGACGGCGAACCTTTATGGATCAACGTGCCATTTTTTCTAAAGAAGTGTTGAATGTGACATCAAATAATTTTGACTTGTGATTATTGGGAAAATAATAAAACTAAATGCTAAGAGAACACAAAACTCTTTATTTACTGCGAAAAAATACCTTTTGCATTGTATAGCTGTAAATATTTTAGTTATATGTGTAATTCATATCGAAGTAACATTAATGTGATCTCTATTGTTGCATATTGTGTGGATGACAAATACCTTATATTAGGATTGTAAGACATTACTTTTAGTAGAATGCATGCTCAATTGGAGTCATCTGCCAGTCGGTTTTTAAGCAATTAATTATTTTTGCTGTGGCTCACTTTTTGACAAGAGCATTTGCAGATTATTTCAAAATGCCATAGTTGCGAACGTGGATTTGGTTCAAATCAATCAATAAACTATGGCTCTTGGGAGATACATCTCGACTTTTCCATTTCAATAAAGTGAGTGGTAACATTGTGAAGATTACTTCTTGACTCTTTTCAAAGCAAAACTCAAAAGAATACGAGTCACACTTTTAAATGCAATAAAAAATAATCTCGACTTTTCCATTTTTTTATTTTAAATGCAAAAAAAAAAAAAAATTTGTTATATATTGCAAAGTCATTCCAACTTGTAAGCACTTTTTTGCCCTTTGATCAAGGTCGTCGCACAGGTTTCATTTGCAGATACTTAACTGTTGAAAAACTTTTTGGAAACATTCTTCTCTCATCATTGCAGATTCGAACACATACAAAAGATTTTATGGTGTGTATAACCAAAGTGGGCTAGTAAATCCATGGTAAATCAAATCACACCACACGTCTTTGGTCATTCTCCACCCCGTTTCTTCTGACACATATTTCGAAATGAAATGATCTCGACCTTTACTGTTACATTCGGCATTGTATAGGAATCCATTCTCGATTCGTTCAAACTCGAGAAACTCTGGTACTTCCTCCTCTATATCACCATATACTTTGATTCGGGTTCCAACATTGCAAGTGAGAACGTACTTTTCAAAAAATGTCGTGATGTATTAAGATTGAATAATATGAGATAAATGAGTCTTTCAAAATAGGAATCATTCTGCAAGCAAAGTTTAAAATTCAGTCAGCTCGTGTCTAATATTTTTTTAATTGGTTCTACCAACTTTTTTTCATTCTATTCTAGTTAGCTATTTATTCATTAAGCAAAAGTCATATCCCGTTCCTTCCCGAAATTGCTGGCCGAAAAACATTTTTTCCGTCGAGCGGGTCACTTGCACCGATGGTGCTTCAATACACATGTGAGCACAATTTCGTTTCCAGGCTTCAAAACTCAAAATTTCCAAAGGAGACCGTTCTGGATTTTTGGCCAACCCGTCTCGCGTCAAAGGCAGGGGTCGACCCGTTCGGCATTGATATTTCAAAATGGTCATGATATTTTTCATGTTGTCTTGCAAAGGCAATTGCTCTTGCACCACTCGCATCCAATTGAAAAAGTAGGCCACAATTCCACATTTTTGAAATATGGCTCGAATATCGGAAAAGGCTGTCACACGTTCAGCATCTAATCGCCTCAACAAGCTGAGCCAATGTTTGGCTGACGTTCTGTATACAATTTTCGTGTCGGGCACCACGATAAAAGTACACGTATTTAAATATTTATAGGTTCCATCCAGAGTGATGCCCTTGTTGTAAGGGAGACCACGGGTCAAGAGGCATGCATCGGGCAAACGTTGAACCAATTCTCGACCCGTATACCCTCGTGTAAAGACGGTCGAATACCCATGACGTGTAGCCAATTCAAAGACTTGGGTCTGAGTGGAAAAGCATTGCAATTCACTCAGCAACAGAGATCGACGCGAAAATGGTCGTCCCGTTCCTCTTGGGATTTTAAATGTTTACTATCCAAAGTACCTTGCGTATCGGATTTGGTCACGCGACACGTCAATTGAATGCCAAAAGCATCTCCGGGGCTCGGGAATCGTTTTCGAATCAACCGAACAAACTTTAAACACAAATCGGGCAGACGCTCTTGATGCTGGTTCAATCGCCTTAAATCGGGAACAGATTGTTCGAGATGGTGTTGAAACAATTCCAAAATAGCCTCCAAGGAATGAGGTTGAATGATGTGTAAAATGTGTTGATGTACATCGGGCCGAACAGCGGCCACGTGATCAAAGATGACTCGAGCGGTAGACATGTTACCCAACAGAATACCAAGGAGCTTACAACTTGATACTCAAAATTTATTAACAGCTTATAAAAAAAAAAAATTTTTTTTTTTTTTAAGGTTACATTTTAAATTTTTATTTTATTTTCAATGGAACAAATACACACACAAATAGTTTGTTTCTTATTCTTTATTTACAATTATTTCTCTCACTCCTCCAACATTTGGTTACATAATTCTTTTGAGTTCATCCATCTGTAAGTTTCATCCATCTGTACATTATTTGAGGCCATGTTATCGGAAGGTATATCATCCATCTTATCCATCTGTACATTATTTGAGGCCCTGTTATCGGAAGGTATATCATCCATCTTATCCAATTGCATATTATTTGAGGCTACCAACAGATTTGAAGAATCCTCCAACGGTTTAGTATCTGAAGTATCTAAAGAAGCATTCATGTTATTTGAAGCAATGTCTGAAGACACCTCGGAAGAATCCTCTTCCCGCAAATTATCTGAAGACGTGTCCACGTTGTCGGGTGGAGGGGTGTGATTACAATATTCATCACACAAGTGTGGCAAGTCCAGCAAACTTCTATAGACTCTTTTACCCTCGAATCTTGAGTTTTGTGTATGTTTCATTTCTATATAGCCCACGGTGGAAAATTCTTCAGGATAACCCACGTCCTCGGGTGGAGAGGTCCTAATGTGAACACAATCTCCGTCTTTGTACATGTTCACAATGGGATCAATAAATGTAGTAAGCATATCAAGCAAAACATCAGGTGTTACTGTTACTGGACAGTCTTCATCCTCCGGATCCTCCGGATAATATTTAGACGCCAAAGCGACTGCTTTTTCATAAAATTCACTTTCAACATCATGACAATACGCGAATCCTTTCGGGAACTTATAAAACTCAATCTCCACTTCACCGTCGGTCTGAGTCATACCCTGAAATTCGATAGTAGTTGATTCAGGATAATTGAAAACGTATTCAGTCAAAAAAGTTGGAAGGGTCTTGTCATCAACTAGGACCATATAAAATGAATCACAGAATCTCTTCAGAATGGGAATCATTTTGGCAACTTGACAAAATTTTCTGTTAAAGAAATGAAGCTGACAGCTGTTAGCAGCAGCTTATAAAGCCATATAACATTTAAATTTTTTTTTACTTGTAAAGAACAGTTTTGACTGTCTTTTTACTTTTTCATTTACAAAATTTTTGTTTCTTATTCTTTATTTACAATTGACATTTTCTTGATATGCAATAGTCCCGTTTCATCTCCTTACCCCTTTATTACAGAGTGCATCACTTTTTATCAGCCCATCTTGATTCACCTTGCTGCACACCCAATATCAAATCGTTAAAACTCCTAAAGACCAATTTCCCCTGCGGTCGAACACATTTCCATTGCAAATATCCTACCAATGTCCAATCGGGATGTGGTCGTTTCCCCACCGTCCATACCATTTCATCCGTCCAAATGAGTACCTTGGCATGATCCGTGTAAACGTACAGTGAGGGCTTGGAAAATCCCGACAGAATCAAATCGAGCATGGCTTCCCGTGTCAGAATCCATCCCGTAGAAACGTAGCGAGAGACAAAACAATTGCTCTCGTGACTATGATCCAGGGGGTTATACAAAAATCCATCTTTCATTCGTACAAAAGTATTTGTAAGGTACTCGTTTTTGCCTCCATTGACTTGCAATTCAGTTCCATTGGGAATATTCAAAATGCAAGTCTCTACAAAATTGTGATACACTTTACGATGAATAACAAGCAAATGATGAGTTTCCAAATGATATACCGGAAGCATGATGCTGTTAAAATTGGTTAAGAGAAAACTCTAATGTCGAAGCCGCTCAACTGATGAAACATGCTAGTAGCTTATAAAATTGTTGAAAAAAAAAAAAAATTTTTTTTTTTTTAGTTTAGTTTAGTTTAAAGTTAGAGCAGTTGGTGAAGCAATTTAGTTCTGCATTTTGAAACCAAGTTTTTTCAGTCTCTCATGATGCATGAAGGATGGTTGGTCGTGGTCCTTTAAATCGCAATGGATTAATCATTCTGAGCTTTCGATTGCTCCGTATCATTTTTTTTCAATACTTTATCTACAGCCGCCATACTTTGCAACTTATTTTTGAGTGTCCTGTTTTCAGTTTTCAACTCATCTCATATCATTTTGTATCTTTTTTGATTAACTACTGTTTTAGTAAACTTGGTATTCAGACATGTTTCAATAAAACCGCAAAAGTCACAACCTATTCACAATTTTGTAGCCACATCCTAGATTTGGAGACCAAACTTTATGTGAATACCTTGGGTTTTACATTCATTTATATAATTAATGTTGTTTCAGAGCACAGTACAATGTCAGTCAGAAACATTCCAATGCATCTAAAACAGAAACATACAGTCTCATTTTTTTTTTGTCCAAGCTTGGAAAAAGATGGTTTCGGTCAAAAGTTTATTGGACCAGTGTCGACATCGCACCACTATTGTGTTTGGAAATCTGGGTCGGTGGCCGGATCGAGTCACGTATTACGAGCCAGACTATCCTTATACCATCCTTTTTGAACCCAACTTTGGGGTGCATATTCCTCGGTCGTTTGGAAAGACAGTGATTGTGTTTACGAGTCATTTGGATTTGACCTGGGACCCAGGGGTCGAGTTGAAATTCTTTCAAGTGGGTCGTCCTCCCTCTCACCGAGTTTGGGAAGCGTATCAACCTCACATGACGGATGCGTATCGTGTGGATTTTACAGACTGCCCTCGAGTCGCAGATGTGTACGTGAAATGGTTGACGTGGTTGGACGATTGGGAAATGCATCGAGACGAACCTGTCCCTTGGCGCATGGTGGGTCTCCAACCTTGGAAGCGGGCTTTGGAACAACACGTGCAGCGCTCGCATGAAAAGGCTTTGGCCCATGGGATGCCCTCTGACGTCACGCTCCTCGACTATATATAAAGCGAGCCACCCGCCGCTCGAAATCATTCTGCTGTTTGAAGCAACATGTCTGTGTTGAGTCAACCCGCCTATTTTGCGCATGCCAACGTGTTTCATCACGAGGGCAAGCCAGTGCCCATCGAATTGTCCATTGCCACGATTCCCAGGGATGGTAGCGATCCCGAGGTGATGTGCATCACCGTGAATCATGCCGGGCAACCCTCCAATCCCAAAGATGTTCGATCCAACTGCCAAGAGAATGCCCGTCTTCGTCTGGTACACCACCCGTTACCCAAGAGTGTGCCCATGGAATACCTACCCTTTTGCGTGAGGGGCAAGTTTAGTCAACTGGCCCGAGGCAACAGGGGCCTGATGGTGGTCAAAGGATTAGAACAACAAAAAATGTTTCAAGAGCTCGGACTGTATGCCATGGCTCTGGAGAACCTGCCCAAATTCAAAGACATTTGCGATGGAACCCTTCCCAACCCCGTGCATGAGGGTGTGCACGAGGAAGAGGACATGTCCTACTGCACCATGCTAAAATCGTTTCAATTTGCCAAATACTTGCAGCAGTTTAACAAGCTGCATGCTGAATGGAGTTATAAAGTAAAAAACTAAGTACAATAAAAAATTGGCCCGAAAAAGGGGGATCGAGTCGACACAACAGTCGACTCGGTCCCCTTTTTTCGGGTCAAATAATGTACCAAGATTGAAAGGCACATTTTAAAAACTTTTGCTGAATCGTGCTGTTTGATGGATTGATCTGTATGGTGGAACCTTGGCGCAGTTTGATGCACCAAGATTGGATTCATCTGTATGGTGGAACCTTGGCGCAGTTTGATGCACCAAGATTGGATTCATCTGTATGGTGGAACCTTGGCGCAATTTGATGCAGCAAGATTGGATTCATCTGTATTGTGGAACCTTGCACTACAGAGTTTTTTCATCAGTGATTCAAGGTTGGAAATGCATCAGCCACTAGGAATCGATTCACGTGACCCAGGAGAGTATAAAAGGCGAGCGCTCCAGAGACATTCTCACTCAGCATCATGTCTCACTTGGCCTTTTTCGCCCATGCCAACGTGTTTCACCATGGTGGCCAGCCTGTCCCGATCGAACTGTCCATTGCCAACATTCCGGAGGATGGCACAGATCCCAAAGTGATTTGCCTCACGGTGGATCACTCCAACCTCCTCACGACAGACAAAGACAGACGGGCCAACCGGTACATTAATGAACGGCTCAGCTTAAAGAGCCACCTGCCCGGATCCGTGCCTCTCGAATACCTGGATTTCTGCGTTCGGGGCAAGTTTTGTCAACTGGCCCAAGGAAACAGAGGCCTGATTGTCGTCAAGGGCTCGGATCAGCGGAAAATATTTGAAAAGTTGGGACTTTTTACAATCAACCTGGAAATATTGCCCCATTTCCGGGATTTGAATGACCACAGCCTGCCTGACCACCTGCACCATGGTGAAATCGTATCGATTTGCACGATACCTGCAGTATTTTAACAAGCTGCAGGCTGAATGCAAAAGACAGACGGCTCATCTAATAGAGTGAGAAAAAAAAATTTTACCGAAAAAGGGGGATCGAGTCGACACAAGAGTCGACTCGGTCCCTTTTTTTTTTCAAGACACACACTATGCCAATGTTGGAAGGTATTTTTTTTTCAGCCAACAGAAATCGTTTCACGTGAGAGGTCAGCAGCCAAACATGCTAAACGTTTTTCGGGATTTGAAGTGATTTTAATGCGCACGATTCGGAGGATCCTTTATACGAATCCTTCCATTTTGAAAACGAATCCCATTCCAAAATTACGGTACCGAACAGCAAAGGATCTGGATTACAAATCCACCCTGAATCAAAACGATTATTACATCCCAACATAGCCTTTCCCTCATTTGTGAACATTGTCCTGTCGATTCTTGGTCAATGAAGAATTTCTATGGACCGAGGCTGGACACATATAAAATAATCGTCCTTATTTTAACCGGGATAAAGTCCCAATGTTGTGCGTGCCTTCAAACATTTTCCCAGTTAAAGTATAATACTACAATGGTTTTCATTTGAGCTCGATGTCAATTAGTTTGGAATAGTCCAGAAAGTGTCAACAACTGAAATTTTTGCAACACGCTCGGGTCAAAAGAATTTTGACTAGTGCATTGTGTGGGGACAACCTTGCAAATGGAGATGTGTAGGGTAAAACCAAAAAAATTGTTTTTCATCATCAAAATTTTCGAGAACATTATTAAAAGAGTTTTTGTATACCATCAAAACAACATCATGTTGTTATTTCAATATATGTATTAATAATATTGTAAATAAAGAATAAGAAACAAAAAAATTTTTTAAAAAATTTTTTAATGTGAAAAATTTTTTAAATGAAAAAGAAAAACGACAGTTAAAAAAAAAAAAAAAAAATTTTTTTTTTTTTTTTTTACTTGTAAAGAACAGTTTTGACTGTCTATTTACTTTTTCATTTACAAAATGTTTCACACAAAATTTTTTTGTTTCTTATTTTTTATTTACAATCGACATTTTATTAATATGCAATAGTCCCGTTTCATCTCTTTACCACTTTATTACTGAGTGCATCACTTTTTATCAGCCCATCTTGATTCACCTTGCTGCACACCCAATATCAAATCGTTAAAACTCCTAAAGACCAATTTCTCCTGCGGTCGAACACATTTCCATTGCAAATATCCTACCAAGGTCCAATCGGGATGGGGTCGTTTCCCCACCGTCCATACCATTTCATCCGTCCAAATGAGGACCTTGGCATGATCCGTGTAAACGTACAGTGAGGGTTTGGAAATTCCCGACAGAATCAATCGAGCATGGCATTCCCGTGTCAGAATCCATCCCGTAGAAACGTAGCGAGCGACAAAACAATTGTTCTCGTGACTATGATCCAGGGGGTTATACAAAAATCCATCTTTTATGCGTACAAAAGTATTTGTAAGGTACTCGGGTTGGCCTCCATTGACTTGCAATTCAGTTCCATTGGGAATATTCAAAATGCAAGTCTCTACAAAATTGTGATACACTTTACGATGAATAACAAGCAAATGATGAGTTTCCAAATGATATACCGGAAGCATGATGCTGTTAAAATTGGTTAAGAGAAAACTCTAATGTCGGAGCAGCTCAACTGATGAAACATGCTAGTAAAAAATGCTAGTAGCTTAAAAAAAAAAAAAAAAAAAAAAAAAAAAAAAAAAAAAAAAAAAAAGTTTTAACTGTCGTTTTTTTTTTTTTTTTTTTTTTTTTTTTTTTTTTTTTTTTTACTTGTTAAAGACAGTTTTAACTGTCGTTTTCCTTTTTCATTTAAAAAATTTTTCACACAAAATTTTTTTTTGTTTCTTATTATATATTTATTTTCAATATTATATATATATAATATATATATATATATATATATATATATATATATATATATATATATATATATATATATATATATATATATATATATATATATATATATATATATATATATATATATATATATATATATATATATATATTTTTTTTTTTTTTTTTTTTTTTTTTTTACTTGTTAAGGACAGTTTTAACTGTCGTTTTCCTTTTTCATTTAAAAAATTTTTCACACAAAATTTTTTTATTTCTTATTCTTTATTTACAATGTTTCTTGCTATAGGTGCACTAGTCCAGTTTCATCCCTTTACCCCTTTATTACAGAGTGCATCCTTTTTTATCAACCCTTGCTGCACATCAAATTTAATGGTACATTTTTTATCCACCCTTGCTGCCCATCAAATCAGATGGTACATTTTTTATCCACCCTTGCTGCCCATCAAATTAGATGGTACATTTTTTATGTACCCTTGCTAACCCACCCCATTGTCCTAAAGACCCCCTGTGGTCATTGCCCATCGGGATGTGACCCCCTCCAACCTTGGCATGAAATGTGTTAACGTACAGAGCCCGACAGCATCAAATCGAGCAGGACTTTTCGTAGCAAAACAATTGCTCGCGTGATCCAGGGGATTATACCAAAGTATTTGTCCATTGACTTGCATTTCAGTTCCAACTGAGATATTCAAAATTGCGATACACTTTTCGATGGATAGGACTATGAATGTAGAAAGAATGTAGAGAGAGAACTTTTTTTTATTACTGCTTCTTATTTATTGCTAATGTAGTGAAAGAAATTACTTTATATATATATATTATATATATATATATATATATTTAATATATAGGAGTATGAATATGTAGAAATAATGTAGAGAGAGAAAGCTGTTTCTCTCTGCTTCTTATTTATTGCTAATGTATTGAAAGAAATTACCTTATATAGTAGTATGAATGTAGAGAAAGAACACTACTTATTTATTGCTCTCTCATGTCGGACCCTCCCTTTGCGATGACCCTACATTTTCTGAGAATGCCCAAACATCCCCTTGGTGAAACGTTCCAAGCACGACATGATGGTCCCAAAACAAAACACACATTGCTTTCAAAAATTTAAAACATGGAGGCATGTTTAGAGTAAAAAATTGCTCCATCCCTCTCGACCTTCAGGACACTATCCTTTAAATGCTTTTTGAAATACCTGGATGCACGTGTTGCCATAAAAAAATATAGGGCCACCCGAAATGGATCCCTTCAATGCCTCCACGTCCTGTGAACTTTTAAAGAGTGTCTCGCAAGTATGTTTAGCAACTCTTGGAGAAATTACCTTATATATTTAATATATAGTAGTAAGAATGTAGAGAGAGACAATTGCTTCTTTATTACTGCTTCTTATTTATTGCTGATGTAGTGAAAGAAATTATATAGTATATATTTAATATATAGTAGTATGAAGGTAGAGAGAGAAAGCTACTTTTATATTATTGCTTCTTATTTATTGGTGGTACACTAGACATTATTTTTTTCCAACATTTCTCTACCCCCCCAAAAATCGGACTCTGTCTTCAAAACGTTTTGCAGAGGTGTTGCAAACGTGCACTGTTTTAGCTGGGCATTTGAATTTCATCCATTTCCAGCGAAACTGGGGACCCCACTCTGCTGCCAAAGGCTCACAATGGCTTGGATACAGGTGAAATCAAATTGTCGCCAGACGAAATGATTCTAAAATATCGAAACATTGTGTACGAAATGATTGACTATTCCCAACGTCAAAACATGCATTGTTTGTGAACCCTGTTTTTCGGATGGTGGGACATTACCGTCGCCACATTGAGGGTCCTTTGCATGTATTGATTGTAAAACTTTATAAACTTTCACCCGACCAGTCCTTGAAATATACTCAAATCATCCAGTATATCCTTGAAATGTACTCAATTCATCCAGTATTGTGATCTTTAGAAAGTGTAAAGAAAAGTGTATTTCACGAAAAATTATTTGTTTCCTCCATGTACCTTTGTTTTATCCCATGTGTCCAACATGCCCCCCCCCAAAAAATGAGACTATTTTCAGGGGGGGTTGGGCAGAGGTGTTGCAAAAGGCCCCACTGCACTGGACATTCATTTGAGCCAATTTAATTCAGTGAATTAATCTCTCCAAATGATATAGACTCACATGGCAATGCAGAAGATGAGTCCAGAAATAATTTCACCAACGTGAGGGGAAAATGCTTATCAAACAGAATCACCCAAAAGAATATTGAGAAAGAAACCCCACTGCACTGGACATTCATTTGAGCCAATTTAATTCAGTGAATTAATCTCTCCAAATGATATAGGCTCACATGGCAATGCAGAAGATGAGTCCAGAAATAATTTCACCAACGTGAGGGGAAAATGCTTATCAAACAGAATCACCCAAAAGAATATTGAGAAAGAAAACCCCACTGCACTGGACATTCATTTGAGCCAATTTAATTCAGTGAATTAATCTCCAAATGATATAGGCTCACATGGTAATGCAGAAGATGAGTCCAGAAATAATTTCACCAACGTGAGGGGAAAATGCTTATCAAACAGAATCACCCAAAAGAATATTGAGAAAGAAAATGAATCTGAAATATTTGACTCGAGGCTCACATGGTAATGCAGAAGATGAAAAAAAAAACGTGAGGGGAAAAAAAAATTTTTTTTTTTTTTTTTTTTTTTTAAATATATTAGTTGGTGAAGCAATTTCATTTTGAAAACCTCAAGTTTTCTCTCATGATGCCTGAACGATGGCTGGTCTTCGCAATGAATTTATCCTTCTGTGCTTTCGGTTGCTCCGTATCATTCTTTTCAATATTTTATCTACAGCCGCCCTACTTTGCAACTTGTTTTTGAGTGTCCTGTTTTCAGTTTTCAACTCACCTTTTTCCATTTTCCACTCACCTTTTTCAATTTTCCACTCTTGTTCTTTGGTTTCCCATCTTTTATTTTCCCCCAACACCTTTTCCAATTTATTTTTTAAGGCTTCCTTTTCCGCTTTCCACTCTACTTCCTTGATTTTCCACTCCTTTTCCTGTTCCATTTGAATCTTTTCGTTGATCGCCTTCATCTCGTTGAGTTTGGACTTGAACAGGACTTTTTGGTCCATATCCCACCTTTGTTTTACTTTTTTAATTTCTCTCATGATATTTTGCTGTTTGCGGGACAATACGTACATTTCGTCTCGGATGCGTTGAAAGGAACACTCGGTTCCATGGTTTCCCTCTTTTAAATGCACTTCCTTTTTACCGTAGAGCGTCACGTACCACTCTGACCATTCGTTCGTCTCCTCCCATCGGGGATGGAGGGGCATCCAGCAGTTTAAAAATTTCCATCCCGTCACGTGAATGGGTACTGCCCATCGCAAATTGTGCCACGCGTCTGGTACACGCCGGGCCACCTTTTCCCAACTGGAGACATTTTTATTGCCCAGTTGCTCCCACAGTAATTGTTCCATCCCTCCTGAAAACAGAGTACAGAGAGTGGCAATGCTGTGGGGATGCAAAGGCCGATTGATGTGAAAATGCGACCTATGGGCGGGATTCATCAAATTGTCTGGAATCTCGCCCCGGTCACAAGACGATTTCGGCTGACTCACGTAGACCATGGTGCGCACGAGATGAAAGGCATTTTTCATCTTGACGCATTTCTTGGCCCGACCGCTGTTTGGAAAGTCATACCGCACTTTTCCCTTCCAAATCTCTTCAAATGCACAGTCTGGCTCGCAGGCCAAGATCATGTGCCGATGCTGTATTTTACCCCGCTCGGTCTCTAATCCATCGCACAGACACCAAAAGGGTAAAAGGACACATTGATCGCGGATCTTTTCCATTTCCCGGCGAAACGTCTCAAACACGTCGTGTTTTACCATAATGTGAAACCACACCCATTCTCCTCTGAGGTAGCGACGCAGGATGCCCCATACATCGTTTCCCAAACCGCTCGCCTCGTTGAAGGTGAGTCCCTCTTCCCACAGGTCGGGTTTCTCCAACACGGACTCGTAGAAACCTTCCCCCATTCTGGGACGACCTTGCATGTCGCGCGGGATGGATTGAAAGTGCCTACAGTCGCACACGCAGTGTTCCTCTTCCACCCCAATGTCCTCATCGTCTTGATCCAAATAGGCCCAGTAATCCTTGGCGTCCCGGACGAAACGTTTCAAGCAGGCCACGACATGATTCATGTGGTCGGGACGATTCTTTTGCCCGTGATCCCAATCATGACGTCCAAAGCAAAACACGCATTGCTTGCGAACCTCCAGATTATGCTGTTCGGAGGCATGTTGACGGTAAAAGTGCTTCACGGTCATGCTCTCGCGGCATTGAGGGCAACTTATTCGATCCTTTGCATGTTTTCTGTACTGATTGTAAAACGTTGTACGAGTCGACATGCCGCGTGCTGTCACCACCACCCAATCTGTAACCTTTAAAATCTTGTCGAGCCAGTCCTTTCAATAAACTCAAATCGTACTGTATAGCTTTCAAATAAACTACCATTCAAGGTCTATATCCTTCAAATAAACTCAAAGGATATCCTTAAAATAAACTCCAGGTGATATCCTTGAAATAAACTCAAATCCTCCTCTATATCCTTGAAATATACTCAAATTATACTCTATATCCTTGAAATATACTCAAATTCATCCAGTATATCCTTGAAATATACTCAAATCATCCGTGACCTTAAAATATACTCAAATCATCCTGTCAATATCCTTGAAAATATACATCAAATCATATCCTGAAATATATATCCTTGAAATATACTCAAATCATCCAGTATATCCTTGAAATATACTCAAATCATCCAATATATCCTTGAAATATACTCAAATCATCCATGGCCTTAAAATATACTCAAATCATCCTCAATATCCTTGAAATATACTCAAATCATCCAATATATCCTTGAAATATACTCAAATCATCCAAAATTTTGATCTTCAGAAAGTGTAAAAAAAGTGTAAAGAAAAGAGTAGAATATAATTCACGAAAAATCAGAAATTGAGGATGCGGTAAAATTCGTCAAGAACAAAAACCAGCAAGCTCTAATGTCGAGTCTCTAATGTCGAAGCAGCTCAACAGATGATATTGGCTAGTAGCTTATAAACAGTTCAAAAAAAAAAAAAAAAAAAAAAAAAAAAAAGCTTATATATGTTGCTTCAAACCTCCAGCAGCCATAATCAAGTATCATGGCTATGCAACTTTCTCCTTTCTGGATGAGTCTCTTTTCACGAGAGATTGAATCGAACCATGACAATCCCCATCTGACTTTTGAGACTATTGTCATGCGCGTTTTGAAAAACGTGTCTGAATCCTTCCATCTACCCTGGTCCCATGTCTTGGAATTGTCTCGCCAAGCTCCCTATTTGATGGATTCCCATCTGCACCAGGATTTGCTCAAAATCTGGCATCAACGCTCCAAAAATACCACTTTGGACGAGCAACATTGCGTGGAACGCATATTGGGTCGAGACAATGTGCGATCCTCGGATTTGATCAAATTGATTGGCATTTTACACAAAATCAGCGATCCCAAAACAATGTACGAATTCTTTGCCATGGATGGCTATCAGGGCGACGATCCAAGAAATATGTCGAATTGTTTCGCTACGATGCCGAAGATGTTCGTGGCCAACACGTCCGAGCCGTACGTCTGTTGTATCGTGATGAGGTGGTCCATACCCCCCAAGAGTGTCGATCCTTTTTGGAAAGCATTTTCGATGGAACATGCACCAACACCGAGTACAAAGACATGTACGTGGAGCACGTACGTGGACAGTTGACCGACATGGTGGAATGGCGTCAGCAGACGAAAAAGAAGCGACCCGCTGAAGAAGACGCCAGGGATGCCAAGAAAGTGAAAGTGAACAGAGGATTGAAACGGGACATACTTTTTTAGAATGCTTTTGTGGACATTTTGTGGCTAGACATGTGCTTTTGTGGACATTTAATCGTGGCTAGACATATGCTTTTGTGGTTACTTAAGACATTTAATCGTGGCTTTGTGGACATTTAATCGTGGCTAAAAACAAGGTGGATAGATCATGGAAACTATAGAATCCGCATCTTGGGCTGAGACTCCTTTGCAATTTATATCTCGTCACCAACCAGGAGGATTGGCAGCGTTGGCAGTGGACGAATCTGAATGTGTAGTCGTCATGGACACACTCTGGTTTCGATACCCTCTCGTGGCTCAATGGGAAACGCGTGTGATGGCTGCTCTCGTCGAATGTAAAATCATGGATGTGTATGTGGCTGGTTTGTTAATGTCTCTGAAAAGAATTGCCCCCGAAGAGATGAATGTGTATTTGGATCCAGAACCGAATAAATTGAAATATCCTTGCAAAATGTGTAACAGAAAAAGCTGTGCCGTCACCAAAGCCTATTTGCTGTGGAGACGATTGACTAAACGAGAACCCTGTAATCTGATGCATGGAGATTCACCATTTGAAAAAAATAGGCATGAAAATATTGTAAAAAAAAAAAAAATTCTATAAAAAAAAAAATTTTTTTTTTTTTTTTTTTTTTTTTTTTTTAACTCGTAGTTTAAAAGTTGGTCAGTCAATTCTTTGCGCTACTTTTATTCTCAAGTTCATAGTGACCATGGATCCCTGGTATCAGAGGCTGTGGAGATGTGGAGATCTATTACAAGCATATTTCGCATTGGAGAAAAGGATACATTCACCCCTGTCAACATGATTGAGTGTATGGATGGTAAACCCTTGTCTGACAAAGCTATTCAAGACTGTTTGTTTAATTATCAACCAACCTTTCCTGAAAAGCCCATTGAAAGTATGAATGGGAAACCTGTCTTTTTGCAACTGCCCTCTGAAAAACGAATGTTGTTTGAGCATTACTGGATGTCGTTTAAGTGTACTCCAGAGAATGAAGAATCAGTGACCATCGATTCGGCCAAAGAAGAACCAGAGAGTGTTTTGGAAACACGTAAACGGAATGAGCGATTCAAATGTGACAATCCCGAGGATACAGTATGGGTATCATAATTGGTGTGTAAACTACCATACCATCTGAAAAATAAATTTTACTCTGTAAAAAAAAAAAAAAAAAAAAAATTTTTTTTTTTTTTTTTTTTTTTTTTTTTTTTTTTTTTTTTTTACAGAGTAAATTTATTTATAGTCTCATTGGCAGTTGGATCATTTCATTCATGTCCTCTTTAAACAAAGCAATGTTTAGTAGTGACCTTATTTGTCAGTTTTCTGAAGAGTTGAACGTTTTGCGTTTACCCTTGGAAGACATTCCCATTTCACAGCGACCATTGCAACTGTCCCCATGGATTCGTTACATTCTCTTCTCCAACAACATTCGACTGAATATTAAACTCTCGGCCCTTATACAAAAGAATGTGGACAAATTGTTCTCACCTAACCACTTGGACAAGGAAATTCAACAATTGTTCAATACTTTGAAACCCAAGGGAAAGGTGAATTTAGTCACGGAATCTTTTCTCCTCCTGTTGTTTATGCTCCATCTACGTTTCATCTACGAAAAATTTCCCGTGAAAATGTTTGAAATTAAATTTATCGCTCTCAAAGTGGCCGAATCATTTCTGGAAGCTTTGGAAGAATGCCATTCTAGAAAAACTCTCTACTATTATGCGATGATTGGTATCTCAGCTACTGTGATGGGTGCATGTTTATACAAAATATTGAGTTGAATGCCTTTTGACAGTTTGGCAAGCATAATGACAAACCAAGTCATTTGATGCATGGGAACTCTGTGGCAAGGTGAAATTAAAGTGAAAAACTATATTGACTGTTGTAAGAAGCAAATATTTTTGTATCTAAAGAATTGTAAGCGATAAATATTTTTGTATCGGAAGAATTGTAAGCAGTAAATATTTTTGTATCTGAAAAATTGTAAGAAGCAAATATTCTGAGCGAAATATATTTTGTGTGTGTAGGAATGTTTGTAAAGGAAATGAATAATCCAAAATAGGGAACTAGCAAGGGAATGTAAATTAAGGTCAGTGCTATCAAAAGAGATTCCCGTCTTGAAGAAGGTGGATTTTATCACGCAGTTGGCAAATAAGTTGGACTCACCCTATTTAAAGAATGACGGAAAACCATGATTCCAGCTCCCTGAGCAGCGAGCACACATTACCATACGAAAGCAAGGATTCAAGTGATTGCTCCATATGTTTGAGCAGTGATGACTCTGAACAGTACACACTGAGTCAATGCAAACACACGTTTCATTCAAATTGCTTAAAACAATGGGTGGAGAGTGGTAAACATACATGTCCCTATTGTCGCGGTCAATTATGTAACAGCGATAAAATTAGTATTGGATGTGGTCCATCTGCATTCAAATTGCTTTTTTTACGAGACATACTAGGTGTTGAACCGGAAGAAATGTCCGACACGGATTCTGAAAGTGACTTGTATTCCGACAGTGATTCCGACAGTGATTCTGAAAGTGACAGTGTACCAGTATTGGAGTTTATTCCAAATACAGTGGACCGACTCATAGAAGACATGCTTCAATCTAGACATTAAAACGGCAAGAACTGTATTAAAAAACGGAAGGTATGTGAGTACGAATCTTACATTATGGAAATTACAAACTCGGAATGTAAGCATCGAAACGTTTTGACAATAAATTTTTACAACAAAAAAATTTTTTTTTTTTTTTTTTTTTTTTTTTTTTTTTTACTATAAAAAATATTTTACCGTCAACAGCAGCTCAACATTTCAACATGTGGTTTCGGTTGGCTCTCAATACTTCAACTCCTTCCGTCCAAATCTTGATTGGGGAGAAGGGTAACCTGTACTTTCGTCTTTGGGATCTCATCCAATTGTTACACATTAAAAACGTTCGTAAACATTTCCACGTGTTTTCTTGTAAGCATGTGTTGCCTTCGCATCGACCTTATCCAAAGGCTATTCACAATATCCGTTTAGTGGATATCAAAGGATTCTTTTCCCTCTTGCAAAGTGAAAATGCAGTGATGAGAGATTTGTTTATAAAGGCACTCACCCATGGATATGCTCATCAAACAGGTATGCGAAAGATTACGGACAAATTTAAAAAGGGTCCGACATTGACCATGGTGGACACTCGTGATGCTAAAAGTGTGTTTATACCCGAGTGGATTCGTCGTTTTCAACTAGATGTAAAGGTGCGTCGAGAAGAAGTCAAATACCCCTTTTTTGAATCCCCGTGACGACAATCTCTCCCATTGTATTGCTCGTGGTATTGATGCCCACTGATGAAATAATAGTATGGAATCTGAGGAAACAATTCTATTGAGGAAACAATTCTATTGAATCTCCATGGAATTGAAATAATAGTATGCAATCGAATTGAAATAATAGTATGGAATTTGATGAAATAATAGTATTCCCATGGAATCTGACGAAAGAATTGTATTCTCATGGAATTCCCAGTGTGGTAAAGATTAAACTAAAAAAATATTGTTTCGCTCCCATTGTTGTTTTGTCAGAACAATGAATAATTTAAACTTACAAGTTTTTCAAGTGTCAATATTTTGCCCCTTCCCAAAGAAATCACCTTTGTGTGAGAGCTTAAACAAATTGTTTGGGTTAGAGCATTGTTGCCGAGCTATTTGACGAAAGCAAGACACTATGAATTCTCTGGTCCTGCGTCACGAAAAGAGTACTCCGCGTAGTACTCTTTATACTATTCCTTCCAATATACAAAAACATTTTGAACACGAACTGCATTTTACGTGGCCTGAACGAGATCCCCGTGTTCCCCGACCCGTGGCCGTTGTGAAACCCATTCAAGGACCTACCCTATTGCAAATGGTGCACGCTTCACCCTCTCCCTCTAGTAGACCTTCTACTCAAGATGCACGGAGAAGATGGACCTTTACACCCGTATTGTAATCCTCACCTTGGGAATGTGAAAAAGGTTTGTCGAGCCCCCAAAGAATCGATTTTTGACTCTCCTCACAATGTACCCGTGATTGAAATTATCATTCCCAGGAAGGAATCGGATGAATCCCATGGAATCGGATGAATCACATGGAATCGGATGAAACAAACATCTCATGGAATCGGATGAAACAAACATCTCATGGAATCGGATGAAACAAACATCTCATGGAATCGGATGAAACATCTCATGGAATCGGATCCCATGGAATCGGATGAAACAAACATCTCATGGAATCGGATGAAAACCATGAAATCAAAATCGGATGAAACAAACATCTCATGGAATCGGATGAAACCCATGGAATCGGATGAAACAAACATCTCATGGAATCGGATGAAACCCATGGAATCGGATGAAACAAACATCTCATGGAATCAGATGAAACAAATATCCCATGGAATCCGATGAAACAACCTAGTATTGAAATTATCCAAAGTCTGGTTAAACTGAGATTACATCTATAGCAATAAAATTATCAATTGTAAACAAAGAATAAGAAACAAAAAAATTTTGTGTGTAATGTTTTTGTGTGTGTGTGGAAATTTTTGTAAATGAAAAAAAAGGCAGTCAAAAAATTGTTACAAAAAAAAAAAAAAAAAAAAAAATTTTTTTTTTTTTTTTTTTTTTTTTTTTTTTTTTTAGTACAGTTTAAATATTTTGCCTAGCTCTGCAAGTTTCAATTGTATCATGATTGAGATTTACAAATCACACGGACGGTATTACATCATTGTTCCCAAGGTAGCATTTCCCACCTTTGTGGAACATTATGTTTTACCTTGTCGAGCTCATCTGGAATTTTATGGATTTCCACTTGCCTTTTTTACCGATGCGCCCGGTGTTCTCACTGTCCAATTTGAACGTACCGAGGTTGGATTTTTTTACAAACAGAACCATCCTCTCATCACTCCCCATGTCACGGAGGATGGCATTGTGCCCTTTGAGGCTATGCGTGACTCTATCCTGCCTGAAATCATCTCTCATTATCCCAGATTGACCCTGACCTATTACGACACCCTCCTTCATGTGTGGCCCTACACTCAAACCTTTTGGACCATGAAACGAAGACATCCAAACCATTGGAAATTGGATGCCTATCTGCAAATGAAGCCTTTGAGACATTCTCCCGACAAAAAAGTCTTTACCAACTTGAACGACCTGTTGTTGGGGAAAGAGGATTGGGTTCGAGAGCTGTTGAAGAATGGCAGTGGTGAACCTTTTCCATGAGCCCTTTCATTTCGATTCCAAGGTCCCGTGCCATTCCAAATGACACCATTTCGATTCCAAGGTCCCGTGCCATTCCAAATGACACCCTACCGTATGGCACCCTGAATCAAGTCATGATTGAAATCAAGTTCAAATGCGTATTACATTTATGTTCCCCTTTCCCTCCTTTGTAGACATTTTACCTTGTCCGATGGGAACTCGATTGAAATTGCATGGATCCGATCGCTTTGCCAATGTCGAATTTCTACGGACCAAGGCTGGACAAACAAAATAGGTTTCCCTATTTTAACCAGGTGCTCTACGCGCCTGCGGGGACATTTTCCCAGTTTCAAAATGAAGTATAATACGACCATGGCCCGAGGTTTTGGAATCAACCAGGAATTGTCCCAGGGGGTTGGAGGTGTATTTGCAACCGTTGCGACACACTCGGGGCAAAAGAATCGTGATTAGTTTAAATGAATTGTGGGGACAACCTAGCGGATGGAGGAGATGTGTATTGTAAAACAAAAATATTTGACCCTCGGCAAAAAATGTATGTAAAAGAAGGAAAGGGTGCTGATCGAGAAGAGTGTTGTTCTTTACGATGCATCCGAGACCATTTTGTCACCCAAGCAAAAAAAATAAGGTTGTCACTGAGCGAGTGGCAAAACAAATTGGAAGTTTGCTTTGTCGAACAAGACTTGATGAGAAACGAAATGGCTCAATTAAAATGCAACCCATTAAAAAAAAAAAAAAAAAAAAAAAAAAAAAAAAAAAAATTTTTTTTTTTTTTTTTTTTTTTTTTTTTAGGTTATCATTCTTGAAAGCCATTAAGATTGTTCAATCTCATACATTTGCGAGTGAACGAGAAAGTTGAGAGACAGTTGAAGGAGGTCGAGATAACCTTTTTACTCGACTGTTCCAACACCATGGATTGGAAGTGATTCTGTCCACTCTTTTTCCCTGTAATACCCTTTTCAATATTTTAATTTCGCGTGACATACCTTGCACTTTAGAGTTTAACTCATTTTCTTTGGTTTTCAAGACTTCATTTTCTTGTTCTTTGGTTTTCAGGTCATTTTTTGGTTTTCAATATCTTTTCCTTTTGAATCAGGTCATTCTTGGCTTTCATCTCGTTGAGTTTGGCCTTTAATATCACCTTTTGGTCCATGGCCCACTCTTGTTTTACATTTTTTATTTCATTCATAATATTTTGTTGTTTGCGAGACAACACGTACATTTCGTCTCTAATCCTTTGAAAGGAACCATTCCCCCGTTATTTCCCTCCTTTAAATACATTTTTTGTTACCGTATAGCAGAGGGGTCCATTCCTCCGTTTCCTCGTAACGCGGATGAAAGGGAATCACACAATTTAAAAACTTCCATCCCGTCACATGGATGGGTACATTCCATTTGAAATGACCCCACTCGTCAGATGTACGTTTAATCATCTTTTCCCAACCAGACACATTTTTATTGCCCACCTGCTCCCAAAGCAATTTTTCTATGCCTCCTGGAAACAGAGTACACAGAGAGGCAATGTTGTGCGGGTGCAAGGGTCGATTGATGTGAAAATGGGATTGTTTAGATTCATCAAATTGTCTGGAATGTCGGGATCCTTGTCACACGAGGATTTCGGCTGACTCACGTACATTATAGCTCGCACGAGATGAAATGCACTTTTCATCTTGATGCATTTCTTGGCCCGACCGCTGTTTGGAAATTCATACCGAATTTTACCCTTCCACACGTCTTCAAACGAACTCTCTGGTTTACATGCCAAAATCATGTGTCGATGTTGTATTTTACCCTTTTCATTCACCAATCCATCGCACAGACACCAAAAGGGTAAAATGACACATTGATCCCGAATTTTTCCATCTCCCGGCGAAAAGTATCAAAAATATCGTGTTTTACCATAATGTGAAACCACATCCAAGTCTCCCTTCAGATAACGTTCAACTATTCCCCAAACATCTTTTCCCAAGCCACATTGAAATTCTATCCCCTCTTCCCACATTTCGGGTTTTCCAACAGGGAATCATAAAAACGTATTACACTATTCAATTTGCGACGACCAGCCATGTCCGAGGCATTGGATTGAAAGTGTTGACATTCACACGTTTCCACCTCTATTTCCTCTGCAATATCCTCCTTTTCCTCCACTCCTGGCTGAGAAATCTTTTTCATTCGTCACGAAAAGCTTCAAACATGACACGATGACATGATTCACGTTGACGGAACGATCTTTTGCCCGTAAGGCCATTGTCGACGTCCAAAACAAAAATGCATTGTTTACGAGAATCCAATGTATGTTTTTGGGGCATGTTTTTATATAAAAGTGACGTAATGTCATGGGCTCGAGACATTCAGGGCAACACACGGGATCGTTTGAATGCTGATGAAGATGCCTGAAAAAAGTCGTAAAAGATTTAATCATGTCTGATTGTATTATTGTGATTCTGTAAAAAAGACAAGCCATCAAATTGAAACGGACGATCCACAACTTTAAACCCTGATAAAAAAAAAAAAAAAAAAAAAGTCCTCCTTGTATGTATGTATCATTTATATATAAAGATTACTTGTTGTAGAGTCATTTTCAAGTTTTCTTGGTTCCCTTTGAAGCAGCGCGTTTGAAGCAATTTAAAGAAAAAGACAAATGGAACAGGAAAATTATTGAAAGGCAAAGTGTTAGATTTAAAGCTGAACCGTGTGATGTTTATTTAATCCATACACGTTGAATACTCTCTACCGTCTGGTGGATTCCATTCCCTTCTTTCAGTACAACCTTTTCAAATTTTTTAAAACCCTTCCCCATGGTTCCCTTTTGTTTCAAATCTCTCGTAATTATCTGAAAACTACACACCATTTGACTCTTTACCTGAAAATTTACCTGCTGGAAAACCCAATGGATACTTTGTATGCCCAAATTGTGGCTTATTATAAAAAGAATCTTTGAGGTTCTCAGGTATGACGTCATAAATTTATGTATTCAATGCAACGATAAACATATATGAAATTATATGCATTGAATATTTATACAATCGCAAAAATATAAAAATATATATATATATATATATATATAATAAAAAAAAAAAAAAATAATTTAATAAAATACATTCAAAGGTTTTATTATCACTATACCATTTTTTATGGCAATAACTTTTATATATCAAGTATATTGCTGAGAGTGATTTTTTTCTTGGTTCCAAGTGAAGCAAGGACATGTCTCTCAAGACGTTTTACAGGCTTATAGATTCATCTTCGGATATTGTCGTTCGTTGTCCCCTTTGCTTTGAATCCATGACCTTTGGACATTACTACCACCAACATGCTTTGCAAGAACATTTTTTGAAACATCGTAAAGAGTGCGTTTTTTGCATGGGATTGAAATCTTGGCCTCATGGGCAACGAATGAAGCGTGAGAATGTGAAGCATGTAGTGGAATGCTTGAAAGGCTTTGTGGCTCGTAGGAAAGAGGATGACCGACCCCCGGATTACGACTTATTTGAAGGTGTCACGTGCGAGTGCAAGTATTTCATCTCGATGCCCCACTCCCTGTATGATCGTCGCAAAGACCCCACGTATGAGGGATTTTACGAGTCAGTGTTTGAAAAACCCGACATGTGGCCACGTGGACTAGCATTTAGTGCAGCGAGTGGTTTGGGAAAAGACGTTCACGGAATCCTCCAACGCTACCAGTCTCAAGACATGGAGTGGTTTCATATTATGGTGAAACACGACGCCTTTCCCATATTTTGTCGGGAGATGGAAACGATTCGGGACGAATTTGTCCTTTTACCCTTTTGGTGTCTGTGCGATGGACTGGAAGGTAAAGTACAACACCGACACATGATTCTGGCCTGTGAGCCAGAGAGCTCGTTTAAAGACATTTGGAAACACAAAATTCGTTATGATTTTCCAAACAAGGGACGCGCCAAGAAATGCGTGAAAATTCGAGATGCTTTTCACTTGGCCCGAACCATTGTATACGTGAGCCAACCCAAGGCCATGTGTGATGCTAGAATCCCAGAAAATGTAGAAGGGGAAATCACACACCTCCCATTTTCATATCAATCGACCCATGCATGAGCATAGTATTGCCATTTTTATGCACTCTGTTTCCCAACGGAATAGAA
The DNA here is from genome assembly GCA_019973935.1 of Trichonephila clavipes. NCBI lineage: Eukaryota > Metazoa > Arthropoda > Arachnida > Araneae > Nephilidae > Trichonephila > Trichonephila clavipes. The sequence goes on from BMAU01000614.1 coordinate 63,444, forward strand.
AGGTTACTTTTGGAACAAAATGGTCGGAAAACGTGGTACAGTGGGATATCCATGCTCAACGGGGTCCCGACAAGTGGCGTCATTTGAAATGGAAAGTCCCTATTAAAGTGACGGGCTGGAAATTTATCCATTGTCAAGTTCCCTTCAACGGCCAAGAAGAAAGGTATTTGACGCTGCACGGGGACAAGAAAATATATTTCACACCTGGATATTCCCTTCAAATTCTCAAGGACGAAATGTATGTTTTATCCTCTAAGCAACAGAATGTCATGAAGCAACTCAAGGAAATTAAGGAAAAGGTGCAAATGGAACAGGACAATTATTGGAAAACAATAGTGGCGGATTTGAAGATGGAACGCGACGTATTTAAAAACGAATTTAAATTAAAAGAAAATGAATGGAAATCTGAATCGAGAGACCTTCAAAGCCGAAAGAAATGAGTTTAAAACCGAAAGAAATGTGTTAAAAGCCGAAAGAGATACCTTCTTAAAGCCGAAAGAGATGTTCTTAAATCCGAAAGATGATTTGATTTCAAAGCCGAAAGAGATACCTTCAAAGCCGAAAGAGAGATGTTCAAAGCCGAAAGAGATACCTTCAAAGCCGAAAGAAATGAGTTTAAAACTGAAAGAGATAATTTGTTGTTGGAAAATTGTGGACTAAGAATGGTGATTAATGTGACTCGAATGCTTTCAGATTCGTTGCAAAAATAAATATACTGAAAATTACATGTGTGTGGTATGGGTTTTTTTTTTTTTTAAAAAAATACAACTTTAAATGTTTCTTGCCTTTCAACTTTTTCTGTGGCTTTTAAATGTTGATTTTCGTGTGATTAGAAATGTCTCCTGGAATATTTACAATTTAATTTCTGTAGCTTTTCAATTTTGCCTTTCAAGTGAATAATTTCAGAAATTTCTCAGTACCCTGGAATATTCACCATTTTATCATTAGCCTATGGTAATTACTGCAATAAAAGTGTGCCAAAAGTGTAAACCCTTTTTTAGAGTGTACAGTCTACTTTTTACAGTCCTTGCCGTTCAAGTGTGTTTCAAAACCCCTCACCTGTTTTTCACCCTGTTTTTACAGCCGTTCAATGTGTGTCTCTCTCCTAGTCTTTGTTGCCAAGTGTCCCGTACACCTTTTGGGCATCCTTTTTACAGTCCTCCAGGTATCGTGCACCCCTACAGAAATTTCCGTTTTCTTTTCAATAGGTCCTCCCGTGGGTCGTCCATGGTTGACGAGGCCCTCGGGTAGCATTCACCCTTCTCTTTACGCTCGTTTCGTCCCTGCCCCCAAAGGAGTTTGTACATCCATCTGCCAGTGGGAACTTTTGATCCCATGAGATTTTTCATTGCATGCTTCCATTTGCGTCGCCTCTCCATGTACCTTAGCGTATGTCGCTCATTGTGGGCCCCGGTATTGTGGAAACGGCACCATGCTGGGTGGACCCCCGGTATTGGGGAAACGGCACCATGCTACGGTAGGCAAGGCCCCGGTGTTATTACCACTATACCATTATCCTATGGCAATAACTGTAAATCAAGTTTCACCTTCGTTTTACAGTACTTACCATAGGTTCCATACAGTCGGTCGAAAAAATTCTTGAGCACCGTGACCCTTTCAAAAAATGATTGGAAATGGAAAAATTTGAAATTTTTTTGAAACCCTCTCATTTGAAATTTTCATGAAAATTCGTCTCTCATTCATCATGAAGCCCTGTCTCATTTGAAATTCATCATGAACCCTGTCTCATTTGAAATTCATCATGAACCCTCATTTGAAATTCATCTCATTTGAAAAATTTTCATGAACCCTGTCTCATTTGAATCACCCTCTCATTTGAAATTCATCATTTGAAATTCATCATGAACACCCTTCTCATTTGAAACATTTCATTTCATTTGAAATTCATCATGAACCCTGTCTCATTTGAAACCATTTCATTTGAAATTCATCATGAACACTGTCTCATTTGAAACCATCTCATTTGAAATTCATCATGAACACCCTCTCTTTGAAATTGTCTCATTTGACATTCATCATGAACACCCTCTCATTTGAAATCGTCTCATTTGACATTCATCATGAACACCCTCTCCTTTGACATTCATCATGAACACCCTCTCATTTGACATCGTCTCATTTGACATTCATCTCTCTTTGATTCATCATGAACCCTGTCTCATTTGAAATTCATTGAACACCCTCTCCTTTGAAACCATTTCACTTGACATTCATCCTGTCTCCTTTGAAACCCTTTCTTTGACATTTCAAGAACCCTGTCTCCTTTGAAACCCTCTCCTTTGACATTCATTGAACTCCTTTGAAACCATTTCCCATTCATCCTGAACCCTGTCTCCTTTGAAACCATTTCCCTCTGAACCCTGTCTCCTTTGACACCATTTCCCTTTTGTCTCCTTTGAAACCCTCTCCCCCTTTCATTTTTTTCGTTTGAAACGGCTCCTTTTTGACCTTTGACATGACCCTTGTTCCCCCCCTTTTTATCCCCACCCTTTTTTGACTCTTGTCCCCCCCTCCTTTTTATCCACCCCCCTGCCTCCCCCAGGAACGTTCCCACGGCTCTTTTTGTATGCCTTGTGTCCCTTTTCACCCGTTTTTATACCCCCACGTTGTGTTTCGGGTCTCGATTTGCCCCGTTGGCATCCCCCGTGTTGTGTTTCGGGTCCGATTCACGTTTCTGCCCCAGACGTCGATTCCCGTTTGTCCCCTGTCCCGCGTCGTCGATTCCCGTTTGACCCCTGTCCCCGTTGTGTTTCGGGTCTCGATCAAAGTTCCCCAGTGTTTCCTGAGAGCCGTATCATGTATGGACAAGGTAAAATTTTTCAAATTTCCCACCAACAAATATTTTAGCACGGGGCGAGAGAAAAGGTTTCATGCCACCCCAGAGCGACAGGGGTCAAATGAAAGGGACAGGTCCAATGAAACAGAGGTCTCCTAAAAATAGTTGTAACACGGGGGTCACATGACATGCTGGACAGGTCCAATGACATGCTGGACAGGTCAATGACATGCTGGACACAAAATTTTCAAATTTCCCACCAAAAAATATTTTAGCACGGGGCGAGAGGTTTCATTCCATCCCAGAGCGACGATTGAGACAGGTCAAATGAAATTCTGGACAGGTCAAATGACATGGACAGGTCAAATGACATGCTGGACAAATGACATGTTTTCCCACCAAAACATGTTGGACGGGGGTCAAATGACATGCTGGACAGGTCCAATGACATGTTGGACAGGTCAAATGACATGCTGGACAGGTTAAATGAAATGGAGGTCTCACACAAAAATAGTTTTAACACGGGGGTCAATGACATGCTGGACAGGTCAAATGAAATGAACGACACAAAAATAGTTTTAACACGGGGGTCAATGACATGCTGGACAGGTCAAATGAAATGAACGACAAAAATAGTTTACACGGGGGTCACATGACATGCTGGACAGGTCCAATGATATGCTGGACAGGTCAAATGAAATGGAGGTCTCCCAAAAATAGTTTTAACACGGGGGTCGATAATGAATGATATGCTGGACAGGTCCAATGACATGTTTTGGTGAGAGGGTCACCTCATTCCAATCTTGGTGACGATTCACAGTGATACACATCTAGGTGAGAAGGCCTCCCATCTTGGAAACGATTCACAGTGATGCATCTAGATGAGAAGGGGGCGATTCACAGGTTCCAATCTTGGTGTGGACCCGAAAAAGAGGAGGGAACTGCCCCCTATTTTCGGTCTTGAAGATTTTTGCTAAAAATCATTTACTGTGACAGAATTTGAGATGGAAACCAGACTCCAAATCCTGACAAAAAAACATTTAGCCAGCACTCCGAAGGTGCTGGCCTTTTATACTCTAATGAGGTCACGTGAAACAATTTCTATTGGCTCCAACGTTGTACACCGAGTCGACTCGATTGGCCCAGAAAGATTATTCAGCCTAAATGAGTGCACATTAGCTGAGCGATCCAAACTGGGTATACCCGAAAAACTCGGGGGCCGATCGACTCGATCCCCCTTTTCCAATTTTTTTTTTTTTACAAACGCCAAAGTTGGGTTCAAACGATATTCTGACGCGTGACCCAGATTTCTAAATACGATAGGGGTGGTCCAACAAGTGTTGTACCGAAATCACATTCTGACAAAAAAATGAGACGTGTTCATTATTTATTGAAAAAATATATACAATGAGAGCTACAGGCCACTATTGACAGATCCATGGGCTCCGATAGATTATTGATTGATCGAACTATTGACAGACAGATCCATGGGTTGGATGGGTTTAAATGCGATATTTTTGACACAAGAGTTTAGTCGGGGCATGGTCAAGTCCATAGGCTCCCTTTCATCCAGGAAAGAGAAGAGATTCTCATCAAAAATAGAGGGTACCGTGTGAAGCAGCTGGAGTTCTTGGGGTCCAAATACAAACGACATGAGCTGGTCGAATGCATCTGTCGACTCCAAAGGGTCCAACATGTCGAGCTCTGGGAGAAGCTGCATAGGTTCTGGGAGACTCTGCACAGGTGGGACGTGTGACACTGGAATCTGCACAGGTTCTGGAGATCTGCATAGGTGGCTGTGGGACGTGTGACACTGGAATCTGCACAGGTTCTGATACATGTAGAACCTGCATAGGTGGCTGTGGGACGTGTGACACTGGAATCTGCACAGATTCTGATACATGTAGAACCTGCATAGGTGGCTGTGGGACGTGTGACACTGGAATCTGTACATGTTGTGGAACATGTAGAATGTTCATAGGTTCTGGGAGAATCTGCATAGGTGGCTGTGGGACTTGTGACACTGGAATCTGCACAGGTTCTGGATCCTCTGGAATCTGCACAGATACATGTAGAATGTTCATAGGTTCTGGGAGAATCTGCATAGGTGGCTGTGGGACGTGTGACACTGGAATCTGCACAGGTTCTGGAACATCTGGAATCTGCACAGGTTCTGCACAGGACATCTGGAATCTGCACAGGTTCAGGACATCTGGAATCTGCACAGGTTCTAGGACATCTGGAATCTGCACAGGTTCTGGACATCTGGAATCTGCACAGGTGTTCTAGGACATCTGGAATCTGCACAGGTTCTAGGACATCTGGAATCTGCACAGGTGGCTCTAGGACATCTGGAATCTGCACAGGTTCTAGGACATCTGGAATCTGCACAGGTGGTTCTAGGACATCTGGAATCTGCACAGGCTCTAGGACATCTGGAATCTGCACAGGTGGTGGAATCTGCACAGGACATCTGGAATCTGCACAGGTGTTTGTGGAATATGCACAGGTGGGACATCTGGAATCGGCACAGGTTCTAGGACATCTGGAATCGGCACAGGGGTCATCGGTCGTTCAGATCGTCTAGACCCACGTCTCATGACGGGACGCACTCGTTTCTTGGGTAGAGCCTTTTCCTCCAAAGGTCGCTTTTCGGCCGGTACATGAATCGGGGTAGGTGGAGGTAGCTTGTAAGGAGTTTGATTAAACTTTTTCATTTTCCGGAAATCTCCCACGTGGAATCCCTTCTGAAGGAGCTGGGGCAGAAGGGATTCGGGGATAATGTCCAAACCAAAGGCGGTTTTTTGTACCGTCAACACAATGTAGTGTGTTCCAGCTGGGATCGGATACGCCGTGTGGGGCTCCAAGATGGTTCGATGGTAGAGCATTTGGTCATGGGGCTCAAAACTTCTCCGAATCACATGGGCTCGGCACTTGAGACTGGAGGCTGGCAATTCATAGATCAACATGGGCACATGCGTCGTTTGAATCAAGTGAATCTCTCCGGATGTCACCGTTCGCAAGCCAAAGGTAAAATCTTTTTGGCAAAAAATAGGTTGTTGTAAATGTAAACCATTCTCGTGTCGGTATTTTTGAGCAGTCTGTCTGGATTTCTCAACAGGCCTTTGGATGTTTTTTCCCACATCACGTCGTTGGGTCTAAATTCATTGACATGCTTTGCCTCCATGATGGCCCGTTTGAAATTGTCCAACCACGTCTTTTTTGATGCCAATGGTCTTTACAAAACAGAACAAACACTCGTTTGGCGGTGGGCTCTTGGTAGAGGATACCCGCTCGGACTTGGCCCTGCCGAGCAGCATATTCCAATGCATCGGGTTTATCGGGCAGCGTCACGGGCACCACCGTGGTAGAAAGGTGCTCGGGGAAGGCATCAATCGGGTCCATGACAAAGTGTTGAAAGCACCTCTCGCTTTTATACGTTTCAAACAGGATTTAAGACCATTGGCCAACGACGTCATGATGTGGACCCAACGAAAAAAACATCCAAAGGCCTGTTGAGAAATCCAGACAGACTGCTCAAAAACACCGACAAGAGAATGGTTTACATTTACAACAACATATTTTTGCCAAAAAGACTTTACCTTTGGCTTGCGAACGGTGAAATCCGGAGAGATTCACTTGATTCAAACGACGCATGTACCCATGTTGATCTATGAATTGCCAGCCTCCAGTCTCAGTGCCGAGCCCAACCCAATGTGATTCGGAGAAGTTTTGAGCCCCATGACCAAATGCTCTACCATCGAACCATCTTGGAGCCCCACACGGCGTATCCGATCCCGGCTGGAACAAACAACATTGTGTTGACGGTTCAAAAAACCGCCTTTGGTTTGGACATTATCCCCGAATCCCCTTCTCCCCCAGCTCATTCAGAAGGAATTCCACGTGGGATATTTCCGGAAAATGAAAAAGTTTAATCAAACTCCTTACAAGCTACCTCCACCTACCCCGATTCATGTACCGGCCGAATAGCGACCTTTAGAGGAAACAGCTCTACCCAAGAAACGAGTGCGCATCAATCCCGTCATGAGACGTGTGTCCAGACGATCTGAGCTACCGATGGCCCCTGTGCAGATTCCACAACCATTGTGCAGATTCCAGATGTCCTAGAACCTGTGCCGATTCCAGATATCCCACAATCACCTGTGCAGATTCCACTTGTCCCACAATCATCTGTGCAGATTTCAGATGTCCTAGAACCTGTGCAGATTCCAGATGTCCCACAATCACCTGTGCAGATTCCAGTGTCACAATCCTAGAGCCACCTGTGCAGATTCCACTTGTGCAGATTCCAGTGTTCCAGAACATGTGCAGCTTCCAGTGTCACAAGTCCCACAGTCACCTGTGCAGATTCCACCAGCCATGCAGATTCCACTTGTGCATATTCCAGATGTTCCACAACATGTGCAGATTCCAGTGTCACAAGTCTCACAGCCATCTATGCAGATTCTACATGTATCAGAACCTGTGCAGATTCTACATGTATCAGAACCTGTGCAGATTCCAGTGTCACAAGTCCCACAGTCACCTGTGCAGAGTCTCCCAGAACCTATGCAGCTTCTCCCAGAGCTCGACATTTTGGACCCTTTGGAGTTGACAGATGCATTCGACCAGCTCATGTCGTTCGTATTTGGACCCCAAGAACTCCAGCTGTTTCACACCGTACCCTCTATTTTTGATGAGAATCTCTTCTCCTTCCTGGATGAATTTGAAAGGGAGCGTATGGACTTGACAATGCCCAGAGTAAACTCTTGTGTCAAAAATTATCGCATTTAAACCCATCCAACCCATCGATCTGTTTGTCAATAGTTGCCTGTAGCTCATATATTTTCTATGGTCAAAAAATCTATCGGAGCCATCCAACCCATGGATCTGTCAATAGTTGCCTGTAGCTCATTGTATATATTTTTCAATAAATAATGAATAAGTCTCATTTTTTTGTCACAATGATTTCGGTACAACACTTGTTGGACCACCACTATCGTATTTGGAAATCTGGGTCAGATCGAGTCACGCGTCAGAGTATCATTACACCCTTTTTTTCTAACCTAACTTTGGCGTTTCAATTTTGTAAAAAAATTGGAAAGGGGGATCGAGTCGAGTTGACTCGGTCCCCCTTTTTTCGGGTATACCAAGTTTGGATCGCTCAGCTAATGTGCGCTCATTTAGGCTGAATAATCTTTCTGGGCCAATCGAGTCGATTCAGTGTTTCAAGACAACGTTGGAAGGACCAGCCAATAGAAATTGTTTCACGTGACTTCATTAGAGTATAAAAGGCCAGCAGTCATACCTTCTGAGTGCTTTTGAATGGCTAAATGTTTTTTGTTAAGACTGTCAGGATTTGGAGTCTTGTTTCCATCTCAAATTCTGGCAGTCTTAACAGTAAATGTTTTTAGGAAAAATCTTCAAGACCGAAAATAGGGGGCAGTTCCCCTCTTTTTTTCGGGTCCATTCATACACCAAGATTGGAACCTCATCACCAAGATGGGAAACCTTCTCACCTAGATGCATCACTGTGAATAATCCCCAAGATGGGAGGCCTTCTCACCTAGATGCATCACTGTGAATCGTCACCAAGATTGGAATGAGAGGGTGACCCTAGATGCATCAAATTACCTGTGAATCGTCACCAGATTGGAATGAGACCCCCTCTTAAAACTATTTGATTGGACCCGTCCAGCATGTAATTTGACCCCCGTGTTAAAATTATTTTTGGGAGACCTCTGCTTCATTTGACCTGTCCAGCATTTCATTTGACCCCTGTCTCAATCGTCGCTCTGGGGTAGAATGAAAAATTTTCTCTTGGACCTGAAAAATCTTTTTGTGTGAAATTTGAAAAATTTGACCTGTCCAGCATGTCATTGGACCCCGTGTTAAAACTATTTTTGGGAGACCTTTGTTTCATTGGACTTGTCCAGCATTTCATTTGTGGATGACCCCTGTCTCAATCGTCACTCTGGGGTGGAATGAAAAATTTTCCCTGAAAAATCTTTTGGTGGGAAATTTGAAAAACTTTTTGTTTTGTTCATACATGTTAACGCCTCCTTCATACTTTGCTTCAAACGTGAATTGAGACCCTAAACACAACGTTGGGGTATAAAAACGGGTGAAAGTAGACAAGAGTCATATAAAAAGAGCCCTTTGAACGTTCCTTTGGGATGGAAATCTGAAAGGCAAGTGTTGGATAAAAAGGAGAGGAAAAGGGACAAGAGTCATGTAAAAGGAGCCGTTTAAAAAGAAAAAGGGGGAACAAAAATAAGGTGTCGATTCAAAGGAGAGGGTTTGAAAGGAGAGGGTTTCAAAGGAGATGGGTTTCGTTTCAAAGGAGAGGATTTTCGATTCAAAGGAGATGATTTTCAATTCAAAGGAGATGGTTTCAAATGAGACAGTGTTCATGATGAATTTCAAGGGAAATGGTTTCAAATGAGATGGTTTTCATAATTAATTTCAAATTAGACAGTTTTCATGATTAATTTCAAGTGAAATAGTTTCAAATGAGACAGTTTTCATGATTAATTACAAATGAGATGGTGTTCATGATTAATTTCAAATGAGAAAATTTTCATGATTAATTTCAAATGAGATGGGGGGTGTTCATGATAAATTTTAAATGAGTCGATTTCAACAAAGGTCGTTTTCAGTTCAAAAAAGGTCGTTTTCCATTTCCAATCATTTTTTGAAAGGGTCACGGTGCTCAACAATTTTTTCGACCGACTGTATGAAATAAATTCTTTAATTTTTTTGCTTTTTCCCTTTACCGAGCTTTGTATCTGATAGATAAATCTCGAACGGCTTTTCCAGATTTGACCACTGCCTAATTTGGCCATCTGGAATGATCAGAAATTTCTTATCGAGAGAAATCTGAAGTCAATTTGGACTCCTTCATAAAATCAATGCCTAAAATGCATTGGTACTGCATATTGTTAAGAATGTGAAATTCCCAGGTTTTCTGGAATTCTCAGATCCGTATCTGTAATTCGACCCGACCTAAGTGACAACACGGGGCTCCCTGGGTCGTCACTACTCTACCTTCCGTCTTTTGACGCGGTCGATACGAAAAATATCTGCGATAGACCTCCTATGATATAAAAGATTTCTCCGCTTTTGTGCCCCAAAGGGCTGTAATGAATGTTTGTTTTAAAAGAATGGGTACATAAGGTAAATCTATTGGAGTCATTCACAGTGAGGATATCCTAATAGTTCGGTGTTTCGTATCGGAAGGATTTTTGTACATCGCGATCGATCACCCCCAGACTCGCATCGATCGCTTAAAAGTTTAAGTATCTGTTTTAATCATTCTGACACCTGAAAGAACCGTTCCTCGAACCACCCTGTCGACCGCCTTGATTATGGAATCTATGATCAGATTGACCACCTCAGCGTCGACCATCGAATCTCCAATTATCCGCAACACCTTGACTCTCAAATCTATTGAATTCCCTCAGCGGTCTGCTATTGTCAGAGTGTCTGTTGTTACTTCTCATCTCCCTCGAATTTTTCATGCCGATTCCTGTTAGGGAAACGATTGTTCTCACTTTGGTTTGTTACTCGAAATTCCCGACTCGAACCCCTGATCTTTCTATTTAGAAACCTTTCCTCGTACTTATCAATTATTAGTAGAAGGCTAGATGTGGATTGCGGATGCCGAGCCTTCACATAATTTAAAATCTGAGGTTCTAACCTACTAATAACATGATCCAGCAGTTTTTCCTCCGTCATTTCTAGTTTTAATTGTTTGTGTATTTTTAACAAGTTATACACAAAATCTGAAGGTTTTTGATTGTGCTTTTGGGATGATGCGTAAAAACGCGATTCGAGTTTTGACCTATTCCTAACCACGGGGAACTGTTCTGTCAACGCTTGCTTTAAGTGCGCGTAATCTGTCGCTTTGTTTTCTACAACCTAGAACCTCAAACCAATCTAGTGCCCATTCTGTGAGATGACCCTTCAAATATGCACAAGCCAGTTGTGTGGGTATCTCGTAATATGTTAAGTTATTATCAATATTCTCCAAGAACTCTGCCACGTTCTCCATCCCCGAAAAATACTGCTCAGGAATGATTCGAAAATTAGATCCGACTCTAAACTCGGGATTTATTCGTTGGTCACCACTGTGAAGACCCCCCTGGGTCTCACCCTGGACACCAAGATTAATTTGAGGCAAAGAATCACTAAGAGCCATTTTGTATAATAATAATTTGTATTTATTATATCAAGTCTAAAAAAACTCTAATAAGATATAATATTTCTATGTTACGTCAAATAAAAGGGATTTGCCTTTTTTATATTAAATTAAATTACGAATTATGAAATTAATTAATAATTATGCTCAAGATCAAATAAGGTCTACCAAAATAGGAGGTCCGAGAAATACATGTACTCGAATTATTAGCTTTCATTAACTTAAACTAATTTTACTAAACTAACGCTTATTTTAATCGTACATAAATTATATTTACCGCTGGTATATCAGCTTTCTAGTTCTTCCTTAGAATAGCAGCAATAAGGCTTCACTAAAGTAATCTCCTTCAATCCTCTAAATTTGAGGTTACTGTTGCTGGCTCAATAGCCTTCATATTTGCTAGCTTGCAACCCTTTTTAAATACCCTATCTACTTTGCATATCCCGTTCACCTTTTGGAGTTGATTGGAATTATACGCGAATTTATAATCCCCAAAAAGATGCCTAAGAATATTAGTGGAAAGGTTCCGCACTGATTTGTCACAGTTTTACGTTAAGATTCTAAATTTATTCCCAGATAGAATCCGGCCGGCTTTAATTCTGACATGTTCCCAGCCAGAATCAGACTTAATTTTAAAAAGGAACTTTATTTAATGAATTATCGACATCATCGGACGTTAAAAGGAAGAGAGAAAAAACACGCAACGGTGTGTTTTAAGTGGGTGAGTGGTTAGCATTTAAAACACCGAAGGTGTGGGGTAAATATCGCGGATTTTATGATTGTACTTCAAAGTTAATGCGGACATATCGGGCTATTAAATCTAACGATATGGAATTAGACATAATTATTGGCCAGGCCATATGTTCGGAAGAAATAAATGGGTGTATAGTTTGGTACTTGAAGATCAAATGAAAAATATGAGTTAAGTGCTGATAGGGAATTTAATTTTTAATCTAATTTAAATTTTAAGGCAAAAATAATTGATGAATTTTCCAGAGAACTCAAGAACTATAAAGCAACAAGAGGGCTATTCACCACAAGCAACATAATTTTTTTGAACATCGGTCGAGTCACGAGGATGTCATGCGAGAAGGCATTTCTAACTACTACACCAAAGAGAGGAGGGAGGGAGGAGTAACTATTAACGTCGCAATATTAAGCTACACGAGAGAGTGCTTTTGGCGACGGCCCTCGTAATTTTGAATCATGGTCAAGTGACGTGAATGACACGTGAGCGGGCACCCTCTCCTAACTACCAAACCAACGGAAGGACGTTTCAGCCCTCGACAGATATAACACGCATTGCTACTCTACACGACAGGTCTTTAGTGGTACTGGGCTCGAACTTATTACATGCCTGCCATGATACGATTCCTTGACCACAGGGCTACCGAGCCCCCAACGAGAAGAAGGGCCTCATCTACACGGCTGATCTTTAGGAGCAACAGGACTCTTTTCAAGAGGTGTCTTCACGTATTCCTACTCCACCCCTGATCACTCGTTGTGACACGAGTATCCAGACGGATCCCCCAACCTTCATTTCAAACCCAATGGAAAGACGCCCATGGAACAGTCCACTCGTGAGAAAAACATTACTTTGCTGGTGCCCAGCCATCATCCTCTCCTTACATTGGATAATGATGGATTCATCCTTCAACCTGTAAATGGTGTCAATAAATAATTGTTCAACCATTTGTCTGTTTTCTTTCATACCCAGGGTGGGGTAGCAGGAAGCCCATCAAAAGCCACTTCCTGCTTCTCTCTAGTCTAAAAGCGGGGCTCATACCAAGGGTGGAAGCCGGAAGCCAGGAAGCCATTCAAAAGCCTCTTCCTGCTTCTCACTAGTCTAAAAGTGGGGCTCAGAAGCCAGTCGCCTCATAGAACGAGATATGGAGGCCGACCAAACATTTCATATACCTGATCAAATACCAGGGAGTCCATCTCTCTGATTTAATTACGTTTATGACGCATTTTCCAATCATTGTCAACGGCTTGCAACCCCCTGAGATCATTGACCTCCACACCGAAACTGAAAAGCGTATTGTGGAGTTGCTGACCAAAGGAGCTCCCTCATCATCATCCCCTGGATATTCCTTGCTTCAGAGCCTTTGCTAGTTTTGAACCTAAAGACGTGTCGAGCTGCTCCAGTCTTGGGCCCAGCTTGCTCCAGTCTTGAAGCAGGAGGCTGCCAAAGGAAAATGGGCCTTCATTCAAGCTCTGTATGCCAAATCCAAATTATACAGTTTGGCATATAGACTTGGAAACGACACGGTCCCCAAAACCTGACCACTTGGACTCTATTGGCTCAAGCGGTGTTGGATGGATGCTATGGAGAGAAATGGCCCGATACCGTGTTTCAAGTGCCCAACGTGTGTCCCATCTATCTGAGTCCGATGCACTGGCCAGAAAAGACACAGTGTGGCCATGTGTTTCACTTGCGATGTCTGTTGCAACACCTGGACGTGAGTGATACCTGTCCCCTCTGCAGGGCACCCAACCCATTGAGACCATCCTAAATACCGTGTTGAGACCCAGAAAAATGGGAGAATTGGAAAAGAGCATAGCTCTGAACCAGTTCTCCCATTTCTTGGGGCTGCTCTAGACGTCAAGGTTGGGCCGCTGCAAACCTTCCAAAGCTGTGAGTTATTTTGAACCTCAAGCTTGGGAAACTCTATGGGCTGGCCAAAACGCAGTGCACAAGAGTTGTCTCGCCTCACTTGTTCAGTAAAGGATACAGCTTCTACCTTTTTGACAACATTCCAATGGTAGTACATTCATGGAGCGTGGGGAAAAAGAAAATTTAAAAATGACTTTGTAAGAAAATTTAAAAATGAAAGGATTAACTAAAAATTTTTAGTAGAGTTTAAAGCTTTTACTCATCTCTGTGAATCTGACAACAATGAATTCTCCTGATGATTTGGTGTTCAATTTGTCTACACCCCCTCCACTCATGATGGGACCCTGGTTTCCTTGAACCTGTAAAGAAGATTGATTCTCAATGACGATTCAGACGAGATCCCAGACGTCGACGATGCAGACGATTGCCCCAAGTGTTTTTCCACAGTCAAGGCTTAGCCGTGTTGTGTCTCCGAGACCATGGATTCACACTCACCAATAGTATCGTCTCGTATTCCTTGGATCGTGTGTGTCCGAATCAACTCTTTCAATCATTACATTACCTCAATGTTGGTACCATTTGTTTGACGGATCCACGTTCCAAGGACGCATTTGAAGACATTCAAGTGAGTTGGACCTCCTCGAGACCTCTCAAACCGATCTCGGTCATGCTCTTGAATCCACAAGACATGGGAGAATATCCCCTTTGCAATCAGACGCAATGCCATCGTTGGATTGCCGTGCAAGGCATGTGTGCCATTCTCCACCACTCCATCCATCCCATTTTTCACTCGTGACCTGTCTGAAAAGTATAAAAGCGAGAGATGCTTTAAACACTTTTCATTCATCATGGACCCGATTGATGCCTTCCCAGAGCACATTTCTACCACTGTGGTGCCCGTGACGCTGCCCGAGAAACCCGATGCGTTGGAATATGCTGCTCGGCAGGTCCAAGTCCGAGCTGGCATCATCTACCAAGAACCCAACGCAAAACGTGTTTGTCCTGTTTTGTAACGACCATTAGCATAAAAAAGACGTGGTTGGACAATTTCAAACGGGCCGTCATGGAGGCAAAGAATGCGAATGAATTTTGACCCAACGAAGTGATGTGGGAAAAACATCGAAAGGCCTGTTGAGAAATCCAGATAGACTGCACAAAAATACCGACTAGAGGATGATTTACATTTACGGCAACATGTTTTTAGCCAAAAAGACTTTACCTTGTGCTTGCGAACGGTGAAATCCGGAGAGATTCACTTGATTCAAACGAGGCATGTGCCCATTTTGATCTATGAAATGCCAGCCTCCAGTGTCAAGTGACGAGCCCAACCCAATGTGATTAGGAGAAGTTTTGAGCCCCATGACCAAATGCTCTACCATCAAACCATCTTGGAACCCCACACGGCGTATCCGATCCCGGCTGGAACAAACTACATTGTGTTGACGGTTCAAAAACCGCCTTTGGTTTGGACATTATCCCCGAATCCCTTCTCCCCCAGCTCATTCAGAAGGAATTCCACGTGGGATATTTCCGGAAAATGAAAAAGTTTAATCAAACTCCTTACAAGCTACCTCCACCTACCCCGATTCATGTACCGGCCGAATAGCGACCTTTAGAGGAAAACTCCCTGCCTTTTTCCAAGAGACAATCCAAAGTGCGCATCACTCCCGTCATTAGACGTGTGTCCAGACGACCTGAGCTACCGATGGCACCTGGACTGATTCCAGAGCCGATTCCAGAGTCACCTGTGCACATTCCATAGTCACAAGTACCTGTGCAGATTCCACAGTCACTTGTCCCAGAACCTGTGTAGATTCCAGATGTTCCAGAACCACCTGCACTGATTCCAGAACTACATGTCTCAGAACCACCTGGGCAGATTCCAGAACCACCTGGGCAGATTCCTCCCTATCCCAGAGCCTGTGCAGATTCCAGAACCACCTGGGCAGATTCCTCCCCTATCCCAGAGCCTGTGCAGATTCCAGAACCTATGCAGATTCCAGAGCCTGTGCAGATTCCCCAGAGCTCGACACTTTGGACCCGACGGATGCTACTTCACTCGACCAGCTAATGTCGTTCGTATTTGGACCCCCAGCCCAAGAACTCCATTTGCTTCACACGGTACCCTCTATTTTTCATGGTGATCTCATCTCATTCCTGGATGAATTTGAAAGGGACTTGGTGCCTATGGACTTGACAATGCCCAGAATGAACCCTTGTGTAAAAAAAAATCTATTGGATTTAAAGCCATCCAATCTGTGGATATGTCCTGTCAATAAATAATTCACCTGAAAACAAATCTCATTTTTTGTCAGAATGGTTTCGGTACAACACTTGTTGGACTAGGTCAACATCGCACCCCTATCGTATTTGGAAATCTGGGTCCGTGGCCGGATCGAGTCACCTATTACGAGCCAGAGTATCCTTACACCATCTTTTTTGAACCCAACTTTGGCATGCAGGTTCCTCGTTCGTTTGGAAAACAGTGATTGTGTTTACGAGTTATTTGGATCTGACGTGGGATAAAGGAGTCGACTTAAAGTTCTTTCGAGTGGGTCGTACCCCCGTCTCTCCAAGTTTGGGAGGCATACAGTCGGTCGAAAAAATTGTTGAGCACCGTGACCCTTTCAAAAAATGATTGGAAATGGAAAACGACCTTTTGAAATGAAAATGACCATTGCTGAAACCCTCTCATTTG
>BMAU01000618.1:0-481973 GCA_019973935.1 Trichonephila clavipes
AGTTACGTATTGCTTCATGCACAGAAAATAAAAATCAGAGACCACCTTTAATTAATAGTTGGTTCTCCTTTATCTTTGATCATTATCGAAATTCTTTATGGTATGGACTCAATCAGGGGCGACTCTTGGGTCGGGCAAACCGGGGGTGGCAAATTTTTAGGACGGAATTTGGATCGAATTTAAAAGTATTTTTCTTTTATTACAAAAAAATTTGATATATTTTCTTAAATATTATTGGGTGTGAATTGGGTATTTCATTTAACGTATCTTATTTCTTTATTTTGTAATCTGTATATTTAATATCAACTTTCTTTTATGTTGAAAATTGATGGGTTCTAGGCGGGAGTAAATGTTAAATCATAAAATGTGATATGTTTACACATTTTTCACTAGTATGTTTCTCCCCATCCATGAGTCAGGTCACAATAAACATTCCTTTCAGCCATAAGATGTCCGGTGTCACCTATTCAAATCGGAACATGGGTAATAAGAATTTTTTGGTAGATAGACTTCCACAGGAGATGTTTTATTTTAATCTTGAGTGTAAAATAAACGCTTGTGTGTAAACCCCGCCATCAGTAGATTCTTTCTCGAAGAAATTGGCCTGCTGAAATTGGATAGTTATTTTCTTACATTTTACTCGTTTGAAATAATAGCAGTTTGTTATGTCTTTGATTTCGAATTATTTTGTATTTTGTTAGACTTTATACATATGATGTTTTGTTTTGGAGAGAGGGCGACATTTTCCATTTTGTCCGGGACGGCAAAACTGCTAGAGCCGGCCCTGACTCAATAAGTTGCTGATATTGTTGTTGAGGAATATTGACTTACGCTTATAAATGACAATTCTAATTTGTATAAGATTGGATGGTGGCGTTTCCGAGTGTTGAAGTGATCTTTCGGATTTTCCCTCAAAAAACGCTCAATAGTAATGAGGTCATAGGAATTTCGCCCCGAAAGCAGGTTAAAACAGTAATATTCCTCAAACCAATTTCAGACTAATCGAGCGTGGTGGCCAAATGCATTGTTCTGCTGAAAGTGACCATCTCCATATGGAAGCATTGAAGCAAAAAAAAAAAAAACGAGTGCACTTGACCGACAGGTAAGTTCAGGTAAGCTGAGCTGCTCAGAATAGTATCCGCAACTATTAAGGGACCCAGCATACCCCAAGAAAACATTATCCTCGCCAAAATTCTACCACCAACAGCCAGAAGAGTTGTCATCTGACAAGAAAGAGAAGTTAAAAAATTCGTGCTTTTTTCGCGACATTCTAAACCCACCATCTGCATGATGGAGCAGGAAACGAAAATAATCAGACTTAACTATTTTTTTCCAGTTCTCAAGTGACTAATTTCATAGCCCCTGAAGCTCCAATGGACTCCTTTTCTAAAATATCAAAGACACATGCTTAAAGATTTCTAGCTTTTAAAGACCACCTTTGACAAAGTTCATCTTGTTGTCCATTGGGAAATATTTCGTGATGCCCCTGAATCGAGTTTAACTGTAATGTGTTGTTGCGGACTGTGAGTGCTACACGCCTTTCACTTCTCTCGGTCATCGGCCTATTTCAACTCCTCTCAACTGCTACTCTCTAAACATCCGAGATACTATACAATCCTGGAAAAATCATCGTTTCAGAAATGCTGGCACCATCTCTTCTTGCATCAACGATCAACCCTCGTTTAAACTCCCTTAAAAAATTTGTCTTGATAAGTACTTCGTCCAAAGCAGACGTTTAATACAGGGTGTACCTGCTTAAAGCAGTGTTTCTCAAACTTTCAATACTGGCACCCCCCTTTTCAATCATAATTTTTGTCGCCCCCCTCTACAACAATAATGTATTTACTGCAATGAAAATGCACTTTGACGCTAAAGCTACAATGCGATCTCAATTATAAACTGTATAAGTATTAAATTTTGTATATGTTACTTTTAAGTAATATATATTATTATGTTATTTTTTCTCTAATTTTTAATTGGAACAGATCGCAAAATGATATATTTAATTAAAGATATATTTCCTTCAGCATCCATTTCTCAAAATTAAATGTCATTAGAAAATAGTCTAGTCTATGTCGCTCCTCTATCATATCCATCACATCTGGGTACGTTTGCGTGAGTCTGGGCAACCTATCGGACGTCTGCTCAAAACATGTAAAAATGCTTTTCCTCGTACAATTCCAGTCAGTTTGGTCGACTCGATACTTCTATAGCTACCGAATCTAAATTGAATGTACATTTTTAATTCCGCACGTTAATTGTAATTCACGGTAATTAAGTATTAACGGCAGTAGATGAAACAAAATCATACATACATTTATAAGTCGTAAGCGAGCATTCGACGATAATAAAGGATCAAAAAGTACACAGACGAGCATGGTTCCAAAAATCAAATCAAGAAAATATTCTTAAAAATACTTAAATTTTGTTTACCACTACTGAAGTAAATGATGGGGGAAAAAGCCCCAGCTTGTTATGTGTTAAAAGTTACAAATCTGAAGAACAGCATGTGAAAGTTCTTTTAAAACCATGTAAAATCATTTAGCCATGTTGGTAAAGAATTTTAAAAAGTATTTTCTTGGTGAGGACAACTTGGCAGCAAGTTACGAGTGGATTAGGTTTATTTCAAGATACTCCACAAGGGCTCAACTTCAGAAGAAGAAATTTTCATAGATTTCACATCCAGTGAAAAATTAAAAGGCAATTTTTAATAAATCGCTCTTTGAATTTTGGGTAGAGATGGATGATGAATTTTTCTGCACTGAAAACAAAGCACTTCGTATACTATTAACATTTTCAACATCCTACCTATATTAAACCGGATTTTCTGCGGTGGCTGCTTTGAAGACAAAATATAGATCTCAACTAAATATAGAAAATAACTCAGAGTGTCAATATCTGATATTAAACCTTCCTTTGAAAAACTTTGCTCTACAAGACAAGCCAATGGAAGTCACTAATAATTATTAAACTTGTTCTTAATTTAGTATTAAGAAATTATTTATAAAATACTTTCTTCAGTACTGATACATTAAACGTATACTGGAAACAGAAACACCGGCTCTTTCGCACGAGTTCATTTTTAAAAAAATATAACATTATTCTTGATATAATAGCTGAACTGTAAGGAGAGTAAAACTGCTTTGCACGACATTGTATACAAAATGTAAAATGATTTTTTAGATAAATGCTATAATTGCAAATAACTGTTTAAAAAAGAACTGTAATTTTTAAACCTCACAGAATTAGCATTTAGAATTAATGTTAAGTAATGAAAAAGAATATAAAATTCCTATGAAGAATAATTGTGTTACTTTTTAATATTTAAAGCGAGAAGACTTCAAAATGTTTTAACCCGGGAGCAGGCGCGCACTCGATACTAACGCTGATGGTAGTGCGGGGAAACTCAGTCACCCCAATCATTTATTTATAATTATTTTTACTCTACACGATAAAAATTGAAATTCCAGTGAATAATTTAATTAAGAGAAAGTATACTTACCGGCTTTCAAGGAATGTTCAATCTTTCTTTGATGATTTGAGAAAAAAATCCTATAAAACTGAACAAAAAGGATTGACAAGCGAAAGACCTTAATAAAGGACGCAAATCAGAGATACTTTTCACTAATATTACAGAAATGTTACCTGCTGGCAAAGCTGTCATATTTTGTTCAAGTAATTGTAGTTTTAATGAGCATTCATGATCGAGTGAGTGAATATTAACGTCGCACTGTTCAGCTACACGAGGGCTTTTAGAGACGGACCTCGTAATTTTGAACCATGGTTGACGAGGACGATACTTGAGCTGGCCTCTTTTAACTACCACACCATTCCAACAAGAGGACGTTTGAGCTCTCTACAGATTTAACGTGCACCTCTCCCTTTCACGACGGGTCTTTAGTGGTACTGGGCTCGAACTCGTGACACCTTTGGTGATCAACAAATAGCAAGTTGAACTTTTTCTTTCTTGTGTCTTTTTGACAAGTCGAACTGAACCTTGTGTTGTACTTATGGCTTCATATTTCAGTTGATGGAGTTCTTTAGGAAGCAATTGAAAATTTTCCTTTCGTTTCATGTTCATCGTGTTTCTCAATCATGAATAATATGCATCAGTTTCAACTTCCTTCAATACAGATCACAGATGCCCCGCGCCACCGCTGCCTGGTTATAAGTGTATTCAGAAAAAAATACGGATGCTCTAAAAAGGATTATGACGTTTTTCACTATGCTTTATATGTTTGAGATTACTCGTAAAAATAAATCTTAGCCAAATAATCCTTCAAAAATCAATCAATTCTTTTCCAAATATCGTAAAACTCTTCATTATTTACAATTTCCCTATGCGAAAAACAAATACATAAAAGATGGGATGGAACTAATGTAGAAACCATACCAGTAAGTTTGAAGGTCAATCAAATAAATGACCAGCAAATGTATTATGCTGCCTGGTTGAAAAGTGAATCATGTCATCCTTTTCTTTCTACAACTAATATACAGTATTTCAATAATAATTACAGTGATGAAATGTTTATCTTAGAATTTTTCTCAGGGTCTGAGTTTCATTTTTCTTTTAACGAGTAATATTTTATGTTAAAAAAGAAGAACGCCAGATGATAAACATAAATTTATATCAGTGTTGTTGTGCATTTTTTTTATTATGGAAAAAGTATTTTGTTTCACTTCTTTCCGGTTATTTTTTTTTAAAAAAATCATTAAATTTTCGATATGCTCGCACCCCCCCCCAGGGGGGCGCGCCCCACACTTTGAGAAACACTGGGCTTAAAGTATCCAAAAGTTATGGCTTACGATTACAGAACTACCGATCAGAATGTAATAAACTGTTCATCCATGAACTGGAAACCCCTCCGAGATTTTTGGGTCTAGCCCGATCGACCACATGTGCGCTCATTATTCGGCAATCGCAGACGATAAACTTGTTACACTGACTTCATTAGTGAAGTTCTGAATGCCACAGCAAAAGGTGCAGTGCGTACTTTGGTTAACAGAATTTAAATCAGTCACGCGTGTACAGCGACGAGTTCGAACATAATGGAATTTCGATCCTCTGACATCAAAATCTATCCACCAATGAGAAAGAACTTTAATGTGGAGATGGGAACTTTGGTATCTCAAACTGGCAAGTGTCCTTAAGTTTTCGTAATAGAAGACACTGTTGATCATGTGCGTGGTTCCTTTTGTAGGAGTCCTGATAAATCTATTAGGCAAGCCAATCACGACATTCCATTCAGTTCGATCACGTCGCTCTACATGCGTGACTGATTTAAATTCCGTTAACCAAAGTACGCACTGCACCTTTTGCTGTGGTGTTCACATCTTTACTAATGAAGTCAGTGTAACAAGCTTCTCGTCTGCGATTGCCGAATAATGCGCACACGTGCGGCCGATCGGACAACCCAAAATATCTCGGAGGGGATGGATAAACAGTTTATTACATTCTGATGGGTAGTTCAGTAACACAATAAGGCATAACTTTTGTATACTTTATGCCTGGACATCCTGTATATTAGCAGCTTTTTGTGTTATTACATCACTCTCATCAATGCAGGACTAATTTACTTTCAAATAATGGTTGTTTCTAATTTTTTGGCAAATTTTTATGACATGTATACATATGTATAGATATAACTGATTCCCAATCAATATTCTCAACATATTATCAAGTACGAGTTAGCAATCTTTGTACTTTAGTTTGGTTAACTTGAATCGTAAAATCTTTTCTTTTTTTTTTTTTTTTTTTTTAGTTTGCTTATGGATTTTGTGTTCTAATAGGAATTACTTAAAAGAGTTAGAACCCACCTATATGAATCTAAAGTATTTGTTTCTTAGGAATTAGTTGACATCTATCTCTAAAAGAATCTATAACTAAGTTTTTTTCTTAATAGCTTAACTTAACTCAGAAGCGCGACAGCCCATGAGATAAGACCTAATGTGCCCAACTCAGTATACGCGATCTTGGGCTCTGAGGTGCATGAGCAGATGTTCCGATCAGGTGGCCAGTCTGACGTGAAACCCCCAGTGTTAAGTTCCCAAGCAAGCTTGGTACTCCTTTTAGCGACCCACTGAAGGGATTAAGGCTGAGTCAATCTTGCCCAGCCCGGGGTTTGAACCTCGGACCTGTGGTGAGGAAGCGCGATTGTGACCACTCATCCACTGGGCTTCCTTATTAATAGCTTCTGATCTAAATATTCCTTCAATTGCTTTTTCTTTTTCCGCGTTAGAATTAATGTGTATTTACTAACATTTAGAATAACTTCGAATAAAATCGTTAATACTCCTTTAATCATAATAGTTTGTATGTATCTTGGAGTTTCACATAAACTGGAATAGCCCGAGAGCGAATAAAACTCTGCTTTTTTTTTTGTCAGGTCTTTTTAATCTAGCAATAAAAAAATTTTCAGATAGAATCTTTCAAATTACACTTTATTGTCTACTAAGACGGATTCCTTACTTGTTGCCTTTGAAATAGTCTTATTTAACATTCAATGCAGAGCTTCTGATAAAATCCATTCAAACTGTGTTCCACGGAACCCTGGGGTTCCACGAGTCACAAAAAAAATCAAAAAGAAAACTACAAATGTGTGTGCAAAATGGATTCAGGTTCTCAAAAAAATTTGTTTATCCACTAAAATTTAAAGCTCCTTCTACACATTAAAAAACTAAAAACTTTATTTCTACATAACTTTATTTTGCACACTTCTTAAAATTTTATTATAATATTAAAAAACCCCATTGAAACGACGTTTTATCTTTATATTTATATATATACAGTTATAAATACAGGTCTTATGGAATAAGAAGCGCAACAAAGGCTATTATATCATATTTAGATATATTATCTACTGGATTGTAAATATTGTATTGTTTACAATCCTGTGTTCCACGAGAGAGGTGTATACTCGTAAGTACACTATCTTGCAAAACTATATAGTTTTCCAATGGAAAATGCAAATTTGTTGAAAAAACGCCTAGAATAAAGGAGAGAGAACAACTTATGGACCTATCAATAAATTCCATGTTAATACTCTAAATTTAAGCAAGAACAACTCATAAATCTTATGCTGCAAATTCATGCAGAATACACAGTATTTCTCTAGTTCTATTTAGCAAATATGGTGCATTATTAAAAGTAGAGTAATTAATACAACAATAATTATTGATTATTAATTATTTATTAGAAATTAATTAACAAAATAATTAGATAACGAAGCTGGAATTTTTTTTTTTTAAAAAAAGGATATTTTTCTAGTAGAATTTCAAACATTTATTTTTTTCAACTATACATTAATGTAGTACTTCAGAAATATCCTGCTTTATTTGTAACCCCCTTTTTTTAGTTATTATTTTTAAAATAGCCTTTTTCTTTTATTATCAAAAGGCTTTTTTTTATCTCTAAACAGCGCACGGTCGAATTCCCTAATTTGTTTGCTTATATTTTTCAATCGAAGTTTATCCAGTTTTTAATTTTCAGGCATAATATATCAATCGAAAGATAATGCAAAGAATATAACTAAATAAAACTAAAAAGATATTTAGGTCATTTTGATTTGGAGTGGCAACAAGCGAAAACAGAGCTCTACAAATGCTGACACTTGTTCATTTCATCATTTCACTAAAACAGTTCGGGGATTTGATCAATTCACTTACTTACATCAAGGAAATGACTTCAAAGAGACATTATTTTAACATCTTGCGAAAATTGATCATCTCCCTTAGAGATTTGATGAAAGCACTAATTTCATCATTTTCCTGTGCGATTTCCATATTAAACGTATATTGAAGTTTTTAATAATAGATTCAATACTTTAATTGCCTTTACGAAAAGTACCTATTACATGTTCATCCACTTTAAATATTATTTTAATATATATTTTTAACGCGTGTGTGTGATATAGGGGGTTACGAAAATACTTGCTAGTTCTAGGGGTTCCACGAAAACACCTTCTAGCTGTAGGGGCTCCGTGAGTTGAGAAAGTTTGAAGACCACTGCGCTAAGGCAACCATTTATCCTTGATATTGCGGATTGAGAACATTTATTCCCACTGTACCCAGTCGGAATCCGTCCTCTTGTAGAAAGTGTGTTAAGTGAAATTTTTTCCCACCTTCTCAAGTGGGACTTATAAGCTTCCCACAATACGAATCTTCTCTTGTGGAATAATTGCTCCTCGAGTGGGTCTGCAACACTGGGTTAACACCTTGCTACAACAGCAATCAAAATGTTTTTAAAGGTCCTTAAGACTGCTTAATCCTTCTCCTTTCTTTTTTCCCGAAAAGGGAAGGAGAGAAAGTGTTCCGTTTTTGAGGAAGAAAAGATTTCGAACTATTAACTCACTTTTTCCTCAAAAAAGTGACATCCTTTTCGGATTATTTTTAAATCTCGCGGAAGGTCACAAGGAAGGTGAGAGAAGAGGCTTCATTATTCAGTGTAGCATTTGTAAATCGTTTTCAGGGGTGTTTGTGGTTAAAAGTTTTCACAAATCCTTCTTTTATGCGCAAAATTTCCTCCCCCCTCCTTCGGCCCCAACCTGTAAGAGCTGGAAAAAAGCTATACGTATCAATTGTGGTGGAGACGTTGCATGTGGTGGCTGCTTTGTGGTGCTTTTTGTCGCCGCGGAAGGCGACAAAATGAGGACCTTGAGGTAAAGGATACGCGTGGCGGTGCCAAATGAATAGTAGGGTGGTGGATGGGAAAAAAATCGCGTGGTAATCGAACGAGAGTGAAAGGAGGGTGTTAAAGAGAGAGGGAAGGGGGTTCTTGAAGCTGTTCGGTCAGTTTCGTATTCAGGGATGGTTGGGGGTGATGAATATGAAAAGACTGCAGTAATCAATCTGATGGGAGACAAGCGAAGCGAGCTGAGCTGAGCTGAGGTTTCAGCTTTGGCGACAGTAAAAAGTTTCTATAAGCCACGAAAATAAATAGATCTTAAAATTAAAAGCAAGCAATTCTAATGAATTTTTCTTACATTTCTAATTAGTGAGGGTATCTTCAAATAATATTTTGTGAGATTCGAAACCAGGAAGTGCATATTCAATTGAGAGAGGAATTCGAAAACACATTTTATGTGTAAGTTATGAGTCTCGATATTAGGTCTTGATTGTTTTCTCGAATTTCATAATGATATATTTTTTTATACTATTTCGGTTATCTGATTCAGTTCAGGAAGAGTTAAGTGAGAAATGATTAAACTAGTTCCCGATTACCGTAAAATCCAGTGTATAACACGCACTTTTAACACGAAAAATAAGACGGAAATTAAAGGGGGCGCGTTATATATACGGCGGGTATAAAAACGATTTTCAGATTTCTTCGTAAAAAGGAGGTACGCATTATACGGCGAATATACCTAAAAATTAAAAAAATGCAGCTTAAAAGTATGGACGCGCGTTATACGCCGGATTTTACGGTAATCTATTATGTTGGCTTGCATCATGTCGAGTAAGTGTTTATTAACTTCGCACTCTGAAACAGTTTGAGGAATTTTGGAGATGGACCTCGTAGTTTTGAACCACATCAAGAAAGGAGGACGACATCTGTGCTGGTACACTCTTTGAACTTCCTCACCACGTCAAAGGAAGGACCTTGAACCTCGACAGATTTGACGTGAAGCAGCCCCTATACACTGCGGAGCTTCAGTGACACTGGAGCTCGAACTCATGACACGCTAGTCACGAGTCCGTGACCATGGCCACTGGACGACCGTGACCACATGTATCAGGTTGGAATAAATCTCAATGAGCAGTATTTTAATTCAGAAAATAGAGGCAATATTTCCATATTCTAATGAACGAAGAATAAAATGATGAAACCATTTGATGCATAATCAATCGAAAACCGTTCATTAGTTATTCTGTTCTTGTTTTCTTGTTCATTTTTGAATATATTTCAAAGCTTGTCTTGTTTTTACTGACAAAAACGAAGAAAGGTTTAAAATAATCAATCCTCGGAAAGTAATTATGCATATATTTTAAATTGTCATTTACTCTCTTGCATGATAAATGTCACACCTTTTATTTATAGATTCAAGTGTGCTTCTGAAAAAGTTATAAATGAATTAAAAACTAAAAGAAAAGGAAGAAAAATTAAGAAGTGAAAGAATATCCTCTTAATTAATTTGTGATAACTATTATATCTATGTAATCTTTAAAGAACTTTATTCGGTCCCAATAGTTCATAAAGTAGCGCTGTAGTACTTTCATCAAAGGAATTTTAGAGAAACTATAAACAAATAATAATAGGAAAGGGGAAAAAACGACTAAAATAAATACAATGAAAATGTATTTGGGTATTTAACTTATTGCAATATTGACAAGAGGAATTTTTTTAATAAAAAGGATGTCTGATCAATATCAATGTTTTAAAATGCAACTAATTTTGATAACTAAAAACATATCCTCATTTTCTGGCAAGAAACAATGCTTGGAATAACCTTGAATTTCATTCAAATATCAAAGACTAACTTACATTATTTTATGGGATAATTTTCAACAAAAACAATTGTTGCTCAAGAAGTAATAGTTCGCCAAATCTAGAAGTATCCTCAAAGCTCAACACATGCGCAACGTCAATACAGCGACGTAATTGGCGAGGGAAATTTTTTTGAATTTTATTTTATTTCATCTCCGTAGCCTTGACCCAGTCTTCAGTAGGCTATACCCTCCAACATAAAAGCTATGTATACCCCTTATGTAAAAGATGTCATCTAACAAATGGATCCTTATTCTTTTGATGAACTGCTGCTTCCCCCATTCCTGGTAGATTTTAGAGCTGCATTAATACGTTGATTTTTGTTGCTTTCGATACGGTAGGGCAAAAGCCTCCTCGTCTTTTGTGCGCGGAATACGCCCAAAGTTACTCCTGTCATGTTTATAGCATTGAAAATGCCTCTGGTGTAAAAGTTTCTTTTATATTTAACGTACACACGCACACATAAAAAATTATACGAAAATGTCGTTATATTACTGGAGTACCTAACATGATTTTGTCATTTAAATTTTATTCTTTCAAAAAAATATTGAAAAGTTCTACAGCAAAAATAAAATAAATCAAACAGAGCTGCGTTTCATTTCTTTTAAATAAAATTGGTTTTATTAAATTATTTTCTTTTTTTTTTAAAAAAAAGGATTTTTTTAACAATTTTTTCAAAAAAATAATAAAGGCTTTAAATATATCATCATGTTTTTTGTAATTTTATAATATTACGATATCAACCGCGAGCACACATTTACCGGTTTTTCGATCACCTTTTGACCTTTAATGGCATATGTTTCAGCCTTTTTTGCCCCGTCGCAAAAAAAGCTAAGTTATTTTCATTTTATGTTTCCTCTTTGAATATTTCTGTTAAGTATTGTTAGTGCCTTATAATTAGATTATTAGCTTTGTATTTTGTTATAATGAGAAATCCCCTCTCCCTGTATTTCTTCGTGTCAATAGTGCTTTTCGTTTCCATGCTGGTATCATGTCAGATCTAAGAAATTAATTATAAGAAATACCAGCCCTAATTTTGATTTTAAAAAAATAAATAAAAAGATCAAAATCTAAATGAATTTTCCCATTCATAGCCTAAGCATTTAAAATTATGTTGCTGGAAATCCAATCTGAATACGCTTTTAATGTTCTTTCTTTTAAGTCTTGTTGCGTATTCTAACTCTGCATGCAAAAATAATATGCTAAACGTGAAATTTCGCATACTATATTTTCATTTTATAGGTGGGGGGGGAACTTAGCGTTATTGCGGAATATATTCGAGATTGAGAAAGTATTAGGCTAAATTTATATCATATCATAGTCACATGATAAATGCAATCATATATTTCTTGCCTATCAGTTCTATTGTTGCCATTTTTCGAGTTTTACAGAAACTTTATTTTAAAAAGGTACATATTTCTCAACAATAACACATAAATAAGTAAAATACATTTGGTTCAAAAAATGCTATTTTTATTTTGAAAAAGTTTTAAAGAGACATGTTTTGGACATGTTTGCCTAGTTACCAGATTTAAAATTGCAACAAGATTTTACGATAACAAGATAACGTACAAGTCCAAGGTCTGTTTTAAATTCAATGGAAATTGAATTGCATTTTTGTCATGTGACCGTCACGATAATCCCATTGGATAATCCTGAAGTCAATCGTTAAGTTTATATTTACACACCGTTCAATATAAGCATTACATTAACATTATAGCTTATCAACAACATGCTCAAGGGGATGATTACTATTTGAGATATAATATCTCTCCCTGACACAAGACATTCGTATTAAACTTCAAGAATCAAAAAATTTATTTGAGAGAATAATATAATGTGTAAGAGAGAAAGAACACCCTCTCCCGCGCGCGTAACTGTTCAAGGATATATATATATATATATAATCACACAATCTATTTAAATTCATTACAAATTCCAAACAACACAATCATGGAATCTACTATTCTTATATAATACCAGTGACGACTGGAATGCCATTTGAAGTTTCGACCTTGTTATCTATCCATGGTTTAAAATTATGAAGCGTTATTGGCTGCGGTTAGTAGACTTTTATATCGGGCAGAACTAGGCAGCCAGGGGTCATTAAACAAGCAAAAATATTCGGTACTAACGAATTATACTGTCGACCAATTTCGTCAAATCAAATGACGTCACCATATTTTGCGACAGGTGGCCAACAGTGAAAAACATTTCCATGCATATTCGAGAACAATACGAGTAATGGCGATGATAATATTTGGCAACATTTTTCGAAATGACGACATCTTTTCGTTTGGCAAAATTGGTTGATGGTTGTTGTTTTGTCCTTCCCGAAGCGAAGGAATGAAAGTTGCCATTGTCTGAGACAGGTTGGACCCTCTATCTTCTTCTCCACAATTAAGGCATGGAACTGGAGGGGAGAGAAAAATATTCTCCAGCCCTCTGCATCCGTGGTTTCCGCTGCGACCTCCCACAAGACTTTTGGGCCCACTGATTTCCCGAGCACGTACTCCGTGTGCACTCTGAGGGTATTTGGTGGCATCGAACCCAGGCCCTCCAGTCTAGAGTTCGAGGCTCTAACCACTAGACTACAAACGGTCCTTGGTGGTATGATGCGTAAGTAATCAAAGTTTTAATAATTTAATGTCTCATTAATTATTTTAATAGTAATATGTATTTTTCGAAAATTAAGTTAAACTTCCGACTTTCTCAACAGCAAGAATAAGAATTACAACACACAGCACTCTTTTTCTACTTTTATTTATATATTTACTTATTTTTGTTAATATTGTAAGTTTTTCTTACAACCTAGAGCTTACAATTTAAAGAAGCTTACCATCCTTCAATTTTCTGAATAACACCGGTAAAATAGGAAGAAATTTACTCTCCCCACGTAACAAGACGTGGATGTAAACAAGACAAACGATGTAGGCGTCAACTTTCACACTTCAGGATGTGTCGGTTCACACCTCCAACGCACGATTTCAAATACACTACATCCGACTATACCGCTAATGACCTTGTTACGTGAGGGCACAACACCCCAAGAAAAGAAAAACAATGTCCAAAACATCTTCTCTCCTCCACAAACCATAGTTTACAAAACGAAATTTGGTAAATTACCATGGTTTGTCTGTTATATAATTCCCTACAACTAACCCTTAAAGACATGCTACTGGATTTTAGGCTACTTAGCAGTTTACTGAAATTGACAAGTGAGAAAAAAGGGACGATAACAAGGTGTGAAGAGGAGACATTGCTTAGAAATCAGTAGCAAATAGGATATATCTTGTTTGAGTCAAAAAATAGGAAACATCTGTTTGTTGACTGAGTTGTTTTGCCATTGCATAAGCGACAAATAATTACACTTCGAACATGATATCGCTCTACATAGTCTCAACATGGTATACTTTTCCTCCAAGAACTTTCTTTACCCGATTTTAGAAAAATTGCTTTATAAGCAGTTATAAGAAGCAAATATCTTTTTTACCAATAGTTTTGTAAATGACTAATTAAATAATAAATATTATATTTTAAAATTGAACTTGATTTTTTTTCAGATGCAGTATTTACAACGCAAATGATTGTAATATTTCTCTCATGCTTTTTTAATACACGTATACATAATTTTCATCACCATTCCTGCTTTATTTAAATAACTTCTTATGCTTTTATTTCAGCCTAATATAAGAAATATGTTTAGGCATTAAAAAAAATAAAAATGGCGACTGGTACTTTTCTTAAAATTTCGAAATTGACGGATGATTTTGGTACCAGGAATCTAGGGTGCGTCAGCACCCTTCTATCCTCTATCGGGAATTCTGATGTTCTTGGTTTTGCGATCTTGGCTTTGGAGAGTGAGGCGTTGCTTCATCAATCTTAGAAAATTGAATTCCCCATATATCTTCCAATTCTTACTTTAATTTTACAAAATCATAATTGAAAAAGTAGCATATTTCGCCATTTGGTACATTAACCCTTTAACGTGCACTTATTTTGAAAAAAAACGGCGAAAAAAATCTTTTTTTAAAATTATTTATGGAAACCCATTTTAGAACTTCGCTTTGGCCAAAAATAGAAAAACAAAACAAAATAGATCTAAATTTTTATTCCAATTTTGGATTTTGTTCCACGTTGCAAATAAAAGCCGAATATTACAATCTTGCACGTATATCGACTATTATTGTCTTTCTTTTCGAATAGCTGTTTTGAACAAAACATAATGTTATCATTAAAATATTTACTTAAACTTTTTCAACAGAAATAATGATAAAAGTAATAGTATTTATTTTTAAAAAAAATATTCAAAATTTTTATTTTTCTGATATATATGAAAGCAAGATGCAGCACATAGTCCAACAGTGCAATTATTACACATTTAACGGCTGTCTTTTCTTTGTCCTTTGCTGTCCCTTTTGCCACAGAACAAAGCACACTATCTTGGGGAGCTTCTTTTTTTTATGTTGGTGGAGCACACAAAACTGGGAAAATGACGTTCCGTTAGTCGAAGAACAGAAGATTTCGGTCTAACTGATTTTTTTTACATTTGTATCGCTATAACTTTGTATAAGGCTTTCCGTGCTAATTTGCTTCTGAAATCTAAAAAAAATTTTTTTTTCATCTCAATTTTTTTTATGCAAAACGTATGCGTTCCAAATGTTGATATCTAGCAAATGAGAAAGAATACTTTTTTATAATATTTATCTAAATTTATTATAAAATTTATCTAAATTTACAAAATGACGCAGTCAATTTCACGAGTGCAGGCGGGGATCTCTTATATTCGAGTGCGAAAATTACAGCAGCATAAAATACAACGCTCGAATTATCTCGTTTGTGCACAGTTTGGCCAGTTTAGCCCAACCAAATTTCTTCGATCGTGCACATTAAAGTGTTAAAAATAACCGAATTTGAATGATTGCATCGCAAATCATATCATAAATGCACAAAGTGTTAAAAGGATTTTATTTTTGAAAAATTCATAAAATTAGTTCTTTTAGCATTTCACGCTTTAAACGTTTTTCACTAAGAAATAAATGTCCATTAAGTGAATGTGTAATTCCGATTAGCCTGTTTGGTACCTGACAATATCACGGCATTTCAGTTTTAGGAGATTCGGTTAATCAATACATGTTTGAATAAGCAATTATATTAATATTGCCATCTCTGTCATTCTCGCCATGTTTGAACTTCAATCACAGTGATCTTGAATGCGCTGTTGATCATTGTTGGGATAAGAAATTCGGTACAATTCTCTTTGCATTCATGTATCACATTTAATATGTGCAGTAGTTTCGAAAATACGACTTTTTAAAATTGAGTCCATTATTTGTGCTCAGCCTGAATTTTCTTTTCCTTTACACGGGTTGTTTCTGCAAAAGCAGGTAATTAAAACCATAAAGTAAATTAAAATTCAGATACATTCATGCAATAAAAAAATTTATATTGTCCTATGGGATTATGAAAATTAGGGGAAAGGTTGTTTATAACTGAAGTTTGTTTCGTTTTAGTTGAATATTTCAACACGCGCTGCTGTCAACGGATGACAAATTATGACGTGGGCAATTGCTGAAGCTAAAATATAAACCAAATATGGGTCTAACTCTGAGGTTCCCAAACTTTTTTGTCTCATAGGCCCCTTGCCACGTTTCTCAGTTTTGGGTAGACCCTTATTTACCCAATACTGAATTTTGGCAAATTTATAAACTTAAAAATATCTTTTTGACAGCTGATACACACACACACAGCGCTATTTACTTTAAAAGTTTTATTTTTTTAACTGTAGTGAGTATAGTGTTTTAAACTTAAACAAGTAATATAAAAAAAAATTTAAGAATTCCTACTTAGATCAACAAAGAAAAATTTTAATTTTTTAGCTACTTTTTATTAAATAGTTTCAATTATTATAAATATGTATATACATAGGACAGAATCACAAGATTAAGTGGTAATTAATTTTTATTAATTATCATAAAAGTGTGGTATTGTCATCCAAAACAATCGTGTACATAAAATTTCAGTTCAACTTAATGCTTTAAAACGTGAGGAAATGAAATCTTTTAAAGCTATGACCCAAGTCGTTAAAAATGAAACCAACGTGGCTGTATCTGTAATTCTTTAAATAATTAGTTTCAGTCAATTAATATTAATTAATTATAATTAAATTATCGTATTTTTACCCAAAACAATAGTGTATAGAAAATTTCAGCTCGAATGAAAAATGTGAGAAAAAAACCTTTCAAGTTTTGATACGTCGCCAAAAATGATGCCAACGTGGCTGTATTTGTAATTTTTTGAATAATTAGCTTTTAATCAATTATTTTTTATTAATTATAATTAAATTACTGTATTGTCTTCGAAAATAATCATGTATATAAAACTTCAGCTCAATTGATCGCTTTAAAATGTATTTTATTAATGTGATTGAAAATTCCACCAAGATAAATAAATAAATATATAGAGAGCTGCAGTAGCGCACACACATTTTTTTCAAGGGGGGTGTCCAGGGTCGAAAGATTACCATTTTGGTATCATGCTCCAATACGCCGCCCAACATATTCTTATGATTTTGTCGACTTTCGGGGACAAAAACAATACAAAATTAATTGTTGTATAAATAATTAGCATTAATTAATAAAATTAATTATTAATAACAAATACATAATTAAATTTTACGTAATATATATGCATAGGATTATAACCAATCGAAAAAAAATGGAGGGCTATGGTGGGTTCTCCGGACCCCTAGGACAACCCCCTTGTGTGCGCCACTGGAGAGGTGAGCTAATAGTAGGAATTGAAAAATACATTTTAATTTACTAAATTAAAAAAATTTAATTAATACATAAAATAATTTCTGCACAAAATAACTAATCAACAAATAAGTTCTTTTAATGGGTGGGATGAATCTGATGTTTTAATAACACATTTTCAACACTTGTCATCAATCTTGTCAGGTTTATCCCTAAATCTCTTCGGTTAATAGAGTCCAATCTTTCTTTTTTTTTCTTTCGGTCTTTGTTTTGGAGGTCGGCAACGACGCTATAACTTTCTCTCTCTAGGAAAAACAATCCAAAACCTTCTCATGCTCCATATTTCGGGCTAAATAACAGTTATATCTTTTAAAAGCCAAAATTGCTGACATCTGTTTCTAACTTTTGCTTCAAGATCTTCGTTAGTGGCTATTCCAATCGGTTCTTCTTGTAATCAGACATTTCTTTCTTTTTTCAATGTGACCACATGAATTCATTGCCTACTGTGGTATTACCACAGTCAAAGCATTCTGAGACCTAGTTTCAACTTTTAAATGCCCTTGATCGATTCGATGTTTAAAAGTTGAACATAGCTTAAAATGCCATTTTCCTGGTAGATTGCATGTGACTAATTAGAAACTGGTAAAATTTGCGATGTCCAATATTATTCTCCTTTAGCTTAACTCTGGCACGAAAGACTGAAATGATGATCCTTTTGTAATAACATGTATACTATCGCCTTGTTACTGCAAATTAACCTCATTAAATTTAGTAAATAAATCTGTTAAATAAGTAAATCTGATTTCCACTTGATAAAATTTTCTCTTAAAATTAAAGTCACGCTAAGGTTTAGTCTATCGAAGACCCCAATTTACACCTCCTGGAACCTTCTCTCATAGACCCATGAGGTCGATGTAGACCACTTTAGGAACCACTCGTCTAACGTAAGAGAAATATATACGGAAAAATTCCACACAAATCACTTTTTAAAGCAAACTTTGTTTTTAATGCGATACTTCTTATTTATCATAAAACATACAGAAAAGAAACAGTTGTAAATAAAATTTCATAAGCATTAAAAAAGAGTTAAAGAAAAATATCCATCTCTAAAAATGATGTAGGAACTGTCATAGTGCCGTAAGAGCGCATTAAAAACCGACCATCGCCATATCTCATGTCAACTGCTTTTCAATAGCGTAACCCACAAAAACTATTTTATCAATAATAATAAAAAAAAATTTTTTTTTTTTCTTAAACTTTCCCCTGTTGTATGTGGGCTCCCCTTCCCTTCCGTATAAGGATCGTTCCGCTTACCGGGTACCCATTCTCTCGATCCTTCCTCTTATTTTCCGCTCCTCTTGTGAGTCCAGGGCGCGCTCCCTGGAACCACTTAAGCCCTGACAATGGCCCCTCTTGAAGCAAGCCCTGCCACAAAGCGTAATGAGGAAACTGCTGACTTCCGCCCTTTAAGGTAGAAAAGCACGGCGTATATTCTTTTTCTCTCTTCTTTTTTCCCCCCTTTTGCTTCTTCTTCCAGTGAAAGTTGTCTAGCAGGGTTGAGATGTTTTTCGGACGAACAATCATAATAAAATTTTAGAAAAAAAAAATTATGTATATATATAAATACAGTGAAGAAGAGAATAAAATAGATGTCAAACAGTTTGGAAGTTCGCCGGGCCAGAAAGAACTTTTTTTTTTAAATTTTTTATTTCACAATATTCTTTAGTAAAAAAATTTTTTTAAGAGTAATTTTTTTGGAATGCCGTATTTCTTTTTCTTTTGAAATCGTTTGACTAAGAGAGGAGAAGGGAAATAAAAGAATCATAATAATAATAATATTAAAAAAAAAAAAAACGCTTCACGCATAAACACCTGCATAAGAGTTAAAATACGGGTATATAGAACTTTTCCACTTTTTTGGATGAGCAGCATTTCAGTGATAGTTGAGATGGAATAGATGGAAGAGGGGGAAGGGGGTGCAGGCAATTTTGATGTGGATAAAATGATCCGCGAAACGATAATCAAATTTGAATAGAATATGATTCACCAAAAGTAAAAATTCGGCATATTCCAATTTTTATATTTATTAATCTTTTTCTGCCTCTTGTAATGAATTTTATTCTTAAGCAAATTAATATTAATCTTATTTAATGGCAGTTTTATTATTGTTATTTTTGAAAAAAAAAGCAGGCAGTTTTTAAATTTACCTTAAGCGCATATCAAGGTAGTTAATTTATTAAATTATTTTTTGTTTTCCTTTAAGGCTACACAATACTCTTAAATTTCAAAAATACCGATTTTTTTTCGCATTTCGTAGTGGCTCATTTTAACTAACAACCAAATTTCAGATCCGCCATTTCTCTATTCTCAAATTGAAATAATTAATAATATTTTTGAGCACAATCAACTCTTTCAATGTGAATGGCTTTTCATAAGGCTTTTTTTCTGTTCAAGATAGTCTTGACATTTTTTGCAGATACTCCCAAACATATGTTCTATAAAAGTTTTAATGGGCTTAGGTCTGAGATCTCAGTTGTTTTTTTAAGAAATGCTAAAGTTCTCCTTTTTTTTTTAAAAAAAAAAAATTTCGTGTTTTTTCCAGGTTTAGCTAGCAAAATAATTACTAAAAATCAACAAGGGAACCTATTTTTAAATCCGTGCTACCTTTGTTCGTAAAAATCTAGGAAACATAAATCTCTTAAAATGACTAAAAAATTTTAAATATTGAGTATTTTATAAAAGTAAAGGGTGTTTTTTTAGAGGTATAGAACTTTAAATTGCAATAAAACAACTATGTATTATTCGATTGACATGAATTTTTTTTATTCGAAAGATAATCTTGTGGCATTACATTTTAAATATGTTTTCTGGCATAGGACTGCCACGGCTGGCTCGGATGTAGTCCAATCTGGACGTCCAATTTTCGATGACTTTTTCCAACATTTGTGGCCGTCTATCGGCAATAACACGGCGAATGTTGTCTTCCAAATGGTCAAGCGTTTGTGGCTTATCCGCATAGACGAATGACTTTACATAGCCCCACAGAAAATAGTCTAGCGGTGTTAAATCACAAGATCTTGGAGGCCAATTCACAGGTCCAAAACGTGAAATTAGGCGGTCACCAAACGTGTCTTTCAATAAATCGATTGTGGCACGAGCTGTGTGACATATTGCGCCGTCTTGTTGGAACCACAGCTCCTGGAGATCATGATTGTTCAATTCAGGAATGAAAAAGTTAGTAATCATGGCTCTCTACCGATCACCATTGACTGTAACGTTGTGGCCTTCATCGTTTTTGAAGAATGATTCCACCAGCCCATAAAGCGCACCAAACAGTCAGTTTTTCTGGATGTAACGGTGTTTCGACATACACTTGTGGATTAGCTTCACTCCAAATGTGGCAGTTTTGTTTGTTGACGTAGCCATTCAACCAGAAGTGCACTTCATCGCTAAACAAAATTCGCTTATGAAAATCGACCATTATTTTCGAAATAAAATTACACTATTTGAAAGCGTTGTTCAGGCGTGAGTCTATTCATGATGAATTGCCAAACCAAACTGAGAATAAATCACTTGACAGCTGTTAAATCGGTCGCCATCGTGGAAAGTAATGCCAACTTAAACTTCTATACCTGAAAAAAAACACTCTTTATGAAAAGATTTCCAAAATTCTTAATTTTTTTAAATTTTAAGATAATGGCTGATCAAACTGAATTTTCGCTTTCAGCTTAATAGCATAATATAAATATAAACAATAAATTATTGCTTTTTACTGTTTTACTCTCTCCAAAACTTTTTTTTTTTTGAGAAAGAGTATTGTGTAGCTTTAAAAACATTTTTCCCCTTTTGGTCTACTCTCGCTTATGCAATTCTTACTCTCTCAAAGGTTTTTTTTTTTTCACTTTACAAAAAGTCTTTTCAACTTAAAGTTTTTCCCACTTTTGAAAATATACTAATAAATTTGATCTGAATTTGAAAAAAAGAGAAAGGATTGCGAATGTAATTTTTATTCATTTTTTCTAAGGGTTTTATTTTACATATCGGAACTGGCAACAATATTAAAAATATTAAGAATGCTATTATAGACTAAATTCATGTGACGTCATAATCGCATGATAAATACAATCCAATTAGTTCAGTGCTTCGCTGTAGCTAACTTTTGATTTTTACAGAAACTTTCTTTTTAAAAACACATATTTGTCAAAAATAACGCACGCAGGCAAATAAAATGCATCTGATGTAAAAATACACGTATAATTTAAGATTTTATTTTTAAATCTGAAAGTAACTGAAGAATATTGAGACTTGAACATCTAGACCTAACTATCAGATTCTAAATTGTATCTAAATTTTACAAGTAGAACAACAAGTATGAGTTTGGTGTTAATTTTGAATTCAATGACAAACGTCATATTTATCAAGTGACCATCCTAAATTTAACCCATACGTGCAATGCATTTTTTTTAATTTGTGAATTTTTTAATACATTTTTTAATCCTTCGTTCTTCTATAGAGTCATTTAGTTTCTTCGCATTAATTTAACTCATTAGTCATTTAGTTTTCTTTTTGAGCAGAAAGAGATAAGAAGGCTTGTCCCCTTCTCTTACCAATATACACTCATTGACAAAAAAATTAGCACACCAAGAAATAATTGTGGGATCGTAACGAAACTTGGCATGAAGATACATGTCGAGGAAATATACAAATGATTAGAAATGCAGCGTGATTGCGCATTACGGGTAGCCAGTAGAGGGCATTTAACGTCGTTCTCCGTGGAGTATAAAACAGGTAACCAAAGCTTGTTTGAGTTTGCGGAATCGTTTACAAAGAAAGAGCTGTGGTAGACATTCCATTACGCCATTTTCGAAGACAATATGAGCAGCTGTCGCAGTTTGAGAGGGGGGAAATCATCGGCATGATGAAAGCTGGGTGGTCAGCCAGGCGAGTAGCTCGCCAATTAGGCCGCTCTGATTGTGTTGTCATGAGGTGTTGGGACCCGTGAATCCGAGAGATGACATTTAAACGAAGACCAGGTTTAGGACGATTTCAACAGACCAGTCATCGAGAAGACTGGGAGTGGAGCCGAGTGCGATTAAACTGGACTATAGCGGAATGGAACCAGGTCGTGTTTAGCGACGAATCCAGATTTAGTCTAAGCAGTGAAGACAATCGTGTTTGTGTGTGGAGACCCCGTGGTGAAAGCCTCAATCCTGCCTTTGCTTTACAGCGACACACCACTCCTACAGCTGGTGTGATGGTATGAAGTACCATTGCCTACAATACACGGTCACCCCTAGTATTGATCCCTGGCACCATGGCAGCCGAGCGGTATGTCCATGACATCCTGCAACCACATGTGTTGCTACTCATGCAACGACTCTCAGGAGCCATTTTTTAAAAAGACAATGCTGGTCCTCACATGGCCAGGGTGTCACAAGACGGTCTCCGCAATGTTACTACCCTTTCTTTTCCTGCCCGATCCCCAGATTTGTCTGCAATCGAGCATATCTGGGATTATTTGGGATGGCGAGTTGGGCACCCCACGAGTTTGAACGAACTAGAAGCAAGTTTACAGCAAATATGGAATGAAATCTCCCAAGACATCATACAGAACTTGTATACCTCAATGCCCGATCGTATCGCATCGTGAATTCGCGCTAGAGGGGATTCAACAGGGTATTAAGTACTCCGCTCTTTCGCCTTTGTCTCCGAAATAAATTATCCTTTTTTTTTAAAATTTTCTAATCGTTTACTTATATCAAAGTAGTCATTAAGTATGTAAAATTTCATTTCATTTTGACGACTCCTTCTTGGTGCGCTAATTTTTTTGTCCATGAGTGTATATATTCCACTCAATCTATATATCATACCATCATTCTTTACTTTTAGTTTAAAACTTCTTTCCATTCTTTTATGATTAATGTTTTTCAAAGAACTCTGTTTTAATTTCTCTACCTTTCAAATTTAAAGGATCTCCGATACAGAATTTACTCCTGGTTGTATCACAGTTTCTTGATAATGATGTTGAGGTTAGAAATATCGTTAAAATCCGCATTAAATTAAACATTACTGTGTTTCATTTAATGGCAATTACTTAAGAATCAGTTAAAATCAAGTCTGAATAAGGAAACTTAATTGCAATTTAAGTAGTATACTAAGCCTTTTATCCTTGTATTCTTTTGCTATTTAATTGGAGGCAAGGTTTCACTATTCAGATTTCACTACTCGCTCGCTTTCTGTCTCACACACGCGGATATCTTTCTTTGATACAACCTCTGACAATAAAGTTCGGTGAATAAAGTCAAAACGGCCAATCTGGCAACACTGTCGAAAAAAACGCTGCACATGCGTAGCTGCAGGTGTTAACCATCTGCCTCCACCTTTGTTTAGTTAAGCATCGTTTGGTTCCGTGTTTTTCA
The DNA here is from genome assembly GCA_019973935.1 of Trichonephila clavipes. Taxonomy (NCBI): domain Eukaryota; kingdom Metazoa; phylum Arthropoda; class Arachnida; order Araneae; family Nephilidae; genus Trichonephila; species Trichonephila clavipes. Next base: position 23,658 of record BMAU01000618.1, read on the forward strand.
AAGTGCTTGTTTAGTGCATTGGTTCTTAACTGAGATCAGAAAAATGAACGAACAAAGGATCAATGTAGTTTTGTTTTAAGCTTGGCAAGACACCAACAGAAGCTTATTCGATGCTGGTACATGTTTATAAAGATCAAGCACTGTCCATCGAGTGTCTGTACGAGTGGTTCAACCGTTTTCTAGAAGGCCGGGAAAGTGTTTCTTATAAACCCTGTAGCGAAAGACCGGTGACCTCTGTTAGTGAGAAACATTGAAAAAACGTTGAGAAAGTGACTAAATTAATCACGAAAGATCGTCAATTAATTGTGCGCATGATAGCTGGACGATGAATGCTGCAAGGTACATTGAAATGTTGACCTATTTCTTGAAACGTCTACTCAGGGTACAACTCCAGCACGCACAAAGTTCATGGATTTTTGTTCACGACAATGCTCGCCTTCACACAGCCAATATCGCCAAATAATTCCTGGCAAAAAAGGGGATGGTGCAAATTGAGCATCCACCATTCTCACCAGATCTCCCTCCAGAATTCTTCAGATTCCCGATTCAAAATCGATTTGAAAGGAAAGAGATTTTACTGTTTTTCTGACATCCAATTAAACGTGACGAGGCTTTTGAACTCCCTCTCAAGAGAAGACTTCTTGCAAAGTTTCCAGGACATGTACAACATATCTCAGCTGTGCATATTTATGGTAGGTGACTGTTTCGAAAGACAGTAAAGTAACTCATTAATATTTCGTCTACTTTAATGTTACAGGACTATTCACCAAACTTTATTGTCAGAGGTTGTATATGCTTGCAACAATTTTAAAAAAGAAAAGAAAGAAATGGTTATGCGTCGAAAAATAACGAAATTAAGTGAAATATTATGTTCCAATATATATGAATTACAATATTTTCAAGTGCAATGGGCTAAATTCATGACGGTCACATAATAAATGCAAGTGCGTGCTCATTGAATTCAAAACTAACATTAGACTTGTACTTGTTTTTCTACAAGTAAAATTGATGCATAAAATTTCGAATTTGATAGTTGGGTAAAGATGTTCAATGATAAGATTCTTCAAAAAAAATTTCAAAATTAATAAAACAATACTCTAATATTCCACGTACTTTTAAATCAAATGTATTTGTGGCTTACCTAAGTGCATTATTATTTTTGACAAGTACGTATGAACGTTTTAAAAAGAAATTTCTGTGAAAAGCAAAAGTTGGCAACAGCGAAGGGTTAGAACTGATTGGTTAGGAACACGAAATTGCAGTTATGTGTCACTATGATGCTACGTGAATTTAACTCATTGATGAAACATAAATAATACATAATGGGCATTCAATGTGTATGAAGCTTTAGATATAAGTTATTTCGTAAAAACATACTAGTGCAAACATTCTTCTATTTCCCTTCAAGAAAAGATCAACAGGTGAAGATGTGGGATGCACAATTGCAGATGCCATTGTATTGTTATTGTAAACATTTATGTGTGTGATATAACTAAATTTCATTAAAAACAGAATTTGTTTTTCCACTCAGATTATGGATCACCAAGCCATCCTCAAATGCCTAAATAGGAAATAATAAATACTACTAAAAATGATATTCAAAAAACGAAAGAAGAAACAGCCTGACCTCTATAAATTAAACATTAGATGATTTTTGTCTCGTATATCTATTCTTGTCAATATCTTGGATTGCAGTAATGCTTATAAAACGGAAAGTAAACGTTTTTTTTTGACAAAAATGCAATTGTGAGCGTGTTTAAACTTAAAAACATAAGCACTTTATATTTAAGCAAAATTATCAAGCTTTGTGGAGTTTTTTTTAGAAAAAAAATATCAAAGGATTAAGAGAAGAAAATTTCAATTTCAAAACAATAACAATACACACATACAGAATTTGGAATCTTTTGAAGAAGGAACACATAGTGAGTTTGAAACAGTGTGTTTCTTAATTTTGATCTAGCATAACATTAATAATAGACAGATTTAAACTTTTCAAGTGGACTTTATCAGAGAGTAATGCGAAATACTCAGGTCAAATGTTACGATAAATGTGTCAAAAAACATTCTGAAATACAATTATCAAATCTTGACGTAAGGACATAGTTATGGCTATAAGGACTATATGTTGATAAGACAAAATCTTCTAGATAGATAATTTTACAACAGATATAATAAAAAAACAAAAAATATTCTTATTTCTCTATTTTCTAACCTAATTTTTCACTACCCCCCCAATTTATATTTAGAATAATTTTATTAAGTTCTTTTAAAATTCTTTTAAGTTCTTTTATTATATTGTCTAAATCAAAATGTGTGCTTGTTTCTAAATTATTCTTTTTTCTACGGCATTTTTACCTCTTGCTGAAATAAATTTTACCACTATTAGACATAAGGGAAACTTCCAAAGTAATATGTGCTTGAGACACAACATAGCGATGTAGGCCTCTAAAATAGACCACCATCTAATAGAAATGTATAACACTAACATAAATAAAATGAATATAATTTTATTTTTATTTTTGGAGAGAGAAACTAAACAAGTTATCCAAAATTTAAAAATAAATTCAATACATGATATATAAATAATAAAATGGAATACCTTTTATAGTTGAAGAAAGCGAAAAAATTTGAAATCTATTGAATGTGTACATAAGAGATATTTTTACATTTGGGGGAAAAATGTAAAAAAAAAAGCTACTTGCACTTCAATAAAAATTGACCTTTAACATCCAATTTTTGTAAAGAATGTCTCATTTCTAAGTAACAGCAGTAGCTCGTAAAATGAAAATTAATCAAGAGAATTCTTTAGACTCGTAAAATTTCAAATTCCATGAGAAATGATCACAAACTATTTATTTAAATTAACAATGCCATCAAATTGAAAATGCTATTTTCTTGCTAAGGTCAGCCCCGTTTAATACTATACCATGGATGACTATCTAATATGAATCTTTAGTGAATAACCACCGTTAAGGGCCACATTGAGAAGGGAGGCGACAACACAATGCCACTTGTTAAAGGAGAAAAGTAGCACCGAGTCGTAAACTAGGATATGGGTCACGGATGCTTGAAATGTTAAGAGAGACCTCAACTTTTACGATCAAACTTACAGAATATTTATTGATCACACCCACGAGCATAAAAATCGAACGATCGTCTTTAGAACCTTGCTTCGAGTGAATAAAGAAAGAAAGAAGAAGAAAAGAAATCAATTTTTGGAAATTTTTTTGCATGCTCTTGATCACACACACATGTATATATATTAGGGTGGATCACGGTTATACGAGTATAAGGAGGGAAAAATTTGTTACCAATCGGAACCTTCGTATACAGAAAAGGTGTTCCTAGGTATGGAAATTGGGTGTAAAATAATTTTAAAAAATAATTTCAAAATTTAATATTGTCACAAAGGGGTTGAATTTTCGAAAGAAACCTCCGGAAAATGACTTGATTTTGATTGGATGATTTTAGACTCAAAATAAAATCCTTTTTCTACAATATAAATAACCAAATGTGATAATTATTGGCAAGCGAGTATTGAGTAGTGAATAGTAATGTACATTGCAACATTTCATATAACCTTAGTTTTTCTCTCTCTCTCCCTGCGCAGTCGAATCAATCCGATCCAACCTCTTTTCGTCTTCCATTTCATTGTGCACTGCCATTTCGCGACAGTAGGTTTTTCAAAAATTTTTTTTAAATTTATTACTAAAGAAGCTATTAAATGTACCAGACGTTTTTCTTGCAACTCTTTAATAAGCATCCTCTCATTGTAATAAAATGTTAATAAGTACTAAAATACCTGTTTTTTTTAACAAAAATCACTAACTTTTTGCTATTAAAAAATATTAATACCTAAACTTTATTCCTCTCATAGCAATACTTAAAATATAAATTTCTCTTTTATTTTATTTTCCCCTTCTTTTATATACCAGAGAACATCTTTTTGCAAAGATAGGTTTTGAAATTCTGAAGGCAAAAAAAATGTTTCGATCCAGCCTAAATTGTATGTATAATTTCTCTTTTTATTTAGTTACTAGAGGACCCGACAGACGTTGTCCTGTACACACATCTCAAATTCAAGAATCCCATTTCCAGAAATGGTTTGAAATAATCAAATAGAATATAAGCAAAACAAAAATGACTGTTGCCAAATTAACAAATTAAAATCCAGTTGTTGAAAAAAAATGAGAAAATCACTTAAAAATTATCTAACAAATCTAAGACGAATTTCGAAAAAAACTCTTCGTAATGCACATCATTAGGACCTATATTAATTATGTGCCAAGTTTTATACTTCTGGGTTGCTTAGAAGTAAAACACACACACAAACTATTTCCGATAAGAAATAATTTTAAATAAAAAATTTTTAATAATGTGTGTAATCAATTAGCTACACAAATATATTTGTAGGTTAGGATAATTGTTGTCAACGCACGTGTAAATTTAATAGAAAATCATGTAAAATACTCACTTCTCAATTGCATACTAAATTTGAAGAATGTATAGTTTTTTTATGCACACTTCAAAACTCTTCAAACACTAATTACATCTGAATGTAATAATTTAATTAACACACGATTTATTTCAACAAAATAATAACATGAAGTGACAAAATATTTTCCTGAAATGATCACAGCACCAACTGTGGGGACCAACTTGAATTATAATAAAAGATTTTTGAATATTCAATGCTGCGATCGTAGCTCAGTCTGCCGGATCCAATGTAAAACATTCCAAGATCAACAATTTATAAATAAAAAATTAATTAAATAAACATTTCTAAACCGAATTATAAATCTAAACCATTCTCGAGTTCACTGGAACAGACAAAAACTTTCATCAAAATCGGTCCAGCCGTTTAGGGGGAGTTCAGTTACATACACACGCATAGAAGAATTGCATACAGTGGGCCTCAAAAGTGTTCGTATACTTGCAATTTCTTATAAAATTTAATGTTTTCGACTAATACAAATTTATATATTGTAATTATAATTTTTTCATGATATCTGCAACTTGTTCTTAGTGGAATGACATAATTTTTTAAAAATAGTATAACTATTTTTAAAAAAAAATTAATTATCGAAAAGCTACTAAAAATTACGCCACAAGAGTCTTCATACACTTAACAAGAATCTCAACATAGCTTTAAATATTGTATTTCTTTCTTAATTTAGTACATAGTAGGATATCCTTTAGTGTCCACAACAACTTTTAAGCGTCTTGGTATAGATTTAATCAGTTTTTTTTTTTGTAATTTCTGCATCGATTTTTCACCATTCTTCTGTGATTATTGTTTTTACTTCACATTATGTGTTTATATGCCATGTTTTCTTTTTTTTTTTTACTTCAGAATCTCACCAAATATGTTCTACTTTGCTAAGTAATTTGATTGAGGAGATGTTTTTGTAATTTGGGGACAGTTATAGAGACACCAGTGGCGTACCTTGAGAGCAGTGCACTTGGCGTCATTATCCTGTTAAAAAATTAAGTAGTCTCCAATATCCAAATTTCGGGCGGATAATTTAAAATTTCTCTTTAAATTATTTAAATAGAGCTCATGATTCACAATATCATCAAAAAATACCAAATTACCTAATTATGTGGCCGATTTACACCCCCACGCAAGAACACTTCTACCTCCATGTTTTATTGATCCAACTAATCATGGAATTAAGTTTCAGAAAAATCGAAATTGACAGCAAATTGATTGGGATGGCAGACAATTCAACATTTTGAGTTCCTATGGGCCTATAATAGCTTGTAAATGAAAGAATAAGAAGTTTAATCCCATGAATTTATGTGGAACAAGAACTCCTTCACTTCCATGCTGAAACATGGAAGTGAAGGTGCTCTGGCGTGGGGGTGTAAATTGGTCTCAGAATTAGGTAATTTGGTATTTTTTCATGGTATTATGATTCATAAGCTCTATTTAATTATTTTAAAGAGAAATTTTAAATTATCCGCCCGAAATTTGGATATTGGAGACTACTTAATTTTTTAACAGGATAATGACGCCAAGTGCACTGCTTTCATTGTACGCCACTGCTGTCTCTATAACTGTCTCCAAATTATGAAAACACCTCCTCAATCACTTTATTTAGCCCAGTAGAACATATTGGGTGAGATTCTGATGTAAAAAAAGAAAACGTTGCAAATAAATACAAAATGTGAAGTAAAAATAACCACAGAAGAATGGTGGAAAATCGATGCAGAATTTACAAAATTGATTAAATTTATACCAAGGCGCTTAAAAGTTGTTGTGGACACTAAAAGATATCCTATTAAGTACTAGATTAAGAAAAAAATGAAATATTTAAAGCTAAGTTGAGATTTTTGTTAAGTGTACGAAGATTTTTCTGGCGTAATTTTTAGTAGCTTTTTGATAATTAATTTTTAACAAAAATAGTTATACTATTTTTAAAAAAATTAATTACGTTATTCCATTAAGAATAAGTTGTGATATCATAAAAACATTAAAATTACAGTATATTAATTTTTATTAGTAGAAAACAATACATTTTATAAGAAATTGCAAGTGTATGAACGCTTTTGTGACCCACTGTATATAAAAATGATTTGAAACGATATTAATTAAAAACGCTAAAAAGCGTGAATCGTCTGCATTTTCGTAACAATAAAAACCGGGTTTGGCCAGTTTGGCTGAAAATCAATTTTCGACGCCAACTTACGTCTTTTTCAATTCCTACTATTAGCTCCCGATCTCTATACATATTTTATTTGTTTGTTTGTTTATTTATTTATCTTGGTGGAATTTTCAATCGTTAATAAAATACATTTTAAAGCGCTCAATTGAGCTGAAATGTAATGTACATGATTATTTTGGATGACAATACAATAATTTAATTGTAATTAATAAGTTAATTGATTAAAACTAATTATTTAAAAAATTACAAATACAATCACGTTGGCGACCCTTTTGGCGACTTATGTCAAAATTTGAAAAGGTTTTTTTCTCACGTGTTAAAGCATTCAGTTGAAAGGAAATTTTATATACACGATTGTTTTGGATGACAATACGATACTTTAATGATAATTAATAAAAATTAATTACCACTTAATGTTGTGACTCTGTCATATGTATATACATATTTACATTAATTGCAACTATTTAATAAAAAGTAGCTAAAATAAATTTTTTCTTGGTTGATCTAAGTAGGAATTGATTTAAAAATTTTTTCTTTATATTACACTTGTTTATAACAATAGCGTTGTTACAACAATGCAGGTGCATGTTGAGTTGTATGTTTTGAATGTTCTTTAATTAATATCTTTTTAACTAATTGCGATATCGGACCGAATTGTGAATCTAATCCATTCTCGAATTTACTCGAACCCACACAAAAAATTTCATCGAAATTGGTCCAGCCGTTTAGGAGGAGTTTAGTGACATACACACGCACAGAAGATTTTTATATATAAAGATTTCTAAAATATTACATTAAATGGAAATAATATGTAGCTGAAGTTAAACTAACTTTTTGATCATTCTACATATTTTTGTTTAATAGTTATGAAAAAAATATCAATATCTAACATAAACGGAACTGTTTTCAAATATTAAATAGAAATTCGTTCTGTATGTAAATAATTTTAATAAGAATTTTCTTAAAAGCTGTGTCATCACAATCCTAAGAATATCGTTGAGCATATTAAAGTGGTAAGATTATAAATGAGAAAACTTGGAGAACGAAAGTGAATGAGAGTTCACTGTGTTGGAAACTTCAAAGGAAGGCACTGGCCCACGTGGGACTGTCTTGCCGGCAGGGCCACTTTTCCGTTAAGGCACGTGCCTAGGGCGCAAAAGATTTGGAAGGGGGGGACGCAAGAAAGTGGAAGGCGAAAAAGGAGAAAAAAATTAAAATTACAGCTAACGAACCACCGCCAAGCGAGTCATGTATGCACTTTGAGTGTGGGCGCAGAACTATGGAAAATATCTACTATCAGGGGCGGCTCTAGGGCCGGACAAACCAGATCCTTGCCCAGGGCGGCATTTGTAGATTGAATTAAAAAAAAATAAATTTTTTGTTGCAAAAAACTTGATATATTTTCTGAAACACTATTGATTGTAAATTTAGCATTTCCTTATTTTGTACGTTTAATGTCGGTTTTCTTATACTATGTTGAAACGTAAGAGTTAGAGGCGTGAGTATATGTTCAATCATGAAATTTGATAAGTTTACGCATCTCTCTCTCTTTCTCTAGTAACTCCCCCCCCATCCCGGAGTAGGGTCAGCACGGACAATCCTTTCCCCCATACGACGTCCGGTGTCAACTATCCAAAAGGGGACAGGGGCAATAAGAGTTTTTTGTAGATAGAGAGTTACAGGAAGTGTTTTATTTTAGTCTTGAATATAGTTACTATAACGTAAAATAAATGTTTGTGATCCCTACCATCAGTAGACTGACTCTCTTTAGAAAAAATTGGCATGCTGAAATGGGTGATTCCTTCTTTTACATTTTACTTGTTTGAATTAATAACAAGTAATTATGTTCTTAATTTCGAATTATTGTATATATATATATATATATGTGGCATGCAGCCAAAAGCAAAACACAGTCTTCGCGCGCAGGCGCAGCTAATGAGAACTGAAACTGTGGAAACTTTTGAACTAGTGAAAGTGAAACAAAAACTTTTGGACATTAGAGAGAGAAAGGAGAACGCGAGAGGTGCGCGAGCAGGCGTTACCTTCTGAATATCATCGTCAAACTTATCTGTAAACTTATCTACCTTTTTAATTAATTTTTGTTTAATTTTAAAATAAATGTGAAGTAAGAGAAACACGTCTTGGACCCCTTGTTCTCTCCCACAAATTATGGGGGCTCGGCCGCGATAGATAAAATTTCGATTTTGAACCAAAGTCTGGACAATGAACAACAGCGTCCGTGAAGGAGACGCGCCGCCATTTTTCGGAAACTTCGTTCAACCTGTGTAGAGGTTGAATTTTTCAACTTCATTCCGCCTGTGTAGAGGTCGGAACAAATAACAAAATAACCTGTGTAGAGGTATATTTTTCAACGAACCATCGACAAATATTCCGCCTGTGTAGAGGTTGGAAAACCCATCGACGAAAATCCCGCCTGTGTAGAGGTTGGAACTAACTCAGTGTGAATAATCCGCCTGTGTAGAGGCCGGAACCACAATTTCAACTATATTACCTGCGAAGAGGTGAAATCAGTGGAATCGAAATTTTTCTTCATTGGATACATCGTACGTGCGAGCAACAAGGGAGCCAGAGAAAAAAAAAAAAGGTAGGATCTTTCTAAATTTTTATAAAATGTATAAAAACGCTCTTAAAGAGGATCTCAAAAGAGTTGTTGAGAAACTAGACGGTATTGTGGAAAGTACTGACACTATAGTTAAACTAAAGACTAAAAATTGAGAACAGTAGTACATTTGAAAGTGATCCAGATTTCGTTAAAACTTTAATTCAAAACTGTATAGATGAGAGAGTATCGCAAAACGAAAGAGAGGTAACTTCAGAACAAAAAATTGAGCTCGCGAAACTTCAGTTGGCAAAATTAGAAAAAGAAATCGAACTTCAATTAGCTAAAAATAAAGCATTAAGTTTAAATCCTGCAGCTAAAGTCGAAGAAAAACAGTTCGAAACTAACATAGAAAATATGATAAAAAGTATAAAAAACTTTATCTCTTCCTGTTCCCACCAGATCTGAAAATTTTAATCTGTTCTTCCAATCATTAGAACGCGCATTTTTAACCAAGAAAATAAATGACGAATATAAATCTGAAATTTTAATAAATCTTCTGGGCGAAAGAGCTCATAACGTCTTACTGTATATTAAAGAAGAGGAATTAAATGACTATGAAAAACTAAAATCTATAGTACTCAGAGAATTCCAATTAACCCCTCGCGAGTGTTTAAACTCATTTAAAAATGCTGTAAAATCATCAGGCGAGACATACATCCAATTTGCTGCAAGATTGACGGCAAACTTCCAATATTATTGTTCGTTAAGAAAAGTTAATTCCTTTGAATCTCTATGTGATCTTATAATTTCTGATAAATTATTTGAAACTTTAAATAAGGAAACTGCAACTCATATTGGCATTCGAGAAGCAGACGATTGGTTTAGGCCTATTGATTTAGCTAAAGAGTGTGATAGTTATATTTCATCTAGAAGCGGATCACATAAAGAAATTCCTATTACTTATGGATATACCCAAGACCCCTTTAAAAATAGATCACAAAACTTTAAACCAAAGGTTAAAGAGAACTATCCCCAATATCATGAAAGAGAAAATAAAAATTGCTATATATGCGGTGATTCATCTCATTGCGCAAGAGACTGTGAGAAGCGTTTTAAACCTAAAGAATCTAATGATCACATCCATAATAAAATAAACGTGAATACTTTGAAAATCGAGAGCGAAAAACAAAATAGCGATGAATGCGCAAATCTTCAATACGTAAACATTTTTGTGGAAAATCAGCCCGTAACAGCATTGATTGATTCAGGTTGCCAGATCCCAGTTTTAAATTCCTCACTAATTAGAGTGCAAACACCTTCCGAAGAGATCATAACATTAAGTTCATGTTTTGGCGAACAGCGTATGGTAGAAGTTAAACCCATAAATATTTCTCTTAATCAACACTCTCCTAGCTTGAGTGTTGGAACGGCAATATCACCGACCTTGACCGAAGAATTTATTATACATCCCAGTGTATATGCTGAAATAGAGAAACCAGGCCACGCAAAGAGCGATGTTTTATTGAGTGAAAGTGGATCCTCTTTGAGTGCAGATTGTGGTGTTTCTTTTTCCAAATGTTTCTGTTTCAAATGTGATAGAAAACTCTAGTTATGATTTGCCATATGTTAAGAACTTTAATACTAGAAATGATTCGAGTTCTCTAATTAAGGATTATAAATGTAATAAAATTAAGAGTACTAAGTTAAAATTGAGTATTGTAAGAGAAAAATGTTCTGATATAGTATTGTGTAAGAAAGCCAATGGTGCCATGAAAACGAGTTCCGTGGAATTTATCTCCCGCTCACCTAACCCTTTACCTATGAAGAGTGAACATCGACGGTTTGTGTTGCTCCGAAAATCTTTGAGCCTTGGCAGTGGAAACGAAGGAAAAGAGAAATCGTTTTGAACAGACGTCCAGAACTCTACACAGAGGAAAATATCGATGCGTTCAACCAAAGATCAACTTGTTAAAAAGTCGTTCTTATGCCTGTGAAACAATGTGTTTTCCTGTGGAACCTTCCGGATGTCGAAGAGGTGCCTTCACATGATGGAGAAACTGTCTAGTTCAGAAAAATTATGATATGTTTAATCTCTATATATTTATCGTATAGTCCTTGTCTGTTCCGTTTTTTTTTTTGTATGTTTCAGATTCTCCTCTGGTCTCCATGGAAATACCGCTGCGGACAGCGTACGGTCAGAATGGCCGTTGTGGCATGCAGCCAAAAGCAAAACACAGTCTTCGCGCGCAGGCGCAGCTAATGAGAACTGAAACTGTGGAAACTTTTGAACTAGTGAAAGTGAAACAAAAACTTTTGGACATTAGAGAGAGAAAGGAGAACGCGAGAGGTGCACGAGCAGGCGTTACCTTCTGAATATCATCGTCAAACTTATCTGTAAACTTATCTACCTTTTTAATTAATTTTTTGTTTAATTTTAAAAAATAAATGTGAAGTAAGAGAAACACGTCTTGGACCCCTTGTTGTCTCCCACACACACACACATATATATATATATATATATATATATATATATATATATATATATATATATATATATATAAATTGTAATGCTGCCTTTTTGTTCGCAAGAATTATGCGTTTTAAATGTGTGTATCTATGTTAAATTTTTTTTTAATTATAATTTTATGCTTTTGAGGAGTGGCATTTTCCCTTTTTGTCCGGGGCGGCAAAACTACTAGAGCCGGCCCTGCTACTATGGAAAATGAAGAGCTTAACAGTTTCATGTTGCTTGATATTACAACATGAATGGATTACAATGGTGTAATTAATGATTTTGCAATGACCAAAACTCAAAGAAAACCTTTATTGTCAAATATAATGACAGTAACTCAATAAAGAATAAGGATGTCTAAAAGTAAAAGATAGTAAAGCGGTCATAATTAACAGTTCATACAATAATGTATACTCTGTGGTATAATTTCAAACTACTTCATCAATTTACTGTACTAATTCACAAAAGGGTAGGTGGTCCGTGATGCCGTAAGGTAAGAAATGAACAAGAGTGGTCAAACCAAGCCACTATTCTTTCCTTACGCTGCCGGTTGCCAGTCCCGGACACGGCATTGGTGAATAATTGAAACTGTCCAAAGAGCAAAAACAAAGAAAGGAAAAGGGGTAAGAGAGTTAAGGGAAAATCTTTCTCTCGAACCAAAACTGGCAAGGTAAGAACTGAAAGGAGGAGTGCTCTGGAAATAGTGCAAGGGTAGTAACAATTCGAAGTGACTAGGACGCCAGGGAGGTTAAAAACAGTCCTGCTTGCCGGATATGATGATGATATTAAAGTGATAAAATTCTTGCATGATCATTCTCGAAAGCTAATTATGTGTCTTGAACAATTCTACAGTTTTTCTCACTTTTTCATGTATTATGATCCATACAGTAATATTTTTCAAGTTTTTGAGACTATAAAGCTTTAAGAATGTTTTAACTATTCTATAACCAATATTTATCAAGAAAAGTACACGATTGAATAATTTATGTCTAATATTTTTCGTTGTTGAATTTATGAAATTTTTGACCAGTTTATAATCAAAAATGTAACACCGAATTCTGTGGGAATCAACTGTAATGATCAGGTCACCTACCTTACGAAATCTCATGAGAAAGAAACTCTGTTACTTTTTCTTTCAACAATTTACACAGATAGTAACAGTTGCAAAATTCGAAAGAAAATTCTCACCCAGCTTTTATGACAGACAAAAAAAAAAGAAACAAAGACGAACAGTACAGAATCTAAACTACGCACCGGAAAAAGTTACACAACTTCTTTGTTTACGTTTGGGAGTGTTCATCGTGACACTATTCGATGCTGATAAACCATTCTGGACGCGAATCATCTTTTGCGAGAGATATTTTACCCCACAATTAAAAGAAAGCGTGGGAAAATCTAGTCGATACCGCTTTACTTCCGCTAATTTCCGGCCGCTAGACAACTCACCTCTTCTCACCACTATATCTTTCAGAATCCAGTTTTTCTTCGATGATAGTAGACGATGTCGTCCACCGTCGCGTGAGCTCGTGACGATCTCTAATTGGCTCAGTTTCGTTTCCTGTGCGTGCACAGAAAACTAACCATTTCCGCAGACGATATTTTTGCCACCAAAACAATAATCTTTTTCTGTTATTCTCTCAGTTTTGCTGTTCGATGTTTACCGCAATGATTGCGTCACATTCTTTTTTTTCTCCTTTCATTAAGCCTTTTTGAGTCGCACAGGATATGCAGATTACTGATTACTTTCATTAGAACAATCGAAACGTAGATAAGTGATGGTTTTAATCAAGACAGAACACAGAAAGAAGCATATTTTATTTCAGGATGCACAGTTTATTAATTTCTTTTATTTACGTAATTTAAAACATTTGATTACTGTGAAGAAGGTCACCCAGATTCAGTGTTTTATTTCCTTATCTGTAATTTATTTTAAACTATGAAAAAAATTTTTTTTCAAAGCAAAAGTTTCTACTTTAGTTTAATTAAGTGCTTTTTTATTTTAATTGCAAATGTTTCCGGCCTTATATTTTACTAGACTCAAAGGTCAGCTTTATGCAGGGTCGTAATTGTGCATGTCAGAAGATGTTGATACTCGAATTGATACTTCCATTTCCTACTCCCACCGCACGCAAATGGGAAGTTTTGTATGAAATTGCGTGGCCTTAATTGTCCATTTACCTAAAATAATAATAAGGGAAGGGGATATTTTAAAATATTTCAAAATGGGATAATAAAGATTAATTTCTAAATTATTTATAACAATTGCATGTAAATTATCAATTTTCTTCAGTACTGCAATAAAAACCAAATTAAAGTATAAAATTTCTCGATGAGTGACAAACACTGTGATTACTTTCACAGAAAAGGGTTATACTTCAGCAAAAAAAAAAGACCTAGATAAAAGCACCAAAAAATAAACTTTATCAAAAAATTAAAAACATGTTCGTCTATGGGAGAGGCTTGATTCCCCAAACCCGACCCTTGTGTGCGCCACTGTACTCGATAACAGACGATTGCTAAAGTGAAAACCGAACTGTAATTGGTTCTGATGTTCACAATTCAAGAAATAAATTTTCAAAGTCTGAAGAAAAGTTACAAATAAAAATATTAGAAAATTCTAACTCGAATATTAATCTATAATTGGCTGACAATTGGAGAAAAAGAAATCCAATTATATAGTTTCCCCTTCTTTGATTTGAAGTCATGATTAGATTTAGTTTTTACAAAATGGCAATCTATCTAGTGATGCGGCACAGTTAAAAGTTGGTAAAAAAATCCAATACTTGGTACAATGTTATTTGATAATGAAAGGAAAGACATAAAAATATATACGTTGATCAATTCTAAATTCATGTTATAGTAAGTAAAGAAATTTCCAACAGCTTAGTTCTACTATATTTCAAGTCCTGGTAAATACAGCCAATTTGTAGTATCAAGTTGCAATTGGGTGATGAGATCAAGTCGAAAACGAACTCAAATCTAAAGTTTCTGAACTAGACTCTATGATCCCACTGTATAATCATCTAGCATCACTCACTATAATTAAATAGTTAATTCAGTGATTTTCTTTCATAGAATTTTTTTACGAATTAACTATTCAGAAGGGTAACCATGGTCATGTGACGAGAACGACAACTGAGCTGCCCCCTTCTCCAAACTACCCCATCACAACTACGGGAGAACTTTAAGCATTGGCAGATTTGACGTGCATCGGCCCCTCACCCGAGGCTATTCAGTGGCACTAGAGCTCGAGCTCAAGAACACGCCGGCCATGAGTTCGTGACCACCACCCACTAGGCTACCCCAGCCTGAGTAAATATTAATTTTAAAAAATATGAAAAAATTATATTCAAAGCAAGAGCGCAGTCAAAAAATTGATTTGGAAGTATTTTAAATTTTATTCATATATTAAAAATTAGAATGGTGACAATATATAATTGCACATATAATTTTGTAATACTTTTCAATTAACAATTAATTATTTTTAATAATTTAAGTCATTTAATTTTATGCATAAATTAATAACAAGAATACCATTACATAATATTCCACATTGAGTTCCATTTGTGGAGAACTTTTTTACGATTGCAAGTCATCGGAGGCAGAACTGCGTGCAACTTGATGGCATTCTGAAATAGTTGCTCCAGATATGACTCGGTATATTTCTTCGACTTCGTATCCATTCCTTTAATAAACTTATAGTCAGGGACGTTTTAAGACGTGGGCCTGGGCCTCGCTTTGTTCTTTATTCAGCCTCAGTGAGTTCCTGATTTGAATAATTTTAACGGTTAAATGTTATTTCCAGTTGTATTCTCTGAAAAACTTGGAATTTCGGACGATATGTTAATTGGCCACATGTGATGTCGTCCATGTATAGGCCTGGGCCTACCACCATACACCATCATTACTCATTCAGTCAAATGGCGGAAGTCGATCGAGCCGGTTTGTCCGATTTAAGTCATACACATTTCTTTGTTTCGGGTTAGTACGAGTATCTGACAATGTATTGTCTACTTTTATAGATCATACGTGTGGTCTACTTTTGTGTAAGGGCCCTGGGCCTCAAGAAATTTTAAGACATCCCTGCCTGTATTCCATGGCCAGCAAGGTTAAATCTTGCCAATCGAACATGCGTAGGATCTGAAGGACCACCTCATTCGGATATTGCATAATATAGGTTTTAGAACAACTGAAGAATATCTGCCAAGATCAATGGGAAAGTGTGACTCAGATTCCATATAATTTTTCATTTAGCATTATATAAACATGAAACACAGAAAAAAAATGGTCTATTTAATTACTCATATTAACTTTCAAAGTGCTATTGATGGACATTAATACGCTCTACGGTCTTAAAACTATAATCTGTTTTCATCCATGCAACGATTTACGCATATTTACTTTCAATGAAGCATGTACTTTCTTCATAGAGCTTTTGGGTGTGTTGTCATTTTGAATAAAAAACTTATGTATAAGCGAAAAACCAAGCAGTTTCTTTTTCGAAAATCTTTTCACTAAACAATGGAGATTTCGAAACATTAAGAACTTATATTACATAAAAAAATTATTTTCAGTTATTTTGTGCAATCTTAAAACATATCAGCTGATGGTAGTTACGTATTGTACCGTCAACCAATTCGGTCAAATCAAAAGACGTCGCCAAATGACCCGATATACAGCCAATAGTTGAAACCGTTTCCGCACATGTTCGAAAGCAGTAAACGAGGAAAGGATTTGGCGACATTTGTTGATTTGGCGATATCTTTTCGTCCGGTGAAATTGGTCGACGGTATAATGTATACATAAACGATATATTTGAAAACACATTTCGTTATTAATTTTATTTTAAACCACAAAATATTTTATTTTATAAAGGAAAAGTATTCCTTTTGCAAACGACACTGTTTATGTGTACAATTAGAGTATCAAAAAAGAAAATGGTAGCATAATCAATGTAACTTAGTGAAAATTCTTCATATATTTGTATCACAATTTTAAGAAATTTTTTAAAGCAAAATAGCTGTGATCACACGCACACACAAGTTATAGGAACTTCTAGCAAGTTTTATGTTATCTTAACGAAATGGATTGAAAATTCTGGAAAATTTAAATTCGATACAAAAATTAATTAATTTTAATCCCTAAGCCAGCGTTCCTTAAACTGTAGAACGCTCTCCCCTACGGGGAACGTGATAACCCTATGTGGAAGTCGCGAGCATATCGAAAATAAAAGATTTAAAACAGTCATTTATTTACTGAAAGAAAGCAAAATAAAATACATTCTGACATAAAAATAAAATACACATTTATAATGATATAATTTACTTATAAATGTATCAGTAGTGCACAATGGGTTTGATAATTAATTTATCAATACTAAATTAAAAACCAATTTAATAATTACTAGTAACTTCCATTGGCTCGTCATATACAAAATTTAACACTTATCTTGATAAATTGTAGGGTTCATAATGAAATTCGTACAGTAGCTTTAGCATAAAAGTACATTATTATTGCATTCAATACGTCGTTATTGTATGGGGGTGATGAAAACCATGATTAAAAATTGGATGACAAATATTGAAAATTTAAGAAGCACACTGCCGTGAGCTGAATTAATTTGGGAGTAAATTCAATTGCTTCATTAAATGAAATGACTGCAAAAAGTTGACTTTTATTGGCAGGAAGACCAACTTGAAGTAAAAACAAGCAAAAATTGGTTTGAAGATGACTTTTGAAGTGCAAAGAACAGCATAAATCGGGGTACTCTAACTTTTTTTTCTGCTGGGCCGCATATATATGTCAGTTATTTCACGCGGGCCGCAACATGAGGATAAATGGGGGGAGCTTTGAGACCAAAATGACACTGAAAATTTAAAATGTGGAAAATTGATCAAAATATTAAAACTCCTATTTTGCTTTTCTTAACTATTATTTTTGTGTCTAACACAAAATTAGAAGCATTTAAGAAACACTCCTTCATAATTTCTGCATCAGCAAACGGTTTCATATGATTACAAATATAACAAACTTCATAGGATGTTTTTGCTACCGCTGTGATATTACTACTGACAAAGCACTTTGTTGCTATTGCAAAGATTATTCAAGAAAGACTATTTATCATCTCTTGGAAGAGATCTTCGAGGAATAGTATCATTGAATGATTCCCGCTTATTGGTAATTTTTAAATACAGCACTTTCGCGAAAAATCAAACAATTACTGATCCATGTTTGTTTTTCACTACAAAATAGTCCACCTCTCAATCGTCTTGAAACGATTTATTTTGTTCGAATATTTTTCTCTTGAAAGATAGTTAAAGATTAGTTCCACCCATAAAATTGTAGTTACTCCACTGTTGTCTGTTATCACTAACTGTAACCATTCCATATAGAAAAAGAATATTAACTAGTACACGTAGGACACTGACAGCAAAATAGATATGACAAAGAATTTCCCAACAAAAAATTTACAATGCTCTTAAATAACTAAATTTCACAGAGCACTGAACCATGACAATATAACTATTTAGCAAGCAATTTAAGTTTTTGTCAGCTGTCCTAAGGTTATCTCTTTAAAACATAATTTCATCCTATTTTTACCTCTTCTGTTTCAAAAAGAGATTTTAACAGAAATTGAAAAACATTTTATTCATGCTTATCTCATAGTCGCATGACTTAATTTTCATTTAATATTATTGATCCATTTATTTAGAAATGAATCATCCTTTCAAAAATCTACTTTTAAGCTTTATCTGTGCAACTAAAATTAGTTTTTTGTTAGTTAATAAAAAAGAAATTCAAACTTTTTTTGAACAGAAAGGCTTAACAGAGAACAGTATCAACCCTTTATCAAGTATAATGTATTGTAAAAATTTTGCAATGAAATGGAAAGAAAAGTTTTGAGAAAAATGGCTTCAAAACTATTAAAATACGAATTACATTTAGCACTTATCACCAAAACGTGGAAGTTTATTCTGTGGAAAATCAAACGTAATTTCATTCATTGGTATAATACAAATGAATTTTTCATAAAAAAAAGTTAATTTATATCAGAATACTTTTAAAACAGGTCTAAAGGATTATTACCTGAAAATACCACCCTGAAAGTTTATTTATGATATTGTCTACATAACTATCCCAAATTTATTAAAATTCAAATAGTACTCTTAAATCTTATTTAATATAAGAGGGATAAAGTAAAAAAATACAACATAAGAAATGTGTTCTTTTTCGAAAACTTAATAAAAATTTTCGGAGAAGAATGTAACAAGAAAAGAATTAAGATTATATAATCGTAACTAAGTGCAAAATAAAAGTTAAGATTTAACTTGTAGAAACCTAACAGAATATTAAAAGTATTATTTGCTTATTTTAATAATAATTGTGTTTAAATTGCCTGATTTATGTGTGCATTTTTCCCCAACGTTTTTTATATAAAGATTTTGTTTCTTTGAAAATAATATAGAAGATAAATAATAAAGAAATTAAGTTTGTAATATTTAGCACACTTTTTGAAAATACATGTTACACAGATATCTGAAAAAAATATGAATTATAGCGTATTTGAAATTTTGGTACAATTTAAATAGACTATAAAGAACTACTTTTATGATTTATATAATATAATTTTTTTAATTTCTTTAAAATTTTTAAATTTATATAATAGTGACTTCTGTTTTAAGATTATTTCTTCTCACTAAATATTCTACATATTTCTGTATAATCCTTTATAGAACTTGCACTTTCTAATAGTTTCTACCATTGTAAGATTACACAAATTTTAAATTATAAATTGAAATCATGCTATCGATAATTTTTAAGATGCAAATATCAATTTTAATTGAGTACTATAACATCAAAATCTAATTTATCAAATTTATTTTTAAATGCTATACTTTAAAAAATGCGTCCTTTTATAGGTTTTGAAAAATCTATAATGGATTTGAACAATTTTATACTTAATTTTTATAACTAATATGCATAACAATTATATTGAATGCTTAAAT
Organism: Trichonephila clavipes; assembly: GCA_019973935.1. Lineage (NCBI taxonomy): Eukaryota > Metazoa > Arthropoda > Arachnida > Araneae > Nephilidae > Trichonephila > Trichonephila clavipes. The sequence goes on from BMAU01000618.1 coordinate 43,407, forward strand.
CATTAACTGTATCATACTTTCATAATTTTTTTCCAAAGAAGCATAATTAATGAGTGCATATATGCTTTAATGCATATCAGTTGTTAGATAAGAATTTCTTGGAATTTTCTTTAAAAAAAATCTCAATCATTCATAAATTCAACATGACTTTTTATGATAAAGTATTTTGAATTCCTTTTATTTCCCATCTCAACTAAATGAACTTGGAGTAAATAAAACAACATTTTTCAGTTTGTTATCAAATATTATTTTTCTTTTCAGTCATGTTTCAAATATTTTAAACAAAAGTATAACTGTCATAATAGGGAGGGAAACGTCATTGTAGTTAAGATATTTCTAACAGTTTAGATATTTGATAGTGAACTTCTCACAATTGATTAATAAAGCAGTGAATAAATCAGTTTTCTTCTTCCTATCCCTTTTTCCTCTGGGAGTGGATAGAACTTCATTTACAAATGAAAAAACCAAATTAATTTTTAACTCAAGGATAAAGGTAATATAAATTTGTTATGCCAAACAGTACAAATAACAATTCATAATTTTATTATCAAATTATTACTGTTGCCAAACAATTTTATTAAGTTTTTAATGAAAATGTAGTTTAGTTTGTAAGTTACAGAACATTTTTTTACTCATAACAAATTTTGTAACTCATAACTTAAAAATAATTTTTCAATAGTGTTACAAAATCCTTAGCTCAAATTCTTTTTATCCTGTAACTTTAATTTAAAATTCAAATACTCACAAAAATAAGATAAGTTTTTGACAAAACCCACACATAACATCTTTTAGATTCACCATTATCTGCAAGAAATTATAAATTTTCTCTTACTCATATTACTAAGATTGATTTTTTTTCCCCATCTTCCTTTTGTAACATGTTAAATTACAAATTATAGTCCATTATTATAAAAAATACAACCAAGCAATAATAAGTAAATATATAATAGTTTAAGAATACAAAAAATAATATTGCATAATTGAATTCAGTTTTACATATAACTAATTTACTCAAATTTAAAATATAAAAAAGTGTTCTTTCTTTTTTTTTGTGCTAAATATTTTATTTATATATGCTTTTATTTATTTTTTCATCAAGTACTATGAATAAATACGTTAAATATATAAATTTAAATTTAACAATTTTGTAAGAAATTAGATGTATCACTTGGTATAAATATATCACTATATACCAATGTCATTTTTTTCTCTTCCAAATAGTTTTTATATTGTTAAATAATCCTTAAAGATACTATAGTTTAGTTAGAAAGAACTGGAAAATAAAATGTAAAGTAACAAATTTGTGACAATGGAAATCAGTGAAACATTTTCAAATATAATGAACTGCAATTACAAAAGTCCATCAAAGGTATTGAATTTTAAATAGAAAGTTGAGAATATTGGGTATGAAAAACAAAAGCATTAAGTTACCCATGTCTGATAGATAATACTATGGATTTTAATACATGATTATCTTTATCACAAAATTAAATTTAATCAAAAACTGAAAAAATACTTTCATAAAATGATAGTGAAACCAACATTTTCCATTCAGAAATATATATTTATTATAAAATATATCTATAAAAATAATTATTAAAATTACAATTTTTATAAAGTTTCTTTCCTGAGCTTCTTTGATCCTACAGCTGAAAAAAAAAAAAAAGAGAGAAAATTGCGATTTGTTTAGTATTTTCTAGAGATAAATAATACATTATTTAAATATATTCATTAACTGATGAATTGATTAATAAATAATAACAGAAGTCATTTAAATGCAAAAAAGGTAAATCAGAAATCCTTTAATTTCATTTAACTAAATTAAATTACAATTCTGGGCTTTAAAACCTCAGATGAAATTTTATTCAAAGATGCACATCAAATATAACAGTAAATATAGATATATATATAGTCCATAAGTATAAATAGATACATATTAATAAATATTACTTCCTTTTGATTTTCCCCCTAGACAACAGGCTCATATTATTTGCAATTATTTTTTTAACTATGCATATACTCTCTAAATTTTTAAATTGCATAGAGGCAAGCATCATTATTACATTTATAATCATAATGTAAATAAGTGATTATCATTTCCACGATATTGTTTCATGATGTGTAGAACTATTTTTAAATAAATAAAATGAATCTTATTTTCTTTTTACAATAAAAGAAGCACATTAAAAATATACAATAACTCAAATTTTGTTAGACACTGATTATAATACTATGTTAGATGCAGTCAACACAGCTTTATAATTCAAATTAGCTTTATAGTTTAGTATCAAGATGAGGTTAACATATTAATTTAAAAGAGACAGAGCTACTTCAAATATGACAACTAATATTCTTCAATGTTGTAAAACAAACACTAAAAAATAATTTCTCCTCTAAATTAGGTCAAACCTTGTTTAATAAATTTTGAGGTGTACATTAGATGCACCAATATTCCTTTTATGAAGTTTCATTTTTTCTTACTTCCTTAATGGGGGGAGAGGGGCACAAAAGTATCTTTTACCATTCATTATTTACTCAGAATACTTCAAAAATAAATATAAAAAATAATAATTAGATTCAAAATAAGATTGAGAAGTTGCATGATAGGCAGTAAAACAAAATCAATGAATAAGTTTGTTTACTAAATTAGTGTACAGTAATGTAATTAATTTTTATACAAAAAATGAACAAACTTCCTGATTAACTTGAAATTTTTCGGAGATATTCAATCCTAAGAAGGAATCATGATTATTGACAAATAATGTATTAAATCTGATTAATCAAATGATGCATATCAATAGTATATTGGAAAATGAATTAATAAAACAAGTTCATTTGCAAATACATAGATGCATTATGTTGGGAAACACTCAAAATTTTCAGAAAAAAAAAAAAACCAAATTAATAAAATAATTTATAATATACCTTCTACTAAACAGACTTCAGCATCTGCTCCTAATTGAATAAGATAATCAAGCCAGAGAATTTGTTTAGATGATAGCTTGTCACCGGGGCCTTTTACTTCAACTATCTAGAATGCATTAAAGTTATCTTTGTCACACATACATTTTTCATAGATAGCATACAATAACACTTCCATTTATAACAAAATTCAGTATAATGATAAATAATTTAAAATTTCTTATTTATTAGCTAGTTATTATTTGCCCTTAATTGTATGTAAGAATTCAATGATAATATAAAGGATGAATATAAATGATCTTATAAAGGAAAACATTCTCCAAAATCTGCATACTTCGAAATTTTTTATTAAAAATGAGATTACATTATATTAAATAACTCTTTAATCATATTATAAAACAGAATGATAATAAAGAAGATCTAGCAAAAAAAAGCAGAGAATGTACATGTCTGATTGTTTACAATATGTCGTGTCAGAAGCAACAAAAGAACTGTTGAGGACATACATCACAATTTTCAGCAACACACAAATGACAAGGACAATAACTAAACTAAAGTTTTTCTCATTTCCATGCCTCACTACATTGAGAATTTTGAACCTCAATAAATTTAATATGAATGAGCTGTTTTGCACTATGGTCTTTAGAAGAATAGAAACAGTTATTCATCATTCTTGAGTCCACCATTATACCAATCAGGCTATCACAGTTCCTTGTTCCCATAGAAAATCATTCAAAAAAATTTTTAGTTTGAAAATTAAGTAATATTTTATTCTCTAAACTATTTTAACTTCAATTGTATACACCACTATACAATATTCCAAAATTGATCATATGTTATACTGCTTAAAGAAAAATAATTAGAAAGATATTTACTTTTACATGCAATGTTTCTGGATTCCAAACAACTAAGTCTGGTACACCACTTCTAGTAAATCTAAAATCTTTAGCTAATCTTTCACAAATGCCACTAAGAATATCACTGCCAAAGCAGCAAATTAATCCCTGAAATATAATACATTCAAATAAATAAAATCCCCTAAGTAAATTCACCCATTTTTCTAAAAATGAAATTTGATTTTTAAATACACTTGTAAGGAAAAAAAATACTATAATAAGTAACATTAACACCCTTTAGACTAGTATAACAACAGTATTTACTAGACAGTTTAAAGATTTCAACTAAAATTGAAAAATTTATTACATAGAATGGATAAAATAAATATACAAATTGTTAAAGATTTGCAATTAGAATAAAAATTTTTTAAAAAATATTTATATAAATTGTCCTGAGAAGCAATGAAGAGCAATTAATACATGCATAAATTAATAAAAATAAAATTGCTACTTATCAGGTGTTGGCAAACCGAAGTTTACAAGAACTATGCAACACTTCTCATAGCTGGTTGCAGCTCTTCAGACTTCTGACTCTATGTATCATTAAAAAAATAATTACCATAAAATCCAAAGTATAACACGCACCTATACTTTGAAACTGCAATTATTACTTTTTAGATATATTTGCTGTATAATGCACACCCCCTTTTTTATTATGAAACCTGAAACATATGTGCATAATGCCCCTATGCTTTGAAGTCATTTATTTGAGTTCTTATTCCAAGCTTTAGAAAAAAATAGTATACTTCTAGAACTAAAACCCTTTAAGTTCACCCGGAATGTCATTTATTTTAAATTCAGCTTTTCAATATATGCAGAAGTCTAATTTTTTCTATGCTAATCTTTAATTTTTAAAGCTCTCATTTTTATACCTGTAAATTTTTATCTTATTTTCTGTATTCAAAAGGCACATTATATGCCAGATTTTACAGTATGCCTACTATAATGATGTTTCCCTTTCTCTTTTTCCTGCATAATTAATGATTGAAAAATTTACCTGTATCTGTAAAAACATTTAAACATTTGGGTGGCTTGAGACAGTTTTCAGATTATGTGATTTACTCAAATTTATAAAACTTACCCATAACTAAGATTAAATTATCTAATAAGAGAAAATAAATGATGAAAAATTGTTGCTATAATAAAGAATGAACTGAGACATTTGCATGCATTCACATCTGGATGATCTTCCAACATGTCTCATTTGTCATGAAAAATTTCACAAATAATAAGACATCAAACTTTGACAGAAACAAAACATAGTACATCCACTAACAAATATCTGGCATACAATCCAAGGACGAGAATTGTTCTATAATTTCAGTATCAAAACCAGAAATTGAGTTTTATATTAAACAATTGAGCATATAGTTCAAATACAATCCATCTTAATAAAAAGGCAGAAATCATGAAAAAATAACAGAAATGTCTTTATCTTCAAAAACAGTACAAGACAGGACAGACAAAATGTTTTCTAATATAACAGAGTAACAAGCTGAAGATATTAAGCTGGCTTCTGCAACTGGTGAATTGATGACATGCGTTAAAAAGAACTAGAATTTACTATTTTTACAATATTTGACTCTATACATTCACACCAACAAATATTTCATTCCATTAATTAAATAAATAAGCTAGGAAGCAATATAATATGTGATAAATTACGATCATGTATACACTGAAAAAAAAAACTAGCTATTTTCAGGCATAACAAAAATTTCAAAAATGATGCAAGGTCATTGTTACATATTTTAAATAAAAAATCTTGGACATGTCATGATCTCCCCCTTCTAAGAATCCATATACATCCTAAATATATAAACATGGTATGCAACACATATTAACCAGGGGATCTAAATTAAGGTTACTTAAAAAATAGGTGGTTTACTAATGCAAGAATAATGTTGATTTAATGTGAAAATGAGATAGGTATGCATTAGACTAATATGCTTACAAACTTTTATATGCAAGGACAACAAAGAATATTTTAATTGTTAGTGTAAATAAAAACAAACAAACAGAATAAAGCACTTATGCTATAATTAGTACAAAAATGTTTTAATAAAGCTTGAAAGTGTAATTTCAAACATTATGATGCCTTGACACTGGGTGTTCTTGCAATGAACCACAGAAGTAAAAATATCTTAATAGCTCTGAATTTTTGAAGGAATGGCAAAAGTTAATATATGTAAAAAATAACAAAACATATTAAATGAGAAAAACAATCTTGATCCTAAGTACTACCACAAGGGGTGCATTTCTCTCTCTCTCCTGCACACATATATGCACATAAATGGCTCTTTGATACCTTAATTCATCTTGTTCAATTTACAACTTGGCTGTTCTCTCTCAAAGTCTGAAAATTTCTGCTCTGTATAACAATCAATGGAATAATTGACTTTGCAAGAACAAAAAGGCTCAAAAATTTATAAGTTATGCATGGTGAAAACCATAATAAATAAATACTTGGAGGGGGAATCAAGCATGTTATTTATATATGTATCCTTGAATAATGCTTTAAAAATAATAAAACTAGAGTACACATACACTAAAATATGAATTATATAATAAACAAGTCACATAATTCTATAATTGCAAGCAACAAATATAAATATGTTAAAAAAAAGCTTGGTTTAATAAAAATTAAATTGGTTGATTAAAATTTTCTTAGGAACAAAAAATAAAAAAATAAGGAAAGAAAGAAACCTTAGTGAGTGGTGCCATACATGAAAAAATATAATGCAATGATTTGAGAAGGAGGTGTGGGGGAAGAATTAAATGATTCTTTCATTTTTTAATTATTTTTTACTGTATATTTATAATTAATCTATATAAATATAATACAGACTAGGACAAACAATGATTCATTTTCCTTTAATGCCATGAAAATGCTTTTTTTTCACCTGGACATGTTCTAGATCTGTAAAATGATCCCAACTGACAAGGGAAGCTTGTCCGTGATGATTTTCCCATGTTGTTTTGACAATTTCTCTCAATGCCTTCATAAAAAACAGAACATTTATATCAAACATTTTAAATTTTGCATGATAATAAAAATTATTCATAGCATTTATCAATCACAATCAATTAAATAATTTTCAAAATACTTCCAAAGTATTAAGATTATAGTTTAGGAAATTAATAAACTAATTTAAGAACAACAACAATTTCTAAATTTTAAGTAGTTTTTATAAGAAAAATATATAATTATACTTTTTTCTTCCAATTCAAGCCATATAAAATTCCTTTTTTCCTCATATAATCTAAAATAAGTACAATCCAAGAAAACCTTTTGAATTAAAAATATGAAATCAATCAATTCAAAATGATAGAACAATAGAGATTTACTATACGTTCTTCAATACAATTTTTAGCAATTTTATCAAAGCAATATTTAAATGAATTCTTTTTTAACAGTTTATATGGATTTTTAAAAATGAGATAACCAGGAATCCAGTATAGAAATAACAACAAATATTTTAAAAGGGCTCAATAATAACTTATTTAAATAAATAAAACAATGAGATGTTCTTCAATCAAGCAATTATTTTTTTTAAAATTATGCATGGATTAGCCATTGAAATGACCTTGTTTAACATAAAAGTGATTTGCAAAGTGGTGCAAAGAATTCAATAAATTTTTATTTAAAATAATTTTTTCTTAAAATTAAAAAACAAAACTAACTGGAACGAGACATTTATTGGTGTCAAATAGACATCTATAAGAATATACATAAACTTAATATATATATTTTTTATTTCAGTCTATTGAAATAATGGAAATAAGAACTCACTTCATTGGTTGATTGCTTTAAGGTTTTCAAGTGATTCAAAATTTGATCTTTTCTGTTCAAAAAAAATGTCTCAGAATTCAAATCTAAAGGATGGGTTTGGTATGGACTAATAAAAACATCTGGTATGTTGCCATCATATATGATGTCCCAAAATAATAGAGCATAAATTGATATAAATGTCGAACCTTCCCCATGAATACCTAAATAAATAATAACTGCAATATTAGCAGACAAAATAAATAAATAAAGCTTCATTGACTAAAATATATATAAAAAAAACTTCCCATAAGTGATTATACCATATGCTACAAATCACAATCAACATTTATTATTATTTCAAATCACTTACTTTAGCTTAAAATTAGCATTTTAAACAAATGCTCCTTTGATTAGTGCCTGATACTGTATTAGATTTGATCTTCAATATAAGGAATGGAATTTAAAGTCTTAAATGCTATTCACAAAAAATTTAATTTTAAACAACAAAAACTTGAATTCAACATATTAAAACTCAAATGTTTAACAAATATTTGAAATCACTATTTTAATATGTTTCACCACTAAATTAAAAAAACTTCTGAGCAAAATTATACAATCACAGAATTTAATAATTATTTAGAGTAAATTCATAGTCATCCTGATATTCAACAGGACATTGAACTACAATAAAACACTGAAAATGATTACTAAAAATATATTTCTGTGCAAATATAATTGCCATGATTTTAACAATAGCAACAAGATTTTAAATATTTGGAATTAATTTAATTTTTCTGTGCTCCATTTTAAATAAACAAAGCATGACTGAAACATACATGACTGAAATTTTGTTATAAATTTCCTTGTTCATAAAAAATAGAATCTGAGATTTTTTTAAAGTAACACCCAAAAAATAATCTACAATTTCCAATTTTTCTTAGAATAACAATCAGAACCTGATCAAAATATTTACAAAAGGAAACAAATTTCTCCAAGAATAAAACTAATGATGCTAATCCTACCCCTATTTTCCCTATATCATTTCTGTTAAAAATGACGATAGACCTATAGAATAAAGTAAGATGTAATACAATGAAGATTCTAACCAAGCAATTCAACCATTCAAAAATGCAAATATATATATATATACAAAAGAAATTTTATATCAATGTAAAACAGAAAAATTTCTGGCCTAAAAATAAAATTATAAAAAAATATGGAAAAAAATAACTTTTGCTTAATTAAAAATTCACCAAGAAATTAAAATGTAAAATCTTATGACTTCAAAGAGTTATATTTATAAATCTTTAGCTCAAGTTTTTAAAAAATATTTTTAAATATCAATTTATGTTAAAAATACAGAATAATACGTCCTTCACTACTCTGTTCTAATTTTTCTATCAGATTTTTGAATATACATATACAGAGAAAGATACATTAGACAGACCATTTACAAACAAGTTAAATTCAGAAAGTTATTTCGAAGTAAAAGTATTTGAAAGTTGTTAAACAATCTTATTGATATTAAAATGTGCATATGAGATTCATTAACTAAATGAATCAATTTCTTAAACCTGATGCCCATTTTTATTAAAAAAGTATATTGATATAAAAATGCATTTTACCAATAATCTTAACACATATATATAACAATGAAATTACACTGGATAATCGGGATTTTTTTAAATACTTTTAAAATCTGATCTGAAATTTGTGTTTATTTCTATTTCTACAAGTTCTTTCATTAATAGAAGTATGTGTGTGTATGTGTATAAATATATTTCTTTTTGTTATGTTAATTGTAGTTTTGTGCTTCATTCTTAGTATTTATTTGTCCTTGCTTTTGATATATTATATAAATTCCATTCCTTCATGTATATATATATATATATAGTATAATAAAATAAAATACCAAGTGAGAAAGTTGTATAACCTACAAGGCCAAAGAAGAAAGAAACTAGGATTCCAAGAAACATTACAATTGAAGATACAGAAAGAGTCTTTGGACTAAAATGTATATATATACATATGGTACATCTTTTCCCATAGATAAGTTGAAATTCACATAAGATGAGGTATAAATTTTTGTCAAAAGTTTATAGCTTCATCTTATGTGTATCCTATAAAATGATCTCCAAATTATGAACAGCCCATGGATTTAATTTAAATTACTGATCATATCTGAAACAAATTATATTTTCTTGCATCTGGCATCATTACCTATAAAAGTACATGGAAAATTACTAATTCACATGTACTTTAGACAAGTTCATTGTAGGTTGTGTTTTGTGTTCAAATGATTTATATTATACATTTAACCAGCAAAAAATCTGTAAAGTATGGTCCTAATTATAGAACCAACAAAAATATAAAAAAAGTTTGAAGTTGAAAGTCATACGGTAATCATAAAAAACTTAATGTTATTTTGGCTTTATATAACTTACATAAATTTCAATCTAATTATTCTTTTTTTTCTGTCCAATAAGATAATTACAGATTTTGGGCTTTTTTTTTTATGATTCAACTATCCTTTCCTCTGCAGAAATTTATTGTATATATATGTATAGAAAATAATTTGAATGTAAATGAAAATTATTTATGTACAGTAACCAAATTATTGCATATTTAAAATGTATTTAAAAAAATTAAAATTAGAATTTCTTTTTATTCCATATTAAGCGGAGGGGGAGGGGCTTTTGCTCTTCGTTAGCAACATATTATTCTGCATTTCTTTTTACTGAAATGTTAAATTGTCCAATATTTTATCACATGAGTATCCTCTCACGATAATCCCTATTATTTTTGGATACCTTCATTATTGAAGAACAAAATTACCTTCAGGAAACCCATTTTCTCTGTAATGCTCAATGGATAACTGTTCAACTCCCAAAACTGTAACCTCATCAATGTCAGCAGTACTTGAAGAAGATATGAAAACATGTCTTCGGCCAATGACAGGTCTTGGACAAAGTCTCCCTTTTATAATTACCTAAGGATACAATAAATTACATTTCATAGAAGTACAACACTTCACACTTTCATATCAATATTAATTTTAACTCAATAAAAAATTTTTAAAGAAAAACTTATTTCCTAAATATAACAAGTAGACTTTTGCTATGCTTAAATTTCTTAAGAGATTTTCTTTTAAAAAGAAATATATTACATATATGCTGATAAAAATAAATCAAATCTATATTGGCAAAAGATTAAATAATATTCATATATAGTATAACTTTTAAGTATAACAAGACTTTGCAAATAATAATTAATGATTAAAATGATAAAATCTAAGAATAAAATAATTACATACATGGATCAATTTTCATTCTTAAGAGTACTTTAATAAAAAATGAACAGAATAATGACTACTTAGATACTATTATATAGAAAAGGAATATATATAGATAATCTTTTTTTTAGATAGAACCCATTAGGTTACTTTTCATCTGATGTCTAATCCAACCCACTTTATAACAATACGTGGACACAAAATATGTTTCAATAAGCTAGTATCAAATATATATTTTTAATTGTTGATAATAATCTTACAGCAACTTTTTTGTTAATTAACAATAAATAAAAAAATAAAAGGTTTGAAATTATTGAAAATTTGAAAAGTCCAACAGAGATCTTATGCAAAAAATTATTTTGTTTGTTCCAATGATTTATAATAACATTTTATATAAAGATTCAAAATCAAGGATTCTTCATTAATAGATAGATGCATCATTTCAGAGTGCCATGAGATTAACCAAAACAAAAGATTTTACGAATAAAATATATTTCTAAAAATTATGTCATTAATAATTTTGTTTCTTCTAATTTAAGAAATAACAAAAACGTCAAAAGATGAATGAAAATTATTTCAAATATCCTTAGTTAAATAGTATATTTCTAACAGAACTATATCCACATTTTGAAAATAAACACAAAATTTGGTAGAAATCAGAAATGCATATTAAATCAGGAATGTCTGTAATGATGACTTTGGTAAGTGGCAAATAAGTTATCAAAAAGTTATCTATAAAAGTAATCTAAAAATTGGCAGATAAAACCTAGAAAACATAAGATTTATTTAAAGTATTACAATATTTTATTACATCAATAATTACATTCTCACTAAATAAATTATCCCAAGTTTTGGCTTAAGGGCAAGTTTTTTAGGTGTAATTGCTATATTTTAAACATCAAAAGCTAATATCAAGAGAAATAGAGTCCAAAGTATCTTTTTCATTAAAAAAAAAATCACAAAACTTAACATGATTAATATACTTGAAATTTAATTTAATGTATTCAAGGTGCTATATTTTGATTTAAAATTAGAAAAATCAGGATTCAGACATGAAAGTTTCAAGTTTTAAATTTCATTCCAAATGACACTATAAAATTTAAAAAGGAGGGGATTTCTTAATTAAGAACTTTCTTTTGTAATTATACGTTATATTGATTAGCAAAGAGCCACATTCTAAATTTAAAAGATTTATTTTACACATTAGTAAAAACAGTAAACCCAACTTACTTTAGGAGCTTCATTTACAGCTGCATCCTTCAATATTTGCTGTCTGAACTCATCAGCTTCATCAAATGATTTAGTTATTCTTAGGGCTCGAGTTAGTAAAGAATATCTGTGACCCACTCTCACATTTGTATCTTTCAACCCACTTTTAATAGCTTTCAAAGCCTGCAATAATAGCTATATAAATATACATGTGCAGGCTAGTATAATATAAAGCATCTCAAATTATAAAAAAAGTTTTGATTTAAATGAAAAATCTAAAAAATTACTATAATACACACACAAAGAGAAAGAGAGAGATAACTACAGCCACAATATAATACAATATCACACTCCCAATACAATATCGTCAGATTAAGAAATGCATTTCTATAAAAAAATCCCATTTTAATAAAAATAATATATATATATTATAAGTAGGTAAATATTTATTTCTTCTTCACAAAAACACTGTATACCTTAAGAAACTTTACTGTGACTTTGAAGCAATAAATGTCAATTACAATATATCTTGGCATATTATGCATATCAGCTCATAACGCACACCTATACTTTCAAATTGCACCTTTTAATTCTTAGGATAGACAATGCATAACTTTTTTTTATGAAGAAACCTGAAATGTACCAGTGCAATGCCCTCGAGTGCAATGTCGTTTGAAGTCTAGAATATAGTGTATGAATGAGTGAATATTAACATTGCACTATTTAGCTACTAGAGGGCTTTTGGTGACAAACCTAATTTTGAACCATGGTCAATTGACAAGGATACCATTAGAGCTGGCACCCTACTCTTCTGACTTCCACACCACAACAATGAGAGGACGTTTGAGCCTTGACATATTTACCGTGCATTGACCCCCTCCACATGGCAGGTTTTCAGCGGTACTAGGCTCAAACGTCCTCTCATTGTTGTGGTGTGGAAGTCAGAAGAGTAGGGTGCCAGCTCTAATGGTATCCTTGTCAATTGACCATGGTTCAAAATTAGGTTTGTCACCAAAAGCCCTCTAGTAGCTAAATAGTGCAATGTTAATATTCACTCATTCATACACTATATTCTAGACTTCAAACGACATTGCACTCGAGGGCATTGCACTGGTACATTTCAGGTTTCTTCATAAAAAAAAGTTATGCATTGTCTATCCTAAGAATTAAAAGGTGCAATTTGAAAGTATAGGTGTGCGTTATGAGCTGATATGCATAATATGCCAAGATATATTGTAATTGACATTTATTGCTTCAAAGTCACAGTAAAGTTTCTTAAGGTATACAGTGTTTTTGTGAAGAAGAAATAAATATTTACCTACTTATAATATATATATATTATTTTTATTAAAATGGGATTTTTTATAGAAATGCATTTCTTAATCTGACGATATTGTATTGGGAGTGTGATATTGTATTATATTGTGGCTGTAGTTATCTCTCTCTTTCTCTTTGTGTGTGTATTATAGTAATTTTTTAGATTTTTCATTTAAATCAAAACTTTTTTTATAATTTGAGATACTTTATACTATACTAGCCTGCACATGTATATTTATATAGCTATTATTGCAGGCTTTGAAAGCTATTAAAAGTGGGTTGAAAGATACAAATGTGAGAGTGGGTCACAGATATTCTTTACTAACTCGAGCCCTAAGAATAACTAAATCATTTGATGAAGCTGATGAGTTCAGACAGCAAATATTGAAGGATGCAGCTGTAAATGAAGCTCCTAAAGTAAGTTGGGTTTACTGTTTTTACTAATGTGTAAAATAAATCTTTTAAATTTAGAATGTGGCTCTTTGCTAATCAATATAACGTATAATTACAAAAGAAAGTTCTTAATTAAGAAATCCCCTCCTTTTTAAATTTTATAGTGTCATTTGGAATGAAATTTAAAACTTGAAACTTTCATGTCTGAATCCTGATTTTTCTAATTTTAAATCAAAATATAGCACCTTGAATACATTAAATTAAATTTCAAGTATATTAATCATGTTAAGTTTTGTGATTTTTTTTTTAATGAAAAAGATACTTTGGACTCTATTTCTCTTGATATTAGCTTTTGATGTTTAAAATATAGCAATTACACCTAAAAAACTTGCCCTTAAGCCAAAACTTGGGATAATTTATTTAGTGAGAATGTAATTATTGATGTAATAAAATATTGTAATACTTTAAATAAATCTTATGTTTTCTAGGTTTTATCTGCCAATTTTTAGATTACTTTTATAGATAACTTTTTGATAACTTATTTGCCACTTACCAAAGTCATCATTACAGACATTCCTGATTTAATATGCATTTCTGATTTCTACCAAATTTTGTGTTTATTTTCAAAATGTGGATATAGTTCTGTTAGAAATATACTATTTAACTAAGGATATTTGAAATAATTTTCATTCATCTTTTGACGTTTTTGTTATTTCTTAAATTAGAAGAAACAAAATTATTAATGACATAATTTTTAGAAATATATTTTATTCGTAAAATATATTTCTAAAAATTATGTCATTAATAATTTTGTTTCTTCTAATTTAAGAAATAACAAAAACGTCAAAAGATGAATGAAAATTATTTCAAATATCCTTAGTTAAATAGTATATTTCTAACAGAACTATATCCACATTTTGAAAATAAACACAAAATTTGGTAGAAATCAGAAATGCATATTAAATCAGGAATGTCTGTAATGATGACTTTGGTAAGTGGCAAATAAGTTATCAAAAAGTTATCTATAAAAGTAATCTAAAAATTGGCAGATAAAACCTAGAAAACATAAGATTTATTTAAAGTATTACAATATTTTATTACATCAATAATTACATTCTCACTAAATAAATTATCCCAAGTTTTGGCTTAAGGGCAAGTTTTTTAGGTGTAATTGCTATATTTTAAACATCAAAAGCTAATATCAAGAGAAATAGAGTCCAAAGTATCTTTTTCATTAAAAAAAAAATCACAAAACTTAACATGATTAATATACTTGAAATTTAATTTAATGTATTCAAGGTGCTATATTTTGATTTAAAATTAGAAAAATCAGGATTCAGACATGAAAGTTTCAAGTTTTAAATTTCATTCCAAATGACACTATAAAATTTAAAAAGGAGGGGATTTCTTAATTAAGAACTTTCTTTTGTAATTATACGTTATATTGATTAGCAAAGAGCCACATTCTAAATTTAAAAGATTTATTTTACACATTAGTAAAAACAGTAAACCCAACTTACTTTAGGAGCTTCATTTACAGCTGCATCCTTCAATATTTGCTGTCTGAACTCATCAGCTTCATCAAATGATTTAGTTATTCTTAGGGCTCGAGTTAGTAAAGAATATCTGTGACCCACTCTCACATTTGTATCTTTCAACCCACTTTTAATAGCTTTCAAAGCCTGCAATAATAGCTATATAAATATACATGTGCAGGCTAGTATAATATAAAGCATCTCAAATTATAAAAAAAGTTTTGATTTAAATGAAAAATCTAAAAAATTACTATAATACACACACAAAGAGAAAGAGAGAGATAACTACAGCCACAATATAATACAATATCACACTCCCAATACAATATCGTCAGATTAAGAAATGCATTTCTATAAAAAATCCCATTTTAATAAAAATAATATATATATATTATAAGTAGGTAAATATTTATTTCTTCTTCACAAAAACACTGTATACCTTAAGAAACTTTACTGTGACTTTGAAGCAATAAATGTCAATTACAATATATCTTGGCATATTATGCATATCAGCTCATAACGCACACCTATACTTTCAAATTGCACCTTTTAATTCTTAGGATAGACAATGCATAACTTTTTTTTATGAAGAAACCTGAAATGTACCAGTGCAATGCCCTCGAGTGCAATGTCGTTTGAAGTCTAGAATATAGTGTATGAATGAGTGAATATTAACATTGCACTATTTAGCTACTAGAGGGCTTTTGGTGACAAACCTAATTTTGAACCATGGTCAATTGACAAGGATACCATTAGAGCTGGCACCCTACTCTTCTGACTTCCACACCACAACAATGAGAGGACGTTTGAGCCTTGACATATTTACCGTGCATTGACCCCCTCCACATGGCAGGTTTTCAGCGGTACTAGGCTCAAACCCATGATATGCCGGCTACGAGTCCATTACCTTGGATACTAGATAGAGTGCATGAGAGAGGATAGTAAAAGCATACAATGAAAACAAACCTGACTTCAGAAAAAAGTCATTTAAAAATGTAGTACATCAAACAATCTAGATGATTTTTTATTAATGAACCAGAGTAACAATAATGGTGAAAAAATGGAACAGAACTGGAATGGAACTGGAGATCTGCTTGGAGATATAACAGAAGACGAATATGACAAGATTTTCATGTTAACCAATGATGAAAGTTTATAAGGTAATGCCATTTCTTTTAAATAAGCAGTATTTAGGTATATATAGAAATCTACTAATATTTTTAAAACTATCCTTTTTATACTAATTTTTTGTGTTAAAAGCACCTGTAATACACCATAACACATGGTACTTTAATTTTATTTGAATAATTTCATCCTGCTAACAAAGAGAAAAATTAATCTAGTTTTTTTAAAAAGATAATTTTTACATATCTTAATTTAATAAATAATACTTTAATGAATACATAAAGTCTAAAACATCAGTTAAAAAATATATACAAAGGCAAATACATCTCAGATCAATTTCATTCATATTATGCAAAAATGCATATCATAATACAAATGTGTTTTTTTTCTCTTTTAAAATATGTATTACGAATTTTTTTTTCAGCAACAACATAAGCTTCCGAATCGCAAGCTATTATTCATTATTTATGTAAAACACTCAATTATGCAATGAATTATAAGGTTGAGTTATAATGATCACTATATAAGAAAATACGGTCATTTACCTGACAAATTCAATCATGGTTTTCATATTTTTTCAATTTTTTGGCAAGATAGAGATTACAAAAGTAATTTGAGTTGCATTAAGCATCAAAATTTATTTTAAACAAACCTTAACACAAAATTTCAAAAGATTGCCATAGGTTTTGATACAATAGTTCCAATTAAACATATTTAAATATCATCTCCGGGCGATCACTTTGGATAAATTCCAGCTCAGAAGGTTATTAAATATTACAAAATTAAAATAACTGCTAAAAATCAA
Source organism: Trichonephila clavipes (assembly GCA_019973935.1). Taxonomy (NCBI): domain Eukaryota; kingdom Metazoa; phylum Arthropoda; class Arachnida; order Araneae; family Nephilidae; genus Trichonephila; species Trichonephila clavipes. The sequence continues at coordinate 60,673 of BMAU01000618.1, forward strand.
CAAATAATTTATTTGGTTCTAATCTTAAGCATTAGAAACAGATTATTTCATAATATTAAGATAGCTTGCCAACGGATTAATGTGTGGCCTGGAAAGCAAATGACTGCTGGAAGTCTGACTTTCATCTTTCTTTTTATTCACCATCTAAAATCCCGGTTAGCTTGTCAATTTAAGGAATCTGCAAATTTTGCTTGGAATGCCACATCATAAAGGATCCCATTATGTGGGCAACCATGTCTGAGACCCATGATTTGTCTCACCACATTGAGCTGCACTCTGTCTAATTTCTTCAAGTTGGTAAGTGAAGCCATTTGAAAAATTTGATATTTATATTCAAAAAAATAACAGACTAGAGCAATATAGGTATTTTGAAAGTAAAGGCATTGGATACCCAAACTCTACCCTAAATATAATTAATAATCTGAAGTTTTTCTTGAATTGTAAGCTTATTTTCTCACGATATTTAGTACATTTCCCTTCATGGTCCATGTTAAATCTAATTTCTAAGAATAAATCCAGGACAGAAGTCTGTCTGCAGTGAAGATGCATCCTGACTTGGCATTGAAATTGATTAAATGTATTTTTCCATTACGCTCAGTAAAACTATGAACAGAGATTTCATTTGAGTGTTTTATGTACAATTTTTATACACTATTAAAATGAAAACAGTTTTGAAAAAATATAAATCCAACTAACAACCTGTTAGTAGGAATAGAACTCAATTAAGTTATGGAGATCCTGCATATTAAAATCAAATTATGAATTTATCACACAAAATGGAAATGATGATGATTCTTTGTCAATGCTACACTTTGATGCTATGTGAGAATTTATTGGCGAGGGATTTCATAATTTTGAATCACAGTTAAATAACAAAGATATTTGAGTTGGAATCCCCTTCTAACTTACACATATTTTAAATGAATAAACTACAGGTAAATATCATAATTCGTAAAAAAAAATTAACATTTATAGCTATTTCAAGCTTTATTTTATCAACATGTTTTAAAAGTAACAATAGAAACAATAATTAAGAAAACCAATTCAATAGGCATAATTAAATAAAAATTTATATAATACATGGATATTGAATTTACTGACTTTAGTCATAATATGTAAGGTTTTTTCTTTTTCTGTTTATCATACTTACAAATTTGTTTTTCACAGGAGAAAAAGAAAGTTATTAGATTTGCATATGCACACATACATATCAGACAAGGTGTCTTGAAGTTTAATGTCCAGCTAAAAGTCATAAAATCATATCAGTTTTGTTAAAAAAAAATTCCATATCACTTGGTTAAGTGCTGAGTAGCATATTTTTTAAAAATGCCAAAAATTGGCACCCTCCATCACACCATTAGGTACAGTAACCATTAATTTTCAAATTTTAACGATTTTTTAACTAATGTGATCTTATATAGTGGTGTTATTAGAAACAGACACAAATCGAACAAAAAACTGCTTGTTTGGTTAAAATTAACATAGTAAGCTTGAGTCCAGGTTTAAGAAAATGATGTCACCAAACTTTAACTCTCCATAAAAGAAAAAACGTAACATACTGCCATAAGTAAATTATTCCAAAAGATGACCCATTTAGTTTAGATTCCAAAATGGTCTACAACTCATGCTACTTTTCTATCCATAATAATTATAGATATTTTTTTTCAAAATATTTGTATTTTAAGAAGCAAATACAAAAACAATACTTGTGTGCAATAAAAGATTCTAAAAAATGGAACAATGAGAATACAATATGTATATATAACATGTGATTGATAAAGAGTTTTAAGACATGTTTAGTTTCACACAATATGCAATTAGTATTTGTTAATCTAATATTATAAACCAATAATCTGATTACAATAAAAATTGATTAAAGGAAAAAAGAATAGCCAATAAAATGCTATAAATTCTAAAACAATTCTTTAAAGTGTAGAGCAAAATTAAGACATTTTGTGTTTATACAAACTGATGTAAATATCTCAGTATTTCATTTTAACAAAAAGAATATAACTAAAATACAGTATCTAAATAAATATATTCTATAAATATAAAATTATAAAAATTAACCATTATCTAATTATTTCATTGGTAATACATATTCAAATCGTTTCCACACTACAAGTTCGAGGTTCAAAACCCGGGCTGGGCAAGGCTGACTCAGCCTTTCATTCCTTCAGTGGGTCAATAAATGAGAATCAAGCTAGCTTGGGAACTTAACACTGAGGTTTCATGTCACACTGACCATCTGACCGGAACATCTACTCATGCACTTCAGGGTCCAAGGTCACTTATACTGAACTGGGCACAGTAGGCCTTGGCCCTCATGGACTGTTGCGCCACTAAGTTAATATATTCAAATATTAATGTCACAAGCAAAAAATGTGTAGTTTCTTTACAACACAAATTTCTTTACGGGTTAAATGCTTTATTTAAACGAGTAATTTAAATATAAAAGCATATAGCTTAAACAAAAAAAATCCCCCACAAAAACAATATTTTAATCTAAAGACTAAAAAGCATGAATTTACTCACTTTCTCAGGTTGTTTTAAATGCTGTTCTAAATTGAGAGCTAATCTATCATACCAACGTCCTTTATAATCTTGACAATATACCTATAATTGTTTTAAAAATATTAAGCCAAAAATAAATTATATGCATTACACATTATAAATTAGTCTACTTTAAAGTGTTCATGAAATTGAAAGTTAATCAGTAAAAATTGCTAATAACATTTAATAAATATGTATTAAAAATAATTTGTTGATTTGGTTTGAAAATGTAAATTATGAATTCTGTAAATTAATAAATTAAAGTTCACACACATATCCGTAATACCTCTATATATTGTATTAGTATCATTAAGCCCTAAATGACTGTCTTTTTAACATGCTTTTATAAGTTTCACTTGTATGTAACAGAATCTTTGAACTCGATTTTTACCCACTTAAAAAAGTCAGATTAATTTGAAATTTTGCACACTTGTCAAGGACTGATAACAATACAATCATTTTATAATTTTGATCCAATGCCCAGATCTGGACAATAAGGAATACGATTTATAGATTTAGCGACTTATTCTGTATACCACTTCAGGATCTGGCGACTTATTGTATAAACCATTTTCAGATTTGGCAACTAATTCCATATGCCCTTTCCAGATTTGGCGACTAAAAGATTAAGGTGCAACCCTAAAACCGCAAAATGGGCTTGTGGTTAGTACAAATAAAACAAAAAAGTGTTCTTTATGTGAGAAAGGGTAGGGTAGATGTGTTTCCATAATATAAGTCTAGTTTTTCTGAAAATAAAAATAATAATAAAAAAAAATTATATTCTAACTGCTACATATTTTTTTATTTTTATAAAGCAATATGTTTAGAAGTGATGATACAAATTAACATTATAGCAATATGTTTAAAAGGTGATAATATGATTGTCATTTTATATTTTTTCTTACAAAGTTTTATTAGTTAGACCTGTATCTATAGAGATGGAATCTTTGAAATGCAACAACATGGGACTCATCCGAGGCCCCGTAAACGGAAAGAATAAGTACCCTTCAGACCTGTTAATTAATATCCATTGAAGAGCAAGACTAATTGCAGCAACCACGTAATTCCAGCTCCAAATATCAAACTCAAGGATAAATTCAACAAAGAATAAATGATAGTTTTAAAAACTAAAAAAAAACAAGCTTTTATTTGTAGATCGAACTAATAAATGAAAAATAAATTATAGTTTTAAAAAAAAACTAAAAAACATGCTTTTATAGTGAATTGAACTAAAAAGCAAAAAAAAAAAAAAATTTCTTAATATAAGAATAAAATGATTAACAAGAAAATTAATGTCATTGTGGTAAAAGCGTGGGGTGCTTTGTGCAACATTTTTACACTAACTTAGCATTTCCGAATAGAACTAGTAAGTAATTATAACTATTAATATAGAGCATCTCATGCTTTTACCCCAATGAAATTAATTTTTAATCATTTTATTCTTATGTTAAGAATGATTTTTTTACTTTTTAGTTCAATTAACCATAAAAGCATGTGTTTTTTACTTTTTTTAAAAAACTAATTTATTCTGATAAATATATCAGAACCAATCAAAATTTACAGTAATTAAAAATTAAACTAAATGAATTTAAAAAATACTAAAATATAATAAATAATTTTCATTTTTATTTACTTTCTAAGTGAATTTTGAAATAACTGAATACTACCAAATGAAAATCATTGTTTAAAATTATTTGCAAGAAAATGAAAATATGGATTCGAAGATGAGCTGACTTTACATTTTGTTATTATTGGATTTTTATACACAATTGTGCCTTACTATTAAATACTTTCTATTCCAGAATTACATTAACATCAATAAAAAATTGTTAATGACAGCAGAAAAGAAATAAATGGAATAATATGTACCAGGTTAAATGAAAAATTCCTAGTGACAGTATATCAGTATAAAACACACTGATTTCCTGTTACATTTATAGCATGATGCATCTGTATTTCAAGAGACAGTATTTTGTAGCATTTTCTTAATTCAATTCGACATGTTTTAGCATTAATAAAATTATTTATTTAACTTTTATACATATATATAAGTACATATTAGTAGCACTTTCAAGATATACTTGGATACAATATAATTAAGATGGTTTGTAAGTAAAATTAAATAATTTAACCTTGGCAGGGGAGAAAAATAAAAGGTATATATAAATAGTTTAACTGTGCAACTCACTGTTTGTTTTAACAACCTCTTAAGCAATGATACTGCTTCCTTGTATTGCCTTAATCTCTGGAGAGCTTCAACTCCTTGAGTCATACATCGAACATGTACATGGAATGATGTATATCTTTTTAAAAATGTTGGTAATGATGCAGCCCTATATATATTGATAACAATCATTATAACGTACATAAAAAATATTAAAATACAAGGAAGAAAATATAAGAAGCCTTTATAAAATACATCATGAAAGTCTGAGATTTTATGAAAGATACAAAGTTAAGGATAAAAATTTGCAATTTCAATAGTAATTATAAAATGTGATACCTTGCAACACACTCATAATATAATTATTATTTGAAAACTTTTCTTATATTATGGAAATATTTATGAACATTTCAGAACAAAAAATAAAATATAAAAGTTTAAGAGAACTATTATCTTTTTCCTTAATATTATAATTACTAAAACATAGCATAAAATGCTTCAAGATATATACATAACTTTTATAACACCTTATTCACATACATTTTATTTCCAAAATATTAATGAAATTTTTTCATCATAATTTTTATATTCAAAAGACAATGAATATGTTTTTTCAACATAAATGTACCAAAATTTTTTATGGAGTATAAAGAAAAACACTTTTTATGAGATTCTAAAGATTTATAAAATATAGCACTAATCAAAAAAAATATTTACCTTTTAGCAAAATCTTTTGTGCACTGATCCTCAAACTCTTCCTTAGCATTAATGTATAGATCTTTAGCTAATTCAAAGTTTTTACTCTCAACAGCATTATAAATATCATTTTCTAGTTGCCTAGCTTCTTCATATCTAAAACAATCAATTGTCCATATTATATTAAAATAAATTATAAGATAATTAATAAAGAATATAACTTAAGTGTGTTATGATAAAAAATAGTAGTAATCAATAAATGGATAAATAACCATCATCACTACTACTATAATTAAAAATCATGTAACAAACTGATAACCTTACAACTAACTGATAGAATCAAATAAAAGTTCAAAAAATTGCAATAGTATTATTATTTTTTTTTGTTGTTCAAAATAGATGCTATGACTAAGTTTATTTTTCATAAATGTATATTCATTAGCCAACAACCTCAGGACATCCACTATTCATCCCTAATACGATGCGAGATCTTTTCTGATTTTAATGATAATTTACACTCTTCTAGGCATGGACTCAACGAGTAACTGAAACTGTTCAGGAGGAATATCAGTCCATGCTAATGGGTGTTAATTTTCAAAATTTATCTATCACAACCAAGTGGTGGAGCACTGTTTGAAGACAGATGTATTTTTCAAAAAGTGCAGGATGCTGAAGCAAGAGACAGCATCATTAGGATGACTCCTTTTATTAGGATCAATATCCTTTTTCAGAAATCTGACGAACCTCTTCCCAGTTTCGCCCATATGCAGTAGAGGCAGTGTATGGGCCACTACTGCTTTGCTTGTACAGCCTACATTATTTTTTCTCTATCTGTATTGTTTTGTGCATACCTTTTCAATTTTTAATATTAATTTAGTGTATAGACGGCAATAGTTGTTCATTAAAAGTAGTAAGGTAAATGTAATAAAAATAGCTGTAAACTTATTGTATTTTTTTTAGATTTACAGCCCTAAGTGTAGTTTCCTTGTTAGGCATTCATATAGGGAAATAAGCCAACATACTGGGAAAACACTATTATTTACATTAAAGTTAAAAAATTTTCCTAAATGCTGAAAAATATTAATTGTAATAACATTTTCCTGTTTCAAATTATAAAATTAATTAAAAAATACAATTAAAAATATGACAGTTTTTGGATTGAATTTTAGAAAGAAAATGATCTTTGTCAAGGCATCAAAGTACATTATTTGAATAAAAATAGTTTGTATACAATGGATAACCTTATAAACTAAGCCTAGTAATAGATTCACATATGATAAAATATTCAAAATGTATATCATTTATTAAGTTTTGTTTCTGAAAGGTGAAAAAAATAAAGCCTACAAAATTACTTAATTACTCCAAAATAATTGCAATGAGTATGCAGGGACTTATAGAAAGTTCCTTTATTATTACATAAAATTCCAAGATATCTGTAAAAAATATTGATACAATACTTTTAACCTTTAAACATCGGCGGTACAACTGTCGTACCAGAAATTTTTTTGTCACTCGCATCGGCGCTGGTACGACTGTCGTACCAAGGCTTTAGAGAGAATTCTTCCCCCCACCCTTTTTTTCTGCACATCCTTTTACGATCTTCCCTGACCCGTTTTATGACTTTGCTTCTATTGTCCATAATTGGGTGGGTTATTTTTCGCCAACATTTTGCGCATTCCTTATCATTGGCGACATTTAGGAACAAGTTTCGACTTTAAAATATATATATACTTCATTCGATGACTATACGTTGTCTGAGCAACATAGTTTTCTTTTTATCTTGCTGTTCCTTCTATTTTTTAGAATGCCCCGAAAATTTCTTACACAAATCGAGATCGAGAATTTGATGAAAAATTTAGATGAAGAAAATTTTGATGATAGTGATTCAGAATTTGAAGATGAATTTGAAAATAGTATTTTGGAAAATAATGAGATTGAATTAGATGTATCAGCTAATTTTGATGAGGAAGCTGATGGCTTATTCTCATGGAAAGAGGTAGAAGGCTCGGAAATGATAAATGTATTGCCATTTTCTAGCAAAGTTGGATTGAAAGTTGATGCTATCAGTTTCAAAACTGAAAACGATTTTTTAAACTGATGTTAACAGACGAAATTTTAGCAGTTCTGGTTGAAGAAACTAATAGATATGCATTTGATCTACTTAATCTTCATGGAGAATCATCTGATAAAAGAAAGCATGCATCTTCATGGAAACCAACCGATAAAAAATGAGATTTTAAAATTTCTTGGCCTTATTTTATTGATGGGACACATCGAAAAAGATAGCATACAGGATTATTGGACAACTGATAATCTGATAGAAACTCCGATTTTCAGAGAAGTGATGCCCCGAGATCGTTTCCTAATGATTTTAAAATTCTTACACTTTTCTGATAATAGTTTAAAAAAAAAGCAGAGATTCTCCAACTTACGACAGATTGTGGAAAATACGAAAAGTTTTTGATTCTTTTAACAGGATATTTAAAGAAGTGTATGATCCCACAGAAAATTTATCTTTCGATGATTATCATTAAATTTAAAGGAAGAGTGTTATTCAAACAATACATTCCAAAAAAACGCAAACAGTGGGGTTTGAAAATGTATAAAATTGCAGATGCCACTGGCTATACTTATGATATGAGAGTATATCTAGGTAAAGATAAAACAGAAAACCTTTCAACATCTGCTTCCTATAACGTTGTATATACAATGACAGATTGTATAAAAGGTAAAGGTCATAAAGTCTTTATGGATAATTTCTTTTCCTCGCCGGAACTTTTCGAGACCTTTTAAAAGAAAGAAGTATTAACTCCCTGTGGAACTGTGCGATCTAATAGAAAACATTTTCCAAAGGATCTGGCTCCTTGTAAAATGAGACAAGGTGATGTTGCCGTGAAATTTTGTAATGGAATGACAGCATTGTGTTGGAAAGATAAGAGGCAAGTATACATGCTGACCAATATGCACAGCCCCGAAACGAATTAATCACTGAAGAACGAAAAGATTTAAAAAAATTTGATGGTGACGTTTCTCTATGCGAAAAAGAAAAATTAACAACTACCAAGCCAAAAATTGTGGCAGATTACAACAAGCATATGGGATATGTCGATTTAGGAGACCGCATGTCATCCACCTACTCTTTTGCTAGACGAACTAGAAAATGGACAAAAAAATTATTCTTTAGCCTCATCGATATTGCTGTTCTGAATGCTTTTCTAATGTTTAAATCATGCCGAACTTCGTCAAAATTCAGTTTAAAAGAATTTAGAATGAATTTAATTACATCTCTAATAGGAAAAATAAATCATAAAAATGCAGAGCATTCAGTAACAAAAAAAGTTAGGACAAATGATAATACATTTTCTCATTGGCCATTTGACGAAAAGAAAAGAAGAAGGTGCGCTTATTGCGAAAAAAAAATGTACAAAAAAGAACCACTGTAATCTGTAAGTCATGCAATGTGGCTCTTTGTATTGACCAGAACTGCTTGAAGATTATCACACAATTTATTTAAAACTTTCTTAACACATAAACCAATAAAAATAAAAGACCAGAGTTCAAAATATTAAAACTGATACATTTTTTAAAAAAATAGAACGAAAAATAAAAAAAAGGCTCTTTTAAGAGCCAAAAATTTCAAAAAGTAGAACTCACTTTCACAAACAGATATTTCAAAAACATGCTTACAAAAGCTTTCAATTTAAGATATAAATTTCTCTTAGAAACAAAAAAGTACCGTAAAATAAAATTAAAACAAATTAATACATTTTTTTCAAGATTAAACATTCATAAAACCAGTTGTTAATTCTGTCGAGGTTCGAGTGAGTGAAGATTAACGTCGCACTGTTCAGGTACACGAGTTCTTTTGGAGACGACCCTCATAATTTTGAACCATTCTCAAGTAACGAGGACGACACCTGAGCTGGCATTCCTCTCTCCTAACTACCACACCAACGGGAGGACGTTTGAGCTCTCAACAGATTTAACGTGCATCGCTCCCCAACACGGCGGTCTTTCGTGGTACTGGGCTCAAACTCATGACATGCCTGCCATGATCCGATGCCTGGACCACTAGGCTACCGCAACCCTCTGTCGAGGTTCGAAGTCACCATGTTGGTATGGTGTGAAAGTTTGGTGAGAGGGTCAGATTTCTGAAGTACAGCCCCAGTAGCCTTTATATTGCTATAGAATGCGATGTTATTAAAAACTCAAATCTAATTAATCACAAAATATTTGGAGTACATTTATTGTTATTATTTTTTCGTGCAATAAAAGGGCGCTAATTCAAAAATTAAAATGTTTAGAAAAATGTCCTACATGTTGTTCTTAAAGTTTTTACATATTTCATCGAATATTTTTGAAAATTTGAGGAGTTTTTTTTTATTACATGGTTTAATTATTGTTATTAAATATGTAAACTGCTTTTTTTAGAGTGAAGTAAAACATTTAGTATAATAATGTTATGCTTATTTTCTTAAAGTTTTTCTTCTGTTAGAAATTCTGTCGAATAATTTTGAAAACATGGGGTGGATCTTTTTATAACATGATTTTCATTATTGTACTTGAATATATAAGCTGCAATAATTATACCGAAGGTAGCATGTGTACACTTACTTTTAACAGATTTATTACATAACTACCTACTTACCTATTTTACAAAACATATATATAAATGCAAGCATCGATATTATTGCGAGTTTATAATTGAAATATACTACTCTCAGAGGGTGTTGTCATTAAGCTCTGATTATAGAAGCTATGAATTAAATATTCGGCGTATTTAAATAATATTTTAACGTTTTACTAGAACAAATATTTTAGTAATATATGATTGTCAACTTTTTAAAATAATTTACGTAAGACACAACTGTAATGATATCTTAGTATTTAACGCTAAATGATTATTTACTGGTTTTTTGGAACATGAAAATATTTTACATAACAAAAGAAATATTTTACAGAAAAAAAGTTTTAAAAACTTTTAAATCATTTTATCATACAAATGATTATATTGTAAAGACCCTTTTTTTAAATTTTCTATAATAGTTTTCTCATACTAAAACAATGAATACAATAAAAATCTTGTTCTACTCTCATAGTACTTCTGAAATGCTATTCATCAAACTCTAGAAAATATCTATTTTAATTTCAGATTTTACTTAAAAAAGACAAGAAAAAACAACAAAATATTCATTAGAAAATTTACAGGCCGTTCAATTCAAAATGGGTATTTTGGATTTAGAATTTAAAAAAAATCTATTTTGATATAATAATGTGCCAAATATTGCGATTTTCCGTACTCCTGAAAGATCCCTGACTAAAATTTGGCAACCCTTCCCTCTTTCTTTGCAAAGTGTGAAACCTTTTACAATACCAGGAGGGGAGAAAATGGTCAAGCAGGACCTTCCCGAGGGGGAAAGAAATTTCCTGCTCGGATTCGAATGCGCCGAATGGAAGGGAAATTTTACCTCAGCGAATGCCGAATTCTAAAGGTTAATGTAAAGCTTGGTTTGATACATCTTACAATGATTTAAATTATAAAGAACTACAATTTGAAATGTGCGTGGTAACTTTAATATGTTAATTTCATTAAAATTTAAATAAAGCTTTTAAAACACATTGATTTAGGTGAGCTAAATATTCACAGAAATATCAGTTATTATATACTATTATAAGTATTAATAATACTAATTTCTCTGTTTATGAAATATTCATTAACTAGGTATGGTAGGAATTTTTTACAATATATAAATATTCCACAAATACATATTTAAAAAATCAATGTATCATTATGACAAGTAAAGAGATTATACTGCCAAATAATGTATACTGAGTAATTATTATAAAATTAACATAGTAACATTCAGTACCTTTAATATTTTATGTGAAAATTTCCATTTATTTTTCAATGTAAGAAATGGTGACTTTTTAAACTTATATTAAAAATATACTTTATGAATTATGGACAAATAGAAATAAAATCTGTGAAAAATTCCAATTATTTTAAACAAAAAAAATGTTACAGTCCTTAAAGCAGGTAAGGGAAGATAATAAAAAAAATTAGGTAAATGAAAAAAATTGCTCTTTGACAAAACATTATCATTTCAGCATTATAATCAAAACCAACTGAAAACTCTAGTAAAAGAATTTTCTCAGGAAAAATACATCCAGAAATACTTCATCTTTATAGAAAAAAATAAACATATTAACAAAAGATAAAATAAGCATGGTTAAAATTATTTATGTTAAAATCAGTAGAATAAAATTAAAATTTTTAACAGCTAAAATTTAAGAAAAGAAAATCTTGTTTTATAAAACTAAATAATACAGGAAGTCAAGTAACACTTATGCATGAACAATTTGTAAACTATGTTTTTGGCAACTACATGATTTCTGATCATAGATGTATAAAACTGATTATTTCTGGGTTTTTTAAAATAAAGTTTTTTTTAATTAAACAAATGAATATATCATTCATTAGAATATCTTAGCTAACTCATATGCTCTTAAAAATTGTATGAGTTACCATATTTTTAAGGAAACAATTTTTTTAAAATTAAATAGGTATTCTATCCATCTATGATTTTATTAATAAAACTAGAAAATATCAGTCATAAGTGGGAGAAACACAAAAAGAAAAAAAAATGTTGGTCAAATACAAAATTGATAAAAAATATAAGAAGTGATTTAATCATACATATCAAAAATTCAGAATGTATATATATATAAGTATGCATTTTTCAAAACTAGATTTCTAAACAATATAAGTTTTTAAACTTTATAAAAGATTGCTCATAGTTATTTATAATATAAAAAAACAACATGAGAAAAATTCAATATCTAAATGATAAAATTTGATTTTAAAATAAATAATTACAACAGAAATATTACCACAACTTAAAGAGCGGCATTGTATATGTATATTTTTAATACGAAGGAAATGTTACATCAACTTACCTAATGAGTTCATCTCTATCAAAAAATATAACAGTTTTCTTCGTTCTTTTATAGTTAGGAAAAACAAGCTCTCCCTTATTCACTTGTAATAAAGTAATCCTAAAACAAATATTAATTTTAAAAATTAAACTTACAGTTTATTTCATCAAATGTTTTTTAAAAAATCAAATTTTTGACAAATTTTTTTTCTGCCCAAATATATTTTGTGGAGATAGAGGGGGAAAATTATAGTAATACAACACATGTATTGTTCCTCTTTAACTAAACTATTCATTCTTGAAGTAATTCTTGTTTAATACAAAAACTTTATATGTGGATATAAAACAAACAAATATTCTACAGCTCACATGCTCGTTAATGTTAAACACTTAAAAATTACAAGAATATGATTATGATATTTTCTTGTCCATGTTTGTTTTCTTCTTGTATGAACTACCAATACTAATTTTACAATTTGATACAACAGCTTACAATGATTCTTATTTATTGACCATAATAATGAAAAAAATACAAAGTTAACAAGAAAATATGCAGTTCTAAATACATAGCAAATTGATGAAATATCAAAATTATATAGTTGTATTTTATATTGAATGTTGTAAATTTTTTTTAAAAAATTTTGAATTCATCAGTTAAAAAATATATATAAAAAAAATAATTACAATTGTTGTTGTTGCCCTCCAGCTGCTTCTTCATCATCATCAGACATTGTAGGTAAAGAAAACAGCATTAGAACTCGGGTAAATACTCGTTTGGGAATCAGAGATATTCTGTAGCATGGACCAATCGTTTGTCTGACTCTAAAATACAACAAAACAAACAATTAATCACCATATTTAACTTAAACAAGAAAGGGTAGATTAAAATGAGTGTAGAAATTAAATGACTTGTTTAATTAATTTTGAGCCAGAAGTACATAACATGTCTATTAGATAAAAACTAATTTTGAACATATCATCAAGTGATGAACACAATGTTATCTTATTCTCCAAATTTTCACATTGCATAATATATGGACTAGACCAACTGAATCCAAATTCTAGCAGCAACCATTATACAACATATTAATTCAATGGAATAAGCAATAAATAGTCAATCTTGCATGATTATTTTGACATAGTTCAGCTAAACACAAATCCCTAATTCATAAATAATATATCATTCTAAATTTTTAAAAAAACTAATTTGATTACATGCAGGCATTTAGGACTTATTTAGAGGGACATTCATAATGATTTAAACTCATTTTTAGTACAAAAATAATAAAACTGGGAGTGGTAGCCTAGTGATCAAGGTAACAGACTTGTGGCTGGCATGTCATGAGTTTAAATTTGTATCTTTTGTTTTACTTAAGAGAAACTGAAAAGACAAAAGGGATTTTTAATATCACATGTTTTAAACTTAAATCTTCTTATTAATGTCTTAAGTGATTTTAAAAGTTTGACAAAGCTTTAAAAAGCTAAAAATGTAAACTTTTATATTGATACTCAGAGAAAAATAGTCTGAATTTAATATTTGTATAAACTGTTTTAATTCTTGCTAAATTTTTTCTATGTCATATGATTTTATATAATTTTAATTATCGTAATATCTATAAAATTATTCAAACATTTTAAAAATAATTGTATTATTTTCTGTAGTTAAAATATTCAAGGATAATACAATAGTTTTAGAATGGGTTTTCTCAAAAGTATGTCAAATACTTGCTAAAATTTTTCCTTTTTTTTATTAATTAAAACGATTGGGTTATATAAGCCACCAAAATAACACTTCTTAAAATTCTGTTAAGATTTTCCTTAAAAGACTGCATATAAATAAGTATGCAATAGTTTTAATAAAATTTATTTGCTTTTTGTAATATTCAGTAATTTAAATTTTGCACCTTAACTGTAAAAAAATTAAACATTCTTTTAGAGTATTCTTTTAAATACCAAAATTTTTCCTATTATTTCCCACATACATGAGAATTATACCCCAAATACATAGATAAAGAGAGGCAATTACTTGTAGTAAGAAATATTTTAGAGATAAAATTGAAAAGAGAAGAAAAAGAATTTCTCAATTAATCCCAAACAAGAAATTGAATTAATAAATTCATATTTTTTGTCATAATATTTTAAATAAGTTCAATAATACTGAAAATTCAATTGAATTGAACCCCAATCACAATTGACAGAAGTATCATTGCCATGAGAAGATTATTAATTAAAATGCAGAATGCATAATTGAAGGTAACTATCATTTCATATATTTACAATCAATCATTTGATATTGTCTAAATAACTTCCAATTAATGATGACTTTGCACTAAAATTACTTATCATGGGAAATAAAAGCATATAGCTCTTAGAATACTTATTGTTGAAGGAATTAATATGAAAATAATTAATGAAGAACTTACATACAATAAACCAATGGAAACATGATTCAGTACAGACAGTATAACACTGAGTATGGAATAATTCTCTTAAAAAATATGAGATATAACTACCTTGATATAAATTTGAAAAGCCCAATGTAAAGTCATTTCACTACAGAAATAAAAATAGCAATTATTTTGATGAATCAACAAATCATAAAATCAGCAAATTCCTCTTCATTTAAAAATATTATTTTTAACTCTTATCAAGAAGAATTATTCTGATATTTATTTTTATTACTTAGTGAATGATTATTCATAACATTAGCTATGTATTTAATTTAAAAAAAGTCAGCAAAATAATTATTCACTGGATACTCCCATGTAAATGCATAAGGTGTGGTTCACATGACTATGTCAATACACACAAGGGTTGCCTTGAATGAAAGGAAATTTTCATTTTTACATTAGATGAGTATAAAATTTTTGATGCACAGATCTAAGTTTTTGCATATTGTATCATTGGACTTTGGGATATTATTCCCAACTTTATCTATCCAATTTCAATACAGTATCTACTGAAATTTATTTCAATTATACAACTCTTAATGAATAATGAATTCAAATATTACAACACACACACAGTTATGAGCTTTTTTCCTAGAGTCAAAAATATAAAATGACAGAGAAATTGTTCTCATTTAGAGTTTGATGCAAAAATGCCCTAGAGAGCATGATGCAGTCAATGAAGTTACAATAAAGTTTTCTCTTAAAGATTGAAGCAAAACAAAGCAAAAAAAGTTGTAAGGAATTAGTAATAAAACAGGTTTTTCTTTGATTGTATACAGCTCAAATATACTTCATAGGAGAAGCAAAAGATTTACAGTAAATGATTGCATATGAATCTATTAAATGCATCCAAAAGAAAGAACAATGTATGAATATAATACTGCATATGAATATAGTATCTTATATGCAGCATGTAATAATGATTAAATTTCATTATACATTTATATTATTTTAGCTCTTCAAACTCTATTTTTTGTACATTAAAACTGAAAAATAATATGTATAAAGGGTAATTTTTTCGAAAAGATAAATAGAAATATTTTTTTAAAAAGATAAATAGAAATATTTTCTTAAAAAGATAAATAGAAATATTTTCTTAAAAAGATAAAAAGAAATATTTTTTAAAAGCACTTACTTTTTTAGCATCATATTCGAAACACCATTGGCACCATTCATAAAAAATACAGATTTATGTTCTTTGCAATGCTTTAGAAGCATTTGTTTGATATCTGATTTACTTTTTCCTGAACTGAAATTAAAATGCTTAGCCAAGTTCTTTGCTTCAGGTAATGACAGAAGCTCTAATGCAGTTTCTAAGTCGATTTCAGAAGCACCTAATTTTTTTAAAAAAGGAGAGAGAATCATATTTTTGTGCAAAACACAGAGAAAAAAAGGAGATGCAGGAAGGAGATATAAGAAGCATCCAAATTTTTATGTGTACATATTTACAAATTTATGCTACATATACTTAAAAAGACATTACTCACATCTAACATACTTTGTTTTATGATTTTTATTTGTTATAAAGAAGCATATTTTTGTTTGTGTTTACCAAAAAACATTTGTCTTTTTTCTTATCTTTAAAATATTTTGGTTAGTCTCACTTCATGTTTATGATAGTTTGCAATAAGGTTCATAATGTTCTCATGAATTATTCATTCTGACTTGATTGGCTCAGAAACAGAAAAAAATTAAGGTTTTATTGTTTCTGTTTAAGTTTTAACTAGTTTATTCAGACAAAATTTAGCAGAAATTTTTCCGTTGATACATTTAGAAACATAGAAGCATTTTAACTGGCTTCATTGAATTGTGAAAAAGGTCATATTTTAACATAACATATTTATTTTATTAACTTCAGATTATGTTTATTGCATAAATAAGATAGATTTTTTCATTTTAAAGGTATTAATTAATTTATAATTTATTCATATTTTAAATAAACTTTAACTTCTTCACTTGATTTTCATTTATTAAACATTTAACATTCAAATTAAATAATAAAAATAAAGAAGTATGTAAAATAAATTAAAATATAAATAAAAACTTTAATGTAGAAGAAAACACCTGATTAAAATGTTACTAAAATTAAATTTTTTTTTAGAATGAGCAACTGAAATTACACATCATACCCTACAAGAATGTTGAAGAAAAATTTTCAAATATATTTAGTGCCTCCTCCCTTTCCCTTATCTAATTTAACAATTGATTTTTAAAAAAAAAAAATCACTGAACTATCTACAGAAAAACTCATAAAGGTATTTCTTCAACAATAATTTGATATGTTGGGCATCAGACATCATTTTAGTATACATTTTATTTTTCCCAGCATGGTTTAAATATCAATACTCACAATAGCAAAATTGTGTAAAGTCTTTTTTATTTTAAAAAGCAGATCTTTTACATTACAGCAAATGCATTGATTCATTTTTAACTCAGTAAAAACAAAGGATTCTTTTTCACTGCTATCCCAACCAATGTTGGTATAACCATAAGAACAGAGACAAAATACTAATGGGATACTAAGAAAGTTATAAGCAACATAAAGATTAATAAGAAAAAAAAAAGATATTAGCAGTTATTTAAAAAACTTGTATCACAGTTCAAGCCACAGCAGATATAATTTCTATAAAGAGCAACAAATATTTCCTGTTTTTTTAGAATATGAGTAATATACCATAATGTCTGAATGATGTTTTGAAAACTTTCATACAGGTAGTTACCTCCTTTATTCTCTCTCTCTCTCCAGCTAATCTCTAGACATTGCAAACAAAATTCTTTGCATGAGAGAGATGGAATAATAAACTTCACAATTAAATGTTCTTTCTCAGATTCTAAAGCTATTGCTTTGCAGGAAGATTATTTAACAAAGATATTTATTCTAACTAAATGTGTAAGCTGGAAAAATATGGTCAAAGCTCAACAACCCCCTTTTTTTGGAACAGAACAAATTCAATTCAACTTATCAAATGCATTAATGTCTTCTTTTAATACATCATGAAAAGTAATCATTTTGGATTTTAGCAGCTCTCTCCTAACAAAATATTTTGTCTTCACACACTGATTTTGGAGACTTTTTTGTATTGTAAATATTTTAGAATAATTTCACATTTATTTGTGTAAAATGTTATAGCCATTATCCAATTTTGGTTTTGGAATAGAACATATATCAATGGAATGCTTATGTAAAATCCATCATAATATTTCACTCATTGTATAGTTATATATGAGGTTAATGATACTATCTATAACATCCAGCATAATATATAAATGCATTATCAGTTAAATAGAGTGATCAAGCATCTATACAGTTTAACAGGTTGCTCACCAGTGTAAATTTCCAAATAATATACAAAAATGAATAAAGAGCAAATAACAATAATAATAATAATTTTCTATTTTATATATTTAGTTTTAAAATACTGTATAAACTAATATTTGCAATGAAATTGCCCCAATTCCTCATGTAACATGCAGTATTAAAAAAAAATATTTAAATTTTTCTTTTCAATTATCAAATATAATTTACCAAATGAGAGCATGTCTTGTCTATCACCTTTCTCTGAAATGCAAAAATTTCTGTCCTCTAATTACAAATATCTTATAAAGAAAACAAACTGACTGGTAAACATAGTCACTAAAACATTAATACTAAAAACATGCACACCACATCCATTAACCCCTTAACAGCTGAGAAAAAAACTTATACATCTGATACAATGTATTTAGCAGTATGTGGTTTAAAATACTAATAATCCCAAATTTAAAAAAATTGGATTGGTTTGAAAAAACAAAGAACATATTTTAAGAATTTTTATTAATTAAACTGTTAAATAAGAAAAATTGCCCCCAAAATGAACTAAGATTAATTATTTTATGTTTAAACAGAATACATGATTTAGTGAAAGAAAAATAAAGAATACAAAAATCAGTACTTTTCTAATAAAAATAACACTGTAATCAGTAAAAATGAAATTCTTTTAAGAAAATTAATTTACATTATAACAACATACTGTTGATTCTGAAACTAAAATTCTTAAACATAAAATAAGTTATGAGCTAAACATTTTAAAAATATTTACCTGAATCTACTACGCCACACTTAACTAATTCTTCTAAAACCACTTGAGGATCTTGAGTGATATTAGGATAATTTATTTTATTTATCCTTAGCCACTTATATTTTCGTTGAAAAAGTCGGACATACAATTTCTGAGCAGCATCTATAAGAATGAAAACTATTTAAAAAATAATAGATTTTAAAAATTTTAAGGGTTGATGACTAATTTATGCTGAAAAAAAAACTTCATCAGATGATATCTTCTAATACTATTTTAAAAAGTAAAAATACACTTCAATAAACTATATTGAAAAAAAATGATACACAAATTATTGAAATACCTCTTTAAACCATTATAACTAGAGTTTTTTCAATCATATCAAAGATGTGAAAAAAAAGCACTTACAATAATATAATATGCAAGTGAAGACACTTTAAAAATATTTTAATTAGCTTATACAACTTGTAAGTAACTGCCCATATAAATTTTATTATGAGAATCATGAATGTGAGCCATATTTAGGGGTGTGCATTATCCATCACAAAAATACTCACAAAATTTTTTAGTTTTTTTTAAAGCTAAAGCAAAGTAACATTTTAGTAAATATATACAAACAAACAAAACTAGAAAAATCAATAATTTATTCAAGGAATTTTAATAATTTTTTACCAATATATAATGTTCTACATTATTGGGCTATAAATTGTTAACGGGATTCACCCATGTGACGGCGTGCTTTTTAAGCATTCTTAGGGAATTTTTTTTGACGACCAGTAAAAAGATAGAACTTTAAGTTTTTTATTATTTATTTATATGTGTTTTAGGAGTATGTATATAAATGTTAGCCAAAAATATACAATAGAACGTGAGTTCTAGTGCTCTGAACACACCCATATCGAAAAAATGGGCGTTCACTTCCTCCACGATTCCGGCTGATTGGCTTATCTGAAATGAAAAAAAATTAAGGGCATTTTAATCTATAAGCTTAAATGCACCTAAATGAACTACACTTAATTGAAAATATCAAAAATTGGATTTTTGGTAGACTTCTGAAGAAAAAGTTTCAAATGTCACGGTTTTTTTGTTAACAAAAATAGAAATATTTTGAATTTTGAAGTGATCATACTTCATTTGATGCATATATATGTGCTGAATCTACCCTATAAATTTAAAGTCATTCGGTCAAACTGTTCTTGAGATATGATGGAGCAAAGTTTGAAAAACACAGTTTTGAGAAAAATGCATTTAAAAAAGTTTCAAGCCCAATTAAAACAATGAAAATCTAACTTAGTGCTAAGAACAGCTACTCTTCTAACACCTGCTTCTTTATAACAACAAATTTTAAAAAATCACTTTACCATCATATTCTAGACATGTTAAAAAAGCAATTTATGAAAAATTTTTTTTTTGATTTTTTTGAAACCATCACAAGGGTATAGTTTAAAGTAGTAAATCCTAATGAAATACAGGAGAAAATTATAATAAAATTATAAATAAGTAAGGATTTTTTATATATCTTCTTTAAAAAAAGTTTTAACTCCATATTTATCAAAATATATAATTTATCATGAATGGAAAAAATACAAGATACAGCTTTAGATTAATGAGAGGGGGAAAAAAGATTTTACCCCTGCCCTAATTATAGAAAAAATATTTGTGCTTAAACTTGCATTGTTAAAAAAAATGTGGTACTTAAATATTATACTGTAAACAAGTTTCACCAAATCAAAATGCATTACCAAATGCTATTCTCATAATTATTATTTGTTTGAAAATATGCAGGAATGGTATTCTACTTCTGGCAGCATATCCAAGACTTTGACAAAGTCTTTTGATTTGACGAATTTGATATACTATACAAGTACTGAAAATGTCAAAACTGAAACAAATACTCTTATAGAAATGTTTGATTCACATTTATGAACATAATTAGAATGAAATTAAAATAGAACACAGAAAATTAAAAGAACATCAAATATAAAAAAAGACAAGAATTAACATAATTTTAACTAATTTCAAGACTATATTACTCAGGGTGATTAAGTTGAAGCTTAAAAGCAACAGCTTAATTATATGACTTGTTTTAATTATGTTTCTGATAATTTTCTTACATATATTGATTATGAAGAGTTAGCTTAAAGGAAAAAGATACAAATTTTATCACATCTAGAATTCATTGTATCTAAGCAACACATTATAGTCAAATATTAAAATTATTTATTTGTAAAAACTAAAATTTTTTTGATAAACCTAAAACATACAAATTAGCACCACAAATTGATTTATTAAAAAAAAAACGATTTTTAAACACATAAAGAATTTTTGTTGAAGACAAAAGTATGGAAAAATAAACAAATAAAAATATTAACCTGAAGATGTTTTGAATGCTTCAATGGATTTTAAATCCTCATCATTAAACAAAATTTGGTTTTCTTCTTCATTCAACACAGATTCCAAAATGTGTTTAAAATTAGCAATGTAATAAGGATCATAACTTTTAACATCATTCTTTTTCTCTTCGTTTTCATTATTGTCTGATAATTCAGAAAATACATCATCATTTTCTAATATTACCTTAGCATCTTTCAGAATACTCATTGTACCTAGTGATGGTCTTGGTGAAACTACACATTTTTCAACCGTATTTTGTCCAGACACAGTAATATCATGACTCAAATCAACTTCTGCTTGAAAGTTGGGAATATTTTTTTCAACTATTATTGACTTTTCGTATGTTTCAGTTGTTTCTGTAGTTTTTGAGCAAACTTCTAAAGTTTTATCACTACAACATTTATCAACTTCAGTTTTAAGGTCAACTACAGAGTTTCTTTCTTTATTGGACTCTATATCATACTCACTATTCAGTGAATGAGATTTCAGGTTCAGATCTTTTGAATTACAACCTGAACTCGATTTTTCAAATTTTGCGATGTTATTGGAACTTGCTAAATTTTCTTCTACAACAATTATATCATCATCACTTTCTTTTTGTTCGTCTACTTCGATAACCTTGATATCATCATCACTTTCTTTTTGTTCATCTACTTTGATAAGCTTCCCATTAATATTTTTATTTAATTTTGTCTTCGGTCTTTTGAGACTTAATCGATTTGAAATTACATTATTTGCAGTTTCTTGGTTTTTTCGCCTGGAACGTTTTGATGACTCTCGGCTACTTTTCGCTTTAACAGATCCAGAATTATTTAAAACTGAAACTGTATTTAATACTAAACTAGAGCAGGAGGAATCTAAATGATCGTTTAGTTTTGATTTCATTAATAAAATTCCACATGCCGGGCAGGGTACATTAACAACAGGGGGTTGTGATTGGAAAAAATCAAATATTTTTGTTTTTTTCATCGTCTACACAAAACACTCTCATTATAATTTAAAACAATACCAGACATTTCACAGCCTTTTTCACGTAAAAGATATAGATAACATCTGAAGAATGATAATTTTACTTCACTCTTGTATCAAAAACACCGCTTGAGCCAAACCGCTCTTTGTTTTGTTTACTATATCAGGCAAGATAGTGTTTAGTGTTGCCAAATATATTTGCAGCAATGTAGCGCGAAAAGAAGAAGAAGGGAGGGGGAACAGCATATCATTTTTCACACATCAATTCTATTAATTCTTCAGCATTTCATTAGAAAATAGTTGAAATCATTTTCATTTATTTTTGAATTTAAAACATGTTCAGATTCTTTGCTCTATCGTTTCTATTTTCTTGTAATTTTTTTAAAAAACTAATTAGAAGCATTTCTAGAGATGGAATAAAGTCAGTGAATCAGGTTCTCCTTTCTCTCGAAATCATATTTATTCGAAGAATGGAATCTAAATATTCAAGAATGTTTCATTTTTTAATTTTGTCTCTGATGCCACGAAATCTCAAAATAGCTTTTTTCAACTTTACACCTAGTACTTCGACCGGGATAGCCTAGTGGTTATGGTCACGAACACGTGGCCGGCGTGTCATGGGTTCGAGCCTAATGCCATTGAAGAACCATCATGTAGCAGGAGGTAATGTAAGTTAAATCTGTCGAGCTCAAAAATCAGGGTTGTAAGGGAAAATATTAGGGTCCCCTGTAAAGTCAGGTTTTAGACCCCATACCCAAATAAGTACTTGACATCTGTCAAGTTGTGGGCCCCGAAAGTCATGTCATGTACGTTTACGCCACTGCTTAAAATCCTTCCCTTTGCATCATATACTAAATTTGAGATGGAGTGTCAGCTTAAGTGCCTTTCTCGTCACATGACCGTGGCTCAAAATTACGAGGTTCGTTGTCAATAGCCCTCGTATAGCTTTATAGAATGACGTTAATATAACTCATTCACTCACTATTTATACTTATGGATAAACAAACGAAGCTAACTCTTAAAGGATTTCTAACCGCAACTTCAGTATTAAAAGTGCGGTATTAAAATAATATTCGATCATTTAGAAGTTAAAATATACGGAAGAAATCTTTTTAATTAAATATTAGAAATAGGGCTACATTTATTTAAAGGAATATCCAATTTAAAATTGGTCTGCTAACCTTAATGACAGATTTGAAAATGAAGGGAATTGAATTAAAGTAAGTACTGGGAGAGTGACTGCGTATTAACGTTGCATTCTAAAGCGCCGCGAGGTCTATTGGTGACAGACCTCGTAATTTTGAATGTGAGCCAGTAACGAGAGAGAGAGAGAGAGAGAGAGAGAACAATACTTGAACCAGTCCTCCACTCACATAACTTCAACACCGTGCCATGCCCGCGGTAGACCAGTAGTCAAGATCACGGACTCGTGGCTGGTGTGTCATGAGTTCAAGCCTATTGCTGCTAAAAACCCGCCATGTAGAAGGGATCGATACACGTTGAATCTGTCGAGGCTCAAAGTCCTCCCGTTCGTGTTGTGTGGAAGTTATGAGAGAGGGTGCCAGCTCGGATGTCCTCATGACGCGACAATACCAGTCACGAGTTCATGACCATGATCACTAAGCTACAGTGGCTTCTAAATATTGGGTGAAAAGCTATCTAAATCTTTTGGTCTAAAAATTACTCATGAGATGTCTTCAGAAAACTACAACATACCTAACAGATGATCTTCAGAGCAGATGGGGATAATAAGAGATTCAGTCACACCTTTTAAAATGAGTACATGCATTAGCTTTAATTGTCAGAAAAAGTATAAATTGTATTATAAGAATCAACAAATATAAATTAAACAATGGTAGTTTTTTAAATTTTTTCATTACTCTTATTTCATATCACTTACAGCTTCCAGAATATTTAGCATAAAGGTACCCTTTTATACTTTTATATATATATATATACTAGCCGTTACCCACCGGCTTCACTGTGTATTTCACGATGTTGTATGTATGTATACTGTTTACATATATCATTAATTACTGATATCTAGCATTAAGAATTCGATTGTATTGAAAAATATATTTATAGCTGTTACACTCTCGCCCCTTTATATAAAAAGAACATAAATTATAATATCTAATTTCTATTTATATCTAAAATAGAAGGAGAAAGCTTTTTTTCGCTCACTTAACTTAATAATCAAGTGGATTTCCATCAAAGCAACTTTCAGTGGATCTCTACTCCATAAAATAAACATGCGTGCTAAATTTCAAGTCTAAATCTAACAGAGCAAAAACGGAATTTTTGTCATCAATACCTCGTTGACGGCATTCTTAGCGGATTCCAATTCAACAAAAGAAGCATGCAAACCAAATTTTATTATTATAGTCTTAGCAGTTCAAAAACGGGAATTTTGTCTATCAATACGCCCCAATAACTCTCCCCTCTTCCCCCTTTAGTCGATTTCCGTAAAATCAATTCTTAGTGGAATTCTATTCAACTAAAGAAAAGTGCTCAACAAATTTAAAGTAAATGAGTTAAATTCAAAAACAGGAATTTTTCTATAACACGCCTTAATCCCTCGCAACCCCACTCCTTTGGGGGTCCGTTTTCGCAAAAATCTTTGTAAAAGGAACTTTATTCCATGAACGGAACTACTGCTTCTAATTTTCAAGCAGGTGGTTCTATTAGTTGAAAAGCGGAAATATTTATCTATTACGCCCCTTAATCCCCCTCAGTGACACTTGGGGATCAATTTTCTCCAAAACTATTTTGTAGCGGATCTCTACACCATGAAAGGAATTCGCTTACCAAATTTTAAGACTGTACGTCAAATAGTTTAAAAATGGAAATAATTATGTATAACGCACCTTAAGCCTCCGCAACGCCACTTAGGAAACGATTTTCACAAAATCCATCTTATAGCGGATCTTTACTTAATGAATGGAATCAGCTTACTAAATTTCGAGATTTTACGTCTAATAGTTAAAAAAAAAGGAGTTAATTGCCTATAACGCCACCTAATACTCTACAACGACACTTGGGAGTCGATTTTGACAAAACCCATTTTGCAGCGGATCTGTGCTCTATTAAAGGAATCCTCTTACCAAATTTCAAGACTGTGCGTCTAATAGCTTAAAAATGGAAATAATTATGTATAACGCCCCTGAAGCGCCCTCAACGCCCCTTGGAGGTCGATTTTTGTAAAAATCATTTTGTAGGAATCTCTACTTTACGAAAGAAATCTGTGTACCAAGTTTCACGACTGTACATCTAATAGTTTAGTAATGGAAATAATTATCTATAACGTCCCTTAAACCCCCGTAACGCCCCTTGGGGCTCGAACTTTGCAAAATCCGTTCTTAGCTGACGTCTACTTCATGAAGGGAACCTACCTACCAAATTTCAAGTCTGCAGGTTTAATAGTTCCGGAGATATCGTGATTAGTCAGTGAGTCAGTGTGTCAGTGAGTCAGTCAATGAGTGAATGAGTCGCTTTTCTCCTATATATATATATATATATATATATATATATATATATATATATATATATATATATATATATATATATATATATACATACATACATACATATTTTGAAATCAGCAATGGGATGGTTTATGGAGATTCTCTTCACACATTCTGTCTGTCAAAAGACATCTAATTTATTCTTATGGATCTTCTGAACCAAGAAAAACTTTGCTTACAAATATGTATAGAACCAAATATAAGCATTTTCTTCGAAAAATTCATTACATGATAATTTTTCAGAACGCAATGATTCAGAAAAATTAACTGTCATACCACTAAACTGTTCTTTCATAATGTGATCTGACTGCACGCCAATAAGTTCAAATCATAGCTCCTCAGGTGCTGTGAGGAGATCAGTACTGAAAGGATAAAAGAGCAAATTAAATTTAGATTCGATTTTCTTCAAGTCCTGAAATCTTGTGATTTCGTCCCTCAAAGTCTGTAGATGATCCTTCATCTGAGCAGAAACACTTTCAAGTACTTTCTGTTTTCGTAATAAAACAAAATGATACAAATTGTCTTTACTTGCTTGCCTTGCTAATAGACTTAGTTTTATTGAGAATGATTTTACATGCTTCTGCATTGCATGAACAAATAACCTTTTCCACTGCAACGTCATATTCATTCGTCATCCGTGTGCTGGACGTTTGTTTTCCTTCCGCTCTCTGTCTCACCCAGTTCCAAAGAAAACCAAACAAAATTATTGCTCCCAATCTTGAGCTGTTGGGTAAGTTTATTAATTATTGAGTCGATGAGAAACACACTAGAACCCTTCTTGAAAATGAAATATTTTCAGATATACATCTCACATCAGGACATAATACGCTTGAACACTTTGCAATACATTACCGCAAAATATGGCGTATAACTAGGGCGTTCCCGTCACACAGCTGTGAATCGGCTTCTCTGTGGAAATGATCACCGCACCTGCAACCTTAAATTATTACGTGGTCATGTATTGGATCACCCTGGCAACCTTAGACACCACAAATAATCCCCTCTACTCCGTCCACAAAAGTGATGCAACCCGAGGAAAAAAGGGGCCATCCGTGGTCATCCCCGAGACCCTAGCGAGGGCAGAGAGAGAACGGGAGATGGTCAGAAAACTTCGTTGAGAGCGGACCCCCAAAACTCCTCCCTCACAAACAGAACTTGAACTCCAATAGTCTAATGAATAAGTTTATAACTTCAATGTATAATCTGTAAATAGTAGCTGTGACGTAAATAAACTTGATATTTAAATTAATCAATATCACGCTACCTTTATTTATCTCAAACATCACAATAACGTGCACATTGGACGCAAAAAATAAGATCGAAATTCGTGGGTGCGCGTTATTCACTGAGTATAAAAATGAGAGTTTTAAAAATAAAAGTAGTGGAGCATAGAAAAAATAAGACTTCTACAGATATCGAAATACTGCTTATTTAAAACACACATTCCTCATTAATTTAAAGTGTTGACGTTCTAGAAGTATATTATTTTTTTTTCTAAAACTTGGAATAATACCTCGAAGAAAATGACTTCAAAATATAAAAGCATTGCGCATGTACATTTTAGGTTTATTCGTAAGAAAGAGGGTGTGCGTTATACACCAAACAGCCCTAAAAATTAAAAATTGCATCCTGAAAGTATTGGTGCGCGTTATACGCCGGTTTTTAAGGTACTGAATAAACTCCCCCTCCGCATAAAAGACTTGCCTTTAGCAAGGTTGTAGGCTACCCTGAAACTTGTTGCTATAGAGCTACTTTGAATGTTGATTGCTTTGCAAATAATATTTGTTACTTTTGTAGGCCTTTTCATACACTCCACAGCTTTCATTGTGCGTTATTTCTTGTAAAGTTTGCAGCCAAATTCACTATGATTTGCTTCACGGATGTTTAAGATTGCATTCCTTAAATATAGTTATCATTTCATGACACAATAAAATTGTCAAAAAAATCAAAGAAATATTTATTTGCCCATTCTTCGTTAAAGACATGGCTTTTATCGCCAATTTTAAATTATCACATCGAGGAAAATGTCCAATTGAAGTTTATTACGACGGTGAAAACGAAGTTGGAGCGATCCAGTGTAAAATAGGGTAATTTCATGACGTAATTGAAAATCTTAGAAAGTAAGAGACAACTAAATGTGTCCTCAGAAACTATTAGACCTCTTTTAAAGTCCATTTCTTATATTGCTAGAGTAAGATTAAAAGCAAAGAAAGACTAAACAAAAATATTTCTTAGTAATTATTCAGTAAAATTTGCAAAAGTGTACATTCAATTTCAAACTATGCATGTAAAAAAAGTTAATAACTTCATGAAAGAGATGTTTAATTAACAGGCATGAAAAAATTTATCTCACGATGATCATCATTCATTCACACTGAGAAAAAAAACTTTCAAAACGTACTATTGTCAATATTAAAATGCTAAAGGAAGTGTTAAATAACATGATGATCACATTTTTAGTTAAAAAAAAAACTAAATTAAAAACCCATGACACACACCAAAGTTAGGATGTGGTAAGACTAAGTTTCACAGTGGCTATTGTCACCAAATATTATATACATGAACGATAATTGACTTTTCAAAATAAGTTTATTTCGGTTTACACCATAGTCCCACCAAAAAATTCTTTAATTGCTTCTTTCTTATTAAATATATTTTTAATTAAACAGACAAACTTTAAAGGACATACTCACAACTCAGGAGAATGATGAGTCAGTGGTCCTTCGGCGCTGTATAAGTTTACGTTTTAGTGGGAAGAATTCTAATGAAAAAAAGAAACTGTTTTTCTCCTCATGCTTGTTTTTTATACTGAACCATCCCACTTAAATTCCTCAGCTTTTAGTCCTTTAAGTCTCCTTACCCGATTCTATTTGTCAATCAGTTATATCATGAGTCCTGTATTTTTTCTCTCTCACTTAACAAGTTAAATGCCCCGAGGTTGTATTTGCATCTTTTTAGGATTTGTAAAATGTTAATGAAGTGCCACCTCGAATGATAACACAAATACCATTTCTCTTCACTCTACTTAGGTAATATATACACTGCTCAAAATAATTAAAGGATATTGCGGTTTTAGGTGGATCTTGTGGCTGGGAAACATTTTAGCTGATTGATACATGGTCGACAGACGTAGTAGGTTATATGAGAATAAATTACACATGTTTGGCAGAAAAAAAATGCATTTTATTGCGCATTTGTGTACGAAAGGAAAAAAAAACACAATTTGTGCATATGAGAAAAAAAGAATAAGAAAATGTCACGAGTTAATCACGAGTTGGGGTATTCTGTCCCACTCTTCCAGAAGCGCTCTTTCCAGTTCTTGGAGAGTTTGTGGGGGTGGTTGGCGGCCAACAACTCGTCTTCCAAGAGAGTCCCAAACGTGCTGTATTGGATTCATGTCTGGAGAACACGTTGGCCATTCCATTCGTACGATTCCTTCCTCGAAAAAGAAATCCTCCACTAGGTTAGCACGATGTGGCCTGCAGTTATCGTCTATTAAAATGAAGTCATTACCGATTCTTGCAGCGTAAGGGACTACAATAGGTCTGAGGATCTCATCCCTATATCTGCGAGTCGTCAGAGGTTCATCTCGAATAATGTAGAGGTCTGTGTGTGTCCGTCAATCGAGATGCCATCATACACCAACACTCCCTCACCGCCAAATCTGACACTTTCGTGCACGAACGCAGGATTATTCCTACTGCCACGGTCCCTCCAGATGAAAATACGCCTATTATCCGGATGAACAGAAAAACGGGACTCGTCAGAAAAAAGAACATTGCTCCATTCATTTCTCCTCCAGTTCACATGCTCTGTTGCCCACTCCCTGCGGTCGCGATGATGCCTTGATGTTAGTCTAACACATACCATCGGTCGGCGAGGATACAGACCTACACCATGGAGCCGGTTTCGGACATTCTGAGTTGAAACCGTGGTGCCAGTAGCCGAGCGAAGGTGTTGTTGGAGAAGAGTAGCGTTCATATTTCGGTGTCTTGGAGCCATTTACACTAAATAACGAACTTCATTGGGCGTTGTTGCCCGTCTACGACCTTGTCCTGGTCTTCGGCCTGCACTTTCAGTCTCCAAAAAACGGTTCCAGATCCTGGAAATCACACTTTGTGACATTCCAATGGCTTGCGCTACTTCGGCTTGAGTTTGGCCTTCTTCTAACCTACCAACAACTCTCCAAGCTTCTGAATCGGTTAAATGACTTCGCTGAGACATCGTACTCATCGAAACAAAGCAGTCACTGAATGCCGATCATCCTTGTCTCCATTTCAGTTGAACGTCAGATTTCTCTCATTCGTTGCCGCTGAAGTGACGTTTTTGACGTCGAACTCAAAATTAGTATACTCCAAAGTTTGAAAATCAGAAAAATTTGCATTTGTGATTCTCTTCTTCCATTTTCGGCAAAAAAAATTCGCTTATATCTTTATTTTATATAAAACTTACAATATCCTTTAATTGTTTTGAGCAGTGTATATAAAGTAGAAAAGCAATTCACACACACACACACGATATCTCCGGAACTGTTAAGCCTACAAACGACATTTGGTAAGTATGTTTTCCTTTCATGAAGTAGAAATCCACTACAAAAGAGGTTTTGCGAAAATTGACCCTCAAGGGGCGATGCGGGGGATTATGCGGTGTTAAAGATAATTCCCTTTTTAAACTATTTGGCGTACAGTCCTTAAAAATTTGGTATAAGCAGATTCCTTTCATAGAGTAGAGAACCTTTACAAAGTGGGTTTTGCAAAAATCGACCCCAAGTGGTGTTGTGGGGAATTAAGGGGCATTATAGATAATTATTTCCATTTTTAAACTATTAGACATATTGTGTTGAAATTTGGTAAGCAGATTTCTTTCATGGAATATATATCCACTACAAAATGGGTTTAGTGAAAATCGATCCCCAAGTGACGTTACGGGGGCTTGGGGGGTGTTACAGTTAATTATTTCTATTTTTATGCTATTGGACGTAAAGTGCTGAAATTTTGTACAGAAACTCTTTTCATGAAATAAAGATCTGTACCAAAGGTTTTTGCGAAAATCGAACTCTAAGGGGGGTCGAGGGGTTAAGGAGCGTTGTAGAAACATATATTACGGTGTTTGAATTAAGAGACCTACAACCTTAAAAATTGGTAAGTATGTTCCTTTCATGGAATAGAAATACACTAAATAAAAGGTTTTGCGAAAATCAACCCACGCGAGGTGTTGCAGTGGTTTAAGGGGCGTTATAGATAAATATTTCCGTTTTTGAACTGTTAGACCTATAGACTCGAAATTTGGTATGTTCCTTTCATGAAATAGAAATCCATTAAGAAAGAGGTTTTGCGAAAATTGACCCCAAGGAGTGTTGAGCAGGCTTAAAGGACCTTACATATAAATAATTCCATTTTTAAACTATTAGACGCACAGTTTTGAAATTTTGTTGGCATGTATTTTTCAAGTGCAGTTCACATAAAAACGAGTTTTGCGTAAATCTACCCCCAAGGGCTGGTACGAGGGGTTAAATGGCGTTATAGGAAAAAAATTATGTTTTCGAACTGTTAGATGCATGTACTTAAAATTTGTTAAGCATCTTTCCTTTTTACTGAATATAGATCCCTTAAGAACAGATTTTTCAAAAATTGACTCCTCTGGGGGGATCGGGGAATTACTAGGGCGTATTGATAACAAAAGTATTCCCGTTTTTGAGTTAATAGACCTGCAATAACGAAATTTCACATGCATGTTTCGTTTGTTCAACTGAAATCTGTTAAGAACGGGTCTTATGGAAATTGATCCTGAAAGGGGGTTACAGGTCTTGTTGATAAAAAAATTTCTTTTCTTGAATTATTCGAATTATATATACTTTAAATTCGGCAAGGATGGGTATTGTGAAAATCCACTTTGGGGGAGGGAAAGCGGGAGCTGAAAGATAATTCTTACAGGATCTTCTAAAACATAATTTTTATCTTATCTTTTACGGGAGCGTAAGAGATAATTCTACTTCAGTTTTAGATATAATTATTTAGAAGTCCTGTCTTTTTTTTTAAATCAAGTTCTGAGAGTCATAATAATATTTTTTAATACAATCAAATGGTTAATGCTTGGACTTAGGCATTGGCGTAGCTTGTTCTGAGTGGGACCCATATCAAAATTCCTTCGGGGCTCTTTTTCAGATATGAATACCCTGTTAGTGGAATTGTAATTACATGTGTTTGGGCCACTGTAACTTGGGGACCCCGAATCATTGATAGGCGGTAGCTACGCCCCTGGACTTAGGTATCAATATTTTACACATTCATAAACAGTATATATTTATACAGCATTGTGAAATGCCCAGCGAAGAGGGTGGGTAATGGCTAGTTTTTTATACGCAGTTTGTGTGTTCATTGACGTAAAAAAGTAATTTGAATGGCCCTGATGGATTTAATTCCCACTTGCCCCAGATTTTGGAAACAATAAAAATATTTTTCAAAGAGGAATTTTGAAGAGGGAAGGAGTAGCATGGTCTGGAGAGATTTTGTTGCTTCTGGAATTCTAATTCTTACATTTATCTCGCGTAAATTGAATAGCTCAGCGAACTATGACATGTTGAAATACATAAACCTTTATTTTACTGACGAAGATTTACTTGTAAATATTTGTCGTAAATTTCTGGGAAGCAATATTTCTAACAATTGCAGCAGCAGAACCAAACTATAGTTAGATGCTAATAAAAAAAATGTAATAGCTATTTCCCGGACTTCAACAGCATGAAAAATGTTTGAGGAATTCTAATTTGCCTCACACATGCAAATATAAATTGAAGTTCTCCTCTATTCCTCGTCTTCGCCACTCGACCGTGGTTCGAAATTACGGTGTCCGTCGCCAAGAGCTCTCGTGTTGCTTTATAGTGCAATGTTAATAAACACCGACTGATTGATTCATTCCAAAATGTCTACAAATTCAATATTTATAATTTTGAAACATTTTCAAATTAAGTACCTTTTTTATATATTTCGTCATGTAGCCAACCGTTTAATAAGGCATTGTATGTTTGCCATTTATATATAATTATGCTAATTTTGTGGAATCTACACCAATCAACGTTTTTTCAAATATGAGTGTGTGAGGGAATTGTTCCTCTCTCTTGCCCACTTAGAAGTGTGGAAGGAAGGGAAGGAATGCCAGACATATTCAAAGTCAACTTATTTATTGATCTCACAAAATAGCAACATTAATTCAATTAATTTCAATAAGAAGAGAATGTCTTAATGTAAGCAATATACGTGAAACAGCACACACAACGAGATGTACGAATTATAAGAAAACAATAATATATAGACCTCTTTATTTTAGGATCAATTTTATTTAAGTTAAATTAACTTAACATTAATTTAACTTCAGTGAACAATCATCACTTTAAATCTTTCGTGAATTTAATATTTAAAATATTCTATAAATTTGAGTGATACCTGTTCAGTAGCAATCTCACCTGACTTCTGGCTTTCTCTCTCTCCTTCTCCTCATTGCTAGCTAGAAAATCTTGACTATATATAGTAGATTTAATTTAAAAATATCATGGTTTCTTCTTCAAAAGGGTTGGTTGTGAATAAACGCGAATTGATAGCCCAAAGATTTTCTAAGAGGATTAGAGGGAGGTACGCGAATAGATATGTCACAAGTGAATAAAAAACTTGTGTTACTGCAAAAGATAACTAAGTTGAAAATCAAACTTTTGTTTGAAAACTTGTTGGTAAATCAGGCATAAACAGGTTTTATTATACCCTACAAGCATATATGCTTGTATATACACGATCCACCAATAAGTAATTGGACACCTGTGATAAAATATACACTCTGTCGCAAAAAAATATATGCACCCAGAAGAAATTGAGCTACATTCACGAAACTCGGCAAGAATGTAGTCTGGTAAGAGATATGCAAATGATTAAAATTTCGAAGCCAATGAGACAAGGCTAAGTGTGCTATGCGCATATTAGTTGCGCAACTGGGAGAGTTTAAAAGCATGAGTACGAGCGCCGTACGGCTATCCAAACGAATCTGATGACTTTGATAGACGATATTGAGACTTAGGATGCCTCTAAGACGTAACCGGCGGTAGTACGAGCAGCTGACGGACTTTGATAGGGGCCGTATAATAGGCCTCAGAGAAGCAGGTTGGTCGAATAGACGTATCGGCCGCCACCTCGGTCGGAGCGATATGGTAGTTGCTCGGTGTTGGCAACAGTGGATCACAGAAGGTAGAGTGTACCGTCGCGGAGGGTCAGGACGTCCCAGGAACAGAAATGATCGCGAGGATCGTGCAATCAGAAGAATGGCCACTTCGGCACCAACAACGTCGCTAGCATCGATTCAACGCCACTTACCTCCTTCCAGACATCCAGTGCCATCAAGAGAAACCATAAGGAGACGACTGACCGAAGTTGGCTTGAGGAGCCGACGTCCGCTAAGACGCTTACCACTGACCCCACATCATAGGCAGTGTCGACTGGATTTTTGCCGACCTCGGGCAACTTGGAGTGTGACAGACTGGAGACGTGTCATCTTCAGTGATGAATCCCGATTCAGTCTCAGTGCTGATGACCACCGCACACGTGTCTGGAGGCGCACCGGCCAGCGGTCCGATCCGGCATTTATTGTCGAGCGGCATACAGCAATTTCACAAGGTGTGACAGTGTGGGGAGCAATTTGTTGGGACACACGATCATCTTTAGTGGTCCTTCAAGGCACTTTGACAGCTCGCAGATACGTGGACGATATTTTAACGCCGATTGTGCTACCCATGCTATCAAGTCGCCCAGGTGCCATTTATCAACAGGATAATGCTCGTCCACATACTGCGCGACTCTTCCAACAATGTCTTCAAGGATATGACGTCCTACCATGGCCTGCCAGGTCACCAGATCTTTCGCCAATAGAGTATGTCTGGGACGCGCTGGGAAGGCAACTGCAGCCGTTCCGAGATACAGGAGAATTAACTGCGCAGATGCAAAGACTATGGCAGGATCTTCCACAGGGGGTCATAAGTGATCTAATTGAATCGATGCCACGCCGAATTTCGGCTTGTATAGCTGCCAGAGGTGGCTTTACAACTTACTGATTTTTAACCTTTTGCAAGCTGTAACCGCTTAATAAAATGATATTTTGTTCTGAATTTTTAATCATTTGTTTATTTTCATATACACTACATGCATACCAAATTTCGTGAATGTAGCTCAATTTCTTCTGGGTGCATATATTTTTTTGCGACAGAGTGTATATAGATAAACAATATTTATTCATATTCAATAGCTGGTAGAATCTCCACCTGAGGCAATTACAACTTTAACCCTTCGGAGCATTCTTTCCACAAATGTTTGGATGATGGACATTGGTATTTTACTCCACTTGGCTTTGAGAAGACACACAAGTTCTTTCATCTATTTTGGACTGTTGCTACATACCTTAATTCGGCAATCGAACTCGTCCCACAGTTTTTCTATATTATTCAAAGCTGGACTTTGGGCAGGTCAGTCCAGTCGGTTTATCCCATTGTTATCATACTAATACATGGTGGACCTCGCAACATGGCAAGTGGTGCTGTCTGTCAGGGAGTAACAATATGATCCAACCCATAAAACTGTAATAGCGTAGGAAGAACATTTTTGTCTAAAAAAAGTTTAGAAGGAATCGTTGTTGAGCTTAGCGTGAATTGGGATCGAGAATCCCCGTCCATACCACGAGGTTAACATAATTCAACATAACACAACATAATTCTACCTTGGGCAAACTTTACTGTAGGCACAATGTATTCTAAAAAGAGATGTTTTTCAGACATACACCAAACTTATATAGACACTGCCATCGGACTGGTAGAGATTGAAAATTCATTCCTCATTCACAGAGAACCTGCTTCCACTCCTCTACAATCCAATATCGAAGTGACTTGTACGAGCTCAATTGTACAGCGATGTTGGGTTTTGTAATCAAAGGCTTATGGGCAGCAGCTCGATCATGGAAACCAAGTAAATGTGCTTCCTTGTGGATGGCAATCATCGGAACAACAGTCCCGGATACTTGTCGGAACTCCTGGTGTGTGTGGGACATTGTTTTGATACAGTTTTTTCGAATTTCTCTGGCTAGCACTCGTTGTTCTCTATCTCTCAGTTTTGTGGATCTTCCAGATCAAAGCATATTACGACAATTACCACTCACTTTTCACTTTTTAATCCCGAAAGCTAATGTTGATTTTAGAATGTTTAACTCACTAGATATGTCCCTTACGAATCGGTCATTTCTGTGATATCCGTCAATTAAGACCTTCTCGAAATCAAAGAGCTCTGAATTTCGTGGTATCTTGCATGTGATTAGTGTCAATGCTTTTTCCTACCCGATAACTAAGTACAGAAGGCGTGACGTAGATAAGGAATGAAGATATCCTCTTTTGCATGGGTATCCAAATATTTATTGGTATATATATATATATAGGTAGTGTATTTCTCATTATAATACATTAAATACTTGAAAATGAAAGCATGAAAATAGCAACCAAAAAACCCATATACGTAAAAAACTATACTGTATCGTTTTTTTTTATCAAGTTATACTAGCTGGTATACCCGTTCTTCGCACGGGGGAATTGAAAAATTAAACAATACAGATTAAAGAATAAATAAATTTTTAATGAGTTAATTTTAAGTGAATTGCTAATTAAAAAAGAAGCTTTTTTTGCATATCTCAACTGAACAAAAAATCATATTTGCTAAACTTTAAGTCTGTAAGTCTAACAGCTGATAAAAAGGATTTTTTTTTTTTTTTTATTTATAACGCTCCAGTAACTCCCTTGAAGGTTGTGATTTTTGAAAACACCTTCCTAAGCTGATCTCTGCTCAGCAAAAGTAACACATTGTTTCAAATTTTGCGTAATGAATGCTTAAAACAACAGTGTAAATAATTTATATCTGGATGTGTAATACGTTTATTACTTTCTGTTGTATTTATTTTATGTTAAACTTGTAATATTCGCAAGCAACTTCGTTCTTTACATTATAAAGGCGATTCAATGGAAACAGCGAAATGTTGGCGATAGAGCCAAGTCGGCATCATTTTAGGCCATCATGATGGCAACTTGGCGATTGTTTGAACGGTGCAGAAGTTGATATGCTGTAGCGCCAGGTGCTGGGGAGCAACAGCAAAGAGGATAACTCAAAAACCTTCTGCACAGAAAAATGCATATACATGCCAATTTTAATAGTGATTGGTTGAATGGTGTAGGAGTGAAGCGAGGTCATATATATACAAACATCCCTTTTTATACATATAGATAAACATTTAAAATATTTATCTTTATAAATGTATCAGCATGTCGCCAAAGAGAATGAAATTTGGCTATTGAGAAAAGAGTATAAAGCATTCTGATGTAACTCAGAGAATACCATTCCCAAATAATATTTATTTTTAATTAGTTAATAATCACATTCATCATCACAAGATACTTGTTTTTATCAAATAATAACTATAATACTCTGGTGGGGAAAAGCTAAACACACACACATAGCGGTTATTCATTTAAGAAGGATGAGAAATAAAAGGCGAAATGGAATCAAATGTGGCACAATAAAAAAAAATATTACAGATAAAGGGAATAATTGAAAAACGCTTGTTAAACGTTCGTTAGTAGTTGAAACGGTAAAAACCCGCTAAACTTAATTTGTGGGGAATGTGATAGCCTCTTGCTGCAATGTGCAATGAATGAGAGTCTCAATTAATTACAATGGCCCATTCTGTCACTTCTATAGCAGAATGGCTTAGAGCTCAGAAATTTTCCTTGGTGAAGGCTGATGAGCTGAAATCTTTCGTCTAGATATGTCCCTTTTTAAACAAACAATTACTTTAAATTAAATTTTTTTTAAAAAAATATTTTAACTATTTAAAAATTTATACTACTGTTATAAATTTCATTATATTTTTAAATATTTTCTTCTGATATTCTTAGAAATGTTCCTCACAATTTTACGCTTGGGATTTGTAATACGAGTGATACTTTTGTATTTAAGATTTTTATTCGTGTTAGCTGTAAAAATAGATGTATCTAAGTTTGATGAGTTTTTAAACGATAAGTATTCACATTAATCCTTATTTCATGCACAGAATCATCGAAGATATAGTACAACATACAGAAAAAAGTTTCAAACCTTTATATTGAATATAAAAATCATCCTAGCATTTTAAATACACGATTATCTTGAAAAATAAAAGCCTGAGAAAAAGCAATTTAAAGTTTTAAAAGTTAATAAAACAAGTAATATAAATTTTTTTTTCAAAGTGTCAATTCCTACTTAGATCAACAAAGAAAATTTTTATTTTAGCTACTTTTTATGAAATAGTTACAATTAATGTAAATATGTATATACATACGACAGAATCACAACATTAAGTGATAATTAATTTTTATTAATTATCATTTAAGTATTTGTATTGTCATCCAAAACAATCGTGTATGTAAAATTTCAGTTCAACTGAATGCTTTAAAACGTGAGAAAAAACCTTTTCAAGTGCTGACACAAGTCGCCAAAAATGATGCCAACGTTATAACTCTTTAAATAATTAGTTTTAATCAATTAATTTTTATTAATTATAATTAAATTATTGTATTGTCATCTAAAATAAAATCATGTATATAAAATTTCAGCTCAATTGAGCACTTTAAAATGTATTTTATTAACGATTCGATGAAGGTAAATAAATAAATAAATATATAGAGAGTGTGAGCTTATAGTAGGAATTGAATAAGTGAAAGAGCTAAATGCACAGATCTTACGTGCTCTAGTTTTGGTTTTCGCTTCGACATACTGATAAAAATAATTAAATAATTAGCTAAATAATGTAGCTAGAGTTACGAACTTTCTTACACATATTTAGAAAAGTCGTAAAATTAAAATGAGATAATAATAAAATTCGATGTTTCGATATTTTTTAATGTAATGTGTCCCCTTAAAATAACAGTTGTGGCTCTTGTTTTTTTAATAAGTCAATTACTACCATTCATATAAACCAGTGTTTCTCAAACTGTGGGGCGCGCCCCCGGGGGGCGCGATAAACGTACAAGGGGGCGCGAGCATATCGAAAATAAAAGATTAAAAAAAATTTATTTACTGGAATGAAGTAAAACAAAATACTTTCTGACATAATAAAAAAATACACATTTACACTGATATAATTTATATATCTGCGATATTACGTCATAAAAAATTAAAGCTACTTCTTTTCAAACCAAAATGAGAAAAAACAAAACCCAGATCCATAATCGAAAAAAAAAAATTTAGGAAGGTAAAAAATTCATCACTGTTATATATTTGTCATCAGATGTAGGCAGCAGAATGTAGCTGCTGCGTTTTGACCTTCGAACTTACTTGTACGGTTAGTTACGTCCCTGCTCTTATGTATTTGTTTTTTCATTTAGGGAAGTTGCAAATAAACTATTTCTGCAGCGATTTTTTTCCTTGTAAAATATTTTTATGATTTTTGGAAAAGCACAGAGAGCTCTTTGAAGAATTACTTGGCCAAGATTTATTTCTATGAGTTATTCCCAAACATATAAAAAAGCATAATGAAAAACGTTTTATATAATTTTTTGAACATCCATATTGCAATAAATACACTTTTATTCCGGAGCTGTCACGCTGAGCACAGAGTGCACGAAATTGGTAATTCTGGCAGAACTGTTTAATTGTTACCAATGGCTCTGACACTATCCTCCTGTTTGACAGTCTTAACGTGTGAACTAAAATATATTTGTCACATATCTCCCTCTTTTTTTTGGGAGTGACAAACGTTTTTTACAATCTTAAGGTACTTGTTTTGACTGAGTTCCCGGTGTGATAACTTTTTTCCGAAATATTTTCTGTGTTCTTGAAAGTAGGGGTGAGTATATTTTCTCTTAATTAAATTATTCACTGGAA
This sequence comes from Trichonephila clavipes, assembly GCA_019973935.1. Taxonomy (NCBI): domain Eukaryota; kingdom Metazoa; phylum Arthropoda; class Arachnida; order Araneae; family Nephilidae; genus Trichonephila; species Trichonephila clavipes. The sequence goes on from BMAU01000618.1 coordinate 100,344, forward strand.
TTACGATTTTTATTGTGTACTATAAAAATAATTATAAAAAAAGAGATTGGGGTGGCTCAATAACCCCACTCGACCATTAGTATCGAGTGCGTGCCTGCTCCATGTTTAAAACATCTTGAAGTCTTTTCACTTTAAATATTAAAAATAATACAATTATTTCTCATCGGAATTTTATATTATTGTTCATTATTCAACATCAATTCTAAATGCTAATTCTGTGAGGCTTAAAATTATAGTTCGCTTAAAACTAATTATAATTTGAGCAATGATTTAAAAAAATCATTTTACATTTTTTTCAACATTGTTGCGCACTTGGCTTTACTCTCCTTACAATTCAGCGATTATATCAATAATGTTTTATTTTCTTATAAATGAAATCGTGCAAATAGCGGGTATTTCAGCGCCGGTATACTTTTAATGTATCAGTGCTGCACAGAGTATTTTATAACTAATTAATTAATGCTTAATTGAGAACAAGTTTAATAAGTATTAGCGACTTCCTTGGGCTTGTCTTACAGAGCAAATTTTTCAAAGGAATGCTTATGATTAGAAATTGATCCACTGAGTTCTTTCTAAAAAAAAGCTGATATCTATATTTTGCCTTCTAAGCAGCCGCCGCATTTTGCAATATGCTCCAATTTAAAAATTAGAGAAAGGAAAAATAACATAATAATTATCCTATTACTTAATATTTTTTTGCTTAAAAGCAACGTATACAAAATTTAATACTTATGTCATGAATTTGTACGGTATATAATTAATATTATTGCTTTAGCGTAAAAAAAAAGTGCATTATTATTGCATTCAGTACATTATTAATGTATAAGGGAGGCGCGATAAAAATTGTGATTGATAAGGGGGGGCGCCAGTTTTGAAAGTTTGAGAAGCACTGCCCTAAGCGGAGTGTTTGTAGCTCAACAAATGTTTCTCTCGGGATTATACTCTACACGACATTGTTAAAACTTTTATTGCAGTTCTGAGTTTTCCCGTGAAGACATTTTCTGAGGAGATTTTGATCGAAAAGATCCATTTAAGATTTTTTAATAGAATTAATAGCTGAATTTAGATGATCCGTTGATTTTTCTTTCAACGTATCTCTAACAAATGCTGCACTCTGGAAATATCTTCTTTTTGGCCCCACTTACCTTGTTTTTGGCATGATAGCTTTAATTTAATAAAAAATAATTATAACTCTGTACAAAAGTACTAATAAAAAAGATCTAAAGAGCTCAAATTTTGAACGCAACTGATTAAAAGATAGCAACTCGTTTGAACCGAAACAAACATTGCAATCAGTTAACTGTTGCCTGTTTGAAAGCGAAATATATCTATTAAAACGTTTATAAAGTGAAATAAAGCTTACTAAACATTAAAATAATACGTTAAAACAGTGTTTCTTAAACTGTGGGGCGCGATAACCCTACGAGGGGGGCGTGAGTCTATCGAAAATAAAAGATTTAAAAATAATTAATTTACTGGGATAAGTTAAAACAAAATACTTTCAGACATAATAAAAAATGCGCTCTTACTCTGATATAATTTATAGGCGCGCGCGCGATATTAAATCAACAAAAATAAAAACTTCTTCAATACCTAATTAGCTATCTTTGATCCTATAACCAAATAAAAAAACTTTTATTTGATTTGCTGTAATACTCATGAGAGATTTTTTATTATGCTTTCTGTTTAAACGTAACATGCAACCCTTTCAGAGAAAAAACAGATCCCAGACGCAGAATCGAAAAAGTTTAGGAACATAAAAAATTCATCACTGTCATTATTTTTGAAATACTACACATTATAGCTGTAATCTGTTTAACCTTCTAAGTTATTGATACAGTTAGTTATGACCCCTCTCTTATGTGTTTGTTTCTCATTTAGGGAAGTTGTAAGTAATTTATTTCTCTGTTACGCTTTTTTCCATACAAAAGAGTTTTATGATATTTGGAAAACCACGGAGAGCATACACACACACTTTGAAGGATTACTTGGCCAAGACTTATTTTTACGAGTATTCTATACATATAAAGCATAACGCGAAAAACGTTTTACACAATTTCATGTAATCATAATGAAAACACTTTTTACCCGGAAGTGGTAGCGCGGGACGCACAAATTACGAAATCGTTAATTCTGGCAAAACTGTTTATTTGTTACCAAAGAAAAATTGAAAAGTCCTTGAAAGTAGGTAAGTAAACTTCCTCTTAATTAAATTATTCACTGGAATCACGATTTGTATCGTGTACAATAAAATAATTATAAAAAAAGGATTAGGTTGACTCAATAACCCCGCTCGACCGTATCGAGTGCGCGCCTGCTCCCGGGTTAAAACATGTTGAAATCTTTTCGCTTTAAATATTAAAAGTAATACAGTTATCCTTCATCGGAATTTTATATTATTGTTCATTATTTAACATCAAATATAAATGATAATTCTGTGAGGCTTAAAATTACCATTCGCTTAAAACTAATTATAATTTGAGCAACCATTTTAAAAAAATCATTTTACATTTTTGTAAACATTGTCGAGCACTTGGCTTTGCTCTCCTTACAATTCCGCGATTATATCAATAATGTTTTATTTTCTTATAAATGAACTCGTGCAAAGAGCGGGTACTTCAGCCGGTATACTTTTAATGTATCAGTGCTGCACAGAGTATTTTATAACTAATTAATTAATACTAAATTAAGAACAAGTTTAATAAGTATTAACGACTTCCATGGGCTTGTCTTGCAAAGCAAAGTTTTTCAAAGGAATGCTTATGATTAGAAATTGACCCTCTGAGTTCTTTTTCTATATTTAGCAGATATCTATATTTTGTCTTCTAAGCAGCCACCGCATTTTGCAATATGTTCAATTTAAAAATTAGAGAAAGGAAAAATAACATAATAATTATCCTATTATTTTATTTATTTATTTATTTTTTCCTTAAAAGTAGTACACAAAATCTAATACTTATATTACTAATTTGCATGGTTTATAATTAAGATCGCCTATTGTAACTTTAGCGTCAATGTGCATTATTATTGCATTCAGTACATTATTAATGTATAAGGGGGGCGCGATAAAAATTGCGATCAAAAAGGGGGGGCGCCAGTATTGAAAGTTTGAGAAGCACTGATATAAACTATTAACTTTACTATTACTGCCATTTCTTTAAGGTGAGCTTTAAAGAACATGGGACTTATATATATATAACATTTGGAAGCCCAGACTTTTTTCATTTAATTATATAGGTTTGAATTGTGAATGGTAAAAAGCAATATAAAAAATATTAAAGTTAATTCCCTACTTAAGTCAAGAAAGAAATTTTTTTTTATTTTAGTTACTTTTTATTAAATTGTTACAATTAATATAAATATGTAGATACATATGACAGAATCACAGTATGAAGTGACACAATAGAAAGTGATCTTCCTTGCAAATTTCCATTTTCCTTTCTATATAGGGCGTTGGACTATTATTTCGTGGTTTGCCACTATTTATTCATTCATGAATTTAATTATTCTAATAAAATTGTTTAGTTAAAAAGAAAGAGCACGTTCTCAGAAATTATGCCATCCCTCGTGAGATTCAAACCCACGTCCTTTGGATTAAAAGTCCAACGCGCTATCCATTGCGCTATTGGGACACATCGAAACGTTTTACTTTCTATATCGGTTGTTGGACAGTTCTTTTTGTTTTTTACTATTTATTCATTTTTTAATTTAATTAATGAATTTATATTTGAAAAAACTGTATTAACATCAAGTGTCGTTCACTACAAGTTAAAAAAATATACTTGGATTTGAACAAAAGAATGGGAAATATTTTATTAATGATTGAAAATTTGAACAAGATAAACAACTTTACATAGGGTGAGAGTGATTTATTAGTAGGAATTGAAAAACACAGAGGAATTCCGCGTTATCCCAAAACGGCTTAGAAGGAAATACATAACTATTTATTTCAAAAAGCATAAAAAAAAGCAATGAAAAAACTGTTCAATGTAGAGTCAAAAAGAGTTCCCAGGCTTGCTGTACTTGCAACAATTTAAGAGCTACACGCTCTTTAAAATAGTCTATTTTTTTAAAAAAAATCTTCACATTTTTTTGTTTTGTTTAACACTACTTTCAAACAGTTGTTCAAAACACTCCTTTAATCCGTCTTTAGAACGCTCCTTCAGCTGTCTCGTCGCGTTCTTTACAGCTCCCTTTGAATTTCCGAATATATATATATATATATATATATATATATATATATATATATATATATATATATATATATATATATATAATTGCCTTTTTTACTTTCATTTTAAGTCGTGCAAAGAGGTAAAAAAAGTAGGAACTAGATCAGATCAGAAGGGTGATTTTCAAGTGCAGTAACATTATATTTTACAAGGTAATTTTTCTCCAGTAATGACCTTTGTATAGGAGCGTTATCGTGAAGTAAAATTTAACCCTTTTCAGTCAATTTCTCAAGACGTTTCCTTCTGTTTCAACACCTCGTAACTTAAAATTTCGCTCTCCAAGCCTTTTTGTCGCAGTTTCTATTTGATAGATGCATTATGTTTTCATCAGGGTTGGATGTGGACGGCCGATAGCTACAACATCAACATCTTGTGTGCGGCGAAAACGCTTGCGATATCCAAACACTTGTGATCCGCTTTTGTTGTCTCTTACTTGATTTAACAACTGAAGTTACAGTTATTAAAACACATTTAATGCTAGCACGCTGTTTATAATATGGCATTTCAAACTCCGATTATGTACTCCTGCTGTATTCAGTAACAAGGGCTGAATAAATAAACGATTGCTTTCCCACCTTCTCTACTAATGAGACCAAAGTCACAAAAAATAAATTTTCTTCTACGATCATTGCTGCCCCATCTCGTGGCCGCGCACTGACTTAATATATATTTCAGTGCATATGAATTGCATTTTACAGGTATTTTAAAGTACTTTACAAAGTCTTTAAATAACTCTGCGGGTGATATCGAGCTCCTTAACGAGTGATATCGAGCTCCTCTGTTATTTTCGCCTTTCTTCAATGTTTCCTATAATGAGTGGACGCGTAAAATTATCTAATTGATAAAATAAGTAAAACTAAAATTTTTCATGTTTATCGATCAACGCTTTTCTGTTAAATTTTCACTTTGAGCAACACCTGTTTGTGTCAAATACTTTACATTTTTGTCAGCGCTATCATTTGACGAACACGCGTTACAATGAAAAAAAAGTACATACACACAAATCTTTAGACTGCGTCTCGCAAATATTCCGATTTCCACATTTTGGTGGCCTTTATTTTGTGTTTGCTATTTGGTATAATATCATCCATCCTTAGCATTTGTGAACTAGTGTGCACTGCCGTGTGTGTGTGTGACGATACGAAGGAAGCATGGTGGATTTTAGGATATTTTTTATTTGTTTATTGAGAGAACTTTCAGCATCGTTACTGTGAGGAAAATAACGCCATTTGTTCTGATTTTGAATTGAATCGTTTATTCTTTTCAATAATTGCTAAATCGTCATTTTTTAATTTAGGTCTCTAATGGAGAGTAAAGCCTGGGAAAATATGGTCTATGAACATAAAAGGAAATACGACAAGATTTTGTAAAACTGGCTTGAAGAGGAAGTTTCATGAGAGGGGCTAGATATTTAAAATATACTTGTATATAAAAAATACTTAATTGATTGCATCATGTGAATTCTTTACAAATTGGTTTAGATTTAAGGTATCCGACTACGTTCGGAACCGTGATTGTGCAAAAGCGTATAAATGGATAATATTTATGATATTTAGTGTCACTTAGATTAGAAAAAGTATATAAAACTGTTTTAAGAATATTATCGCAATAAAAAATTATTTAAATACAATATTTCGGCAAAAAATTAACATATAATGACCAATTTTCAAAACCTTCTCCTTTTATGAAAAATGCTTCTGTTATAATAATATTTTGTATGTATATAGCGCAGATCTCTGTACAGAGGCTCAACTAGAGTTTTTGAAACATATAACTTAGAAGTGGATTTATCCATATTTTACTACAACACAGGGGAGAAATTTTAAGAAAAAAACGCCGATAATTATTTCAATTGGTGATAACTCTGAAAGTAATGTGAATTTTTCAAAAATCGTAGTTGAGACTCTCTGGAGAAGTCTTTACTTTATCTACGCAAAATATTATTATTATAGAAGCCTTTTTTATAAATAGAGAACGTTTTGAAAGAATGCTATTCTAAGTTAATTTTTGGCCAAAATATTGTATTTAAATAAAATTTTTTTGTCATAATGTCCTTTAAAAAATTTTATACATGTATCCTAATCTAAAGTGACACTAAATACCGTGAAAAGTATCCATTTATCCGCTTTTTTAAAATCACGGTTCCAAACGTAGTCGGATACCTTAACAACGGAATTTTTTCCCTTTTTTTGCTTCGTAAACGCATTTTAAAATTTCTAAAATATTCGGAGCTATAAATTAAATTATTGTATAACATATATGATAAAAATAATACGAAAGAACGATATTTATCCGATTAAACTTTACATACTATAATAGTAATTTCATTCGTCAGATTATGCAGAATTATACACACATACAACAAACGTTTTAATTTTAAAGTTGCATTACCCCTTTCCCACGATTAAAAAATGTTGTAATCCTTGATCGAAAATAACGAGAGAAAAAAAAGATAAAAAAACCCATCATCGTGTATCTCTCTGGTTTACGCAACAAACCCTACCCAGACTGTCCCTCGTGACATTTCATTACGTTGCATCAACATAGATAAAGTTTTCAAAGCCGGGAATTTTCCATTTCTAATTTTTCTTCGACAGGTTGTTGAATTGAGTTATTGGTAAAATTATGGCGTGAAAACTCTCTGAAAAATCTTCTGGCATTGCGTTTTGCAATTAGACATAGTTCAAATACTAAAAGGTTAGTAAATACGATAGTTTTCTTTCAACATTATTAAATAACTAATATTCGTTAACATCGCTATTAAACAGCAAAATTTTATCACAATTATTATTTTGAATAGGAAAACAAAAAATTAACACATACAAGTAAAACTCTTCGGAGAGCGGTAAAAACGTATGGGTCCCCGCCGGACTAACCGTTCTAGAATTTCTGTTCTGGAACATTTGTGTGTATTCTCTTACATATGGCAACAGAAAAAAATGCTTATTAATTAGGAATAATTCTCGTTGATAAACCTTAGAATACATAATTTATTTTTAATCTGATCATCTGTAATATTATTTTTAGTTAATTTTTTCAGCATTTTAAGGTATTTTATTTACAAATATGATGTTATTTTTAGCAGTTTTGTTGCGTTGGAAATTTTTTTTTAATTGCTACTAATAATTGTTTTATTTTTAAAAATAATAATACTAATTTTGATAAGTATTTACATTCATGTAGTGAAATGATTTCATTTACTTGTATATGATTTTGTTTACATCAATATTACAATTTTTTTTGTAAGAGGAATGAAAATTCTTTTGTGAAGCTTAACTTTTTTTAATTCATATATATTGTTATTTATTTCTGTTAAGAAATTGTCCAGCCTATTTCAGTTTTATTTGGAGTATAAAATTACGTTATTTTGTGTAAATATTATATATATATATATATATATATATATGCTATTTCTTTTTTTGTTATGCTATTTCTTGTTATGTTCTTTATCTATTATTTCTTGTTTTTGATAAATAATACATATTTCGTTTATATATATTTTATGCATTCATTTGGCTGCTTTGCGCCTATCTATGTAGGAATCTATTTACTAATGAGATTGTTCAGTTATGGATGTAGTCAATATAGAGTATGTTTGCTTATAGCGAATTTTGAAATCGCCATTAGATTCAAAATCTTGTCTATGAATGTTTTTTTTTTTTTTATTAAGTTTTATTTGGCTTTGTTCTTTTTCCTTGTGTGTTTTTCTTGTTTATATAAAAATATTATGCCAACTTCTGATTTTGTGCCTATAAAGTAATTGTGGATATATTATCTATGAGTGGATTAGATTTTTGGAATTATTTTGCTCATTATTTCTCTTTTTATTAATGTGATTGAAAAAACTTTTGCTAATGATATTTTATTTGGGTCCTTTCAACGTACCTTTAACTTTTAAAATAACTATGAATTTAAAAAATAACAAGTTTTATGCGACTGGCAATTTGTTATACCAGGGTATGACATTGCTCGGTGGTACAGTATAATGGTATCTGTACCATCGTCATCCATTTACCATTTTATGAGATCTTATATAGAGATTTTGTATATATTTGGGTATGGCTTTAGTTAGTTATGGAGATGGGCACAAGGGTTCTGAGTTGGCATATAAAGAAACTATAAATTTTTTAAAAAATACAAAAAAATGTGTGAATTGTTTTGATAATCAGAATTTTTTTGCTTTCCCTTCTGTATCTAAACATTGTCGTGTTAGAATTTTTAAAACTCGAATTTTTTGGAACTCTAAATATAAGAATTTATCTCGTACAGCAAAACGAAATATTCATGTTTCCGATAGTATAGATGAAAATCAAAGAGATAAGGATTTTGGTAACATATTAGAAAATAGGTTTTTCAGAGATATTCATGTTTTAAAACTAAAATTTAGATCTTTCACTGATAAAAGATGCAAGGCGTGTGGCATGATGAGTAGGGAACAGTTGGATAAGGATGCAGGTTATTTATTTTGTAAGACTTTTAACTGTGTTTACAAAATGACATGCAACATATGTAAATTCGCTTATATAGGTCAGACTTCAAACACTATCAATATTAGATTGAATCAGCATAGGTCTGATACAAGGAAATTTGATTGCAACAATAACCAGGCTAAGATTGAGATAGGACACTTTCATAAACATGGATTCAATAACATAACTGTACATATACTTAGAATAGTGCCAAATATTAAACAAAGATTATGGTTCGAAAACTTTTTTATAGATTCATTTAGATCATATTATCCTTATGGTTTGAATGTTATATGGAAAGGTGAAAGTGTCTTATTAGCTTTTAAACAAAAATCCGAGAATTCATTATATATTCCGAATTTTAATAAATTTATTGATAATAGTAATAATATTCGTTTAGCGAGAATTTCAAAAGCTAAACGCAGAAAAAGAGTTACTAGAGACATGTCAACCCTCAAGAATTCTATGTTAGAATTAGCTGTTAAATTTGATAACTACAACACAGGCTTAATTAAATCGTTTATGTTTGGCTTGAATAAAACTGAAATTAAAATTATGACAGATATTTTAAGCAGATATAAATTTCGTGATTCTCATGGTATGCATATGATTCGAGACCTTAATAACTATTTAGTACAAAAAATGAATATTAAATTAGATGCAAGTGAAAATTACTCTACAGAATATTGTACATTATTATATTTATGAATAAATCCTTTAACAAAATTAATTTTTCAAGTATATTTCAAAAATATCAATCCTTTTTTCCTATTAAAAATATTATTATTAAGAAGGCTTTCAAATACAACAAGAAATTAGGTAGATTTATATTTAATTATAATCAAATCTCGGAGCTTCTAAGTTCAGAATCATGTAGATGCAATCTATATCGAGACTATATTGATGATTATCATCAGCACGTTGTCACAGGAGACCTTAGCATCGTGAAAGATGATTTGTTAAGAAATTTTATGGAAAAAGGTACCGGTTTTAGACTGATGATCACAAAAAATAAATCTAACGTTATGAAACAAATCATAAAAGATTTAGATAAATTCTACCTTAAAATGGCAATTAAATACGGAATGCCGATTGAAGCATTCAATCAATTTAGATCTTATGTAGCAACAGAAATTCAGGAATTAGATTTTACTGTTGAAAATGAAATTATGTATAAAGATCTTAAATCATCAATAGTAAATATCCAAAATGACTTCATCATTACATATGTTGATAAGGTCTCTGCTAATTATGCCATAATTTGTAAATATTTTTACAGTAAAATATTAAGTAACCACATTTTAAATAATAATTCATTTCAAAAATCAATTCACAATAATAGAGAAGATGATAATCGTCTTTTAGCTTTTAACAAAAGACTGAATATTCATCTAAATAATATTAAATATCCAAGTATTTTTTTAACACCAAAATTTCATAAAAGCCCTATAAAATTCCGTAGTATCACTAATGGATACAATACATATATCACGAAGTCTGGGAAGATCTTACAATCTCTTCTTCAAAATCTAATTGATAATTTACAAAACACGGCAATTATTAAAAATAGCTTAGAGATTGCTAGAGTTACTAAGGATATGATGATTTTTTTCTATGCATGGTTTTGATTTCGAGGACCTTTTTAATTCTATAGATATTGACGATATGATTAAGGTTCTTCAGTTAATTTATGATAAATATGAATTATATACTTCAATGAAAAAAGAAAAATTTGATATTCTTGTTAACCTCGTATTAAAAGAAAATTTCATTACATTTGATCAGAATCTTTATAAACAGATCAAAGGATTACCTCAGGGTGGTCCAGCTAGTAATTGTTTAGCCAACCTATATTTACATTTTTTGAAATAGATCATGTTGTAAATGATTCTTACTTAATTTATCGTTATATAGATGATATAATAATTTTTGGTAAAAATAGTGAATACAAACCAAATATTACATTCTAGCCTGATTATCTCAAGCTCCTTAAAACTAACTTCAACTCTTAATAGGGTGGAATTCTTGGATTTAGACTTGCCTCTTATTAACAATATTGTAGTCAGTAACATTTTTGACAAAAGAGATTCGTTTAAGTTCCATATAATTAAAATTCCCGTATGGAACAGTAATTTACATATATCAATTTACAGAAATATCATTTTGAATTTTTTATTTAGAAATGATAACTTAACTACCCACAAAATAGATAAATACAATAATATATAAAAAAAATTTCAATGTTGTTTAGATCATGAATACCCTTTTAATTTCTTGAGATCTTATATTCATCACAAATACATTAACAGGCTTGCTACTACGAATTCCAAATCCACCACACAACAATAGGTTTTCAAAGTCTGCATGTTAGTGGTCTTGCTGTGAAGATTATATCATAACACTCATATCACAGTTTACATTTTTTCCACACACACATCTTGAACATCTTACACATTGTTGACAACCAACCAAATTAGAGCCTAGCAAATTTACATTTTTGACAATCAACCAATTCAAATTTTACCATATTTGATTGTCGTCATTTTATACTTGTCTTTTCTGGCTGGTATAAAAGTCAGCTCAAAAGATGTGGTTATGTATTTTCGTATTTTTTAACTTAGTGAATAATTGACTTTCATTAATGGCAAGACGCTTGTTTCTCTTCGTAAAAGCTTTGTGAGTAAAGAAATTTTGTTAAATTAATTTTTGAATGATACTTTTCTTATGTAATTGTTTTGGCATTTTTCTACTTTTCTTACATAATTATTTTGTGATTTTGTGATTTTTTCTGCATTAAGAGTTTTGGGAGAGTTTGTTACATAATAGTAGTGATTGGTTTTATCATGCTCTCTGAGTTACCCTTACTCTGAAGTTTTGTTTATTTTATTTTATTTGGTTTTCCTACCGAGTTGCAAAGGGGGAAGGTTGGCGCCTTTAAACTAGTTTAACCCCACTTATTCGGTCCTAAGTCCGAAATTGCTTTCTGACTAGCTAGGTTCTGCTTTTTTGTAGTTCTTTTATTTCTCTATAATTTTGTTCTTCATGTTCAGCTTTTATATTTTTATTATGCTATTTCTTATTATGTTCTTTATCTATTATTTCTTGTTTTTGATAAATAATACATATTTCTTTTTTATATATATATATATATATATATATATATAAAACCTCGGAATATATTAAAAAACCGTTGGAGTATTTTATTTCCCTGTATTCAAAATTCAACTCTTGACAACTGTTTTTTGACATTTAAATCCTCTGGCTTTGTTTAATATTCATTTTCTTAAAAATAATATTAATGAAAGAAAATTAGTGAAAAATAATCCATTTTTATGTATGTTTCATATTATAATATAATATTAAAATTTTGATTATTAGTTTAAAATTATCTTTTGCATTTTTTATATACATTGTTTTTTCCAATAATTGTTTTTTAAATTCTTTATTTGAAATATATAGTTTATTCACGTTCTTTGCGTTGTAATTATTGAATTAACTGAGTTCTAATTTCAACAATTTATTGAGATATTAGTTTTCTTGTTTAGGATAAATACATATCAAACGTTATTAGTTGTATATGATCACATCTTGAATTAAAATTTTTAAAAAATTAATGAATTATCTATCCAATATAATATCTTATACTTTTGTGCAAAAAATCATATTAAATATTCTATTTAAGAAAAAAGTAGAAGCAAGTAATATTAAAAAAAATTTTAAGTCAGTTCTTGCTTAGTCCAACAAAGAAAATTTTTATTTGGGTTACTTTTTATTAAATAAGTACACTTAATATTAATATGCAGATACATATGACAGAATCACAATATTGCACGACAAAACAGTTTTTTTTTAGTGACTTTCCTTTTTTACGATGTAGGAATGTTATATATATATATATATATATTTGTTACTATTTATTCATTCATAAATCACATTCTCAGAAATTAGGCCATCCCAGGTAGGATTCGAACTCACAACCGTTGGATTAAAAGTTTAGCGTGCTATCCATTGTGCTACAGTGACACAACGAGCAATTTTCTTTTTTATATATTGTGTTAGACTATTGCTTTTGTTTGTTACTATTAATTAATTAATATTTGAAAAACTGTACTAACATCAAGTGTCATCCACTACAAGTTTAAAAAATGCTTTTGCACTTGAATGGATGAATAGAAAGTATTTTATTAACGATTGAAAATTTGAACAAGATATATTAATGAATATATATAGGGAGAGTGTGAACTAATAGTAGGAATTGGAAACACAAAGGAGACGAATTTATAAAAACTCAAAATATTGACAATGTATTTGGGAAAAAAAGAATATTAATGTGTTTCTATCAAATTTCACAATGATTAAAAAATTACATCTTATGATTTTCGATCAATTTTTCTTCAATCAAAAATTTACGTTATTGTTTTTAAACACAAACTCTTCATCTTTCCCAAAGGGCACATATTGCACAAGTATTAATTGTAATAGCCATTCAATTAAGTTATTTCTCCTTAATTGAATAGAAATGAAAAAAATTGAATAATTATTTTGTATTATTTTAATAATAACTTGTAAATTTGATTTCAGTATAATAATTAAACATTAACACACAGTGAAGATAAAGTTTATTCAGAAAAACAACATTTTACATTACGTTTTATATTATAATCATTTATTTACATTACAAAAATCACATTATTACTTGTTTATCATATTATTGAATTTTATGTCTTACTGTTTTTTTGAATAGGTCTAAATTCATCAACGACAAATGTCCATGGGAAAGAAAGTAATGCCATCACCATTAATAAAGTTTTTATCATCTTTATAAGACAAATCAGGTTTGTTTTTCTTTATTGAATGTATAGAGAGAAATTTGGACCTAATTAAGTTCATATCAGCATATTTCAATTTTTGATTAAAAAGAAATGCCTTGTACTCAAATGTTATTTTGTTTTTCAAAATTTGCTATTTAGTCCCTTTTAGCCTCTTTTCAATCTTATTCCTTGTTGTATACATTTTCGACTTTAATCCTACACATTCTGTCTTGTTATTTCTCTTGTGTTTTCATCTTTAATTTTTCCAGTGACTTTTTGTTAACAAGAGGTAAATTATAAATGTTGGTTTTATCATAGTCTGTAATATCATATAAATTGATATCATGTTTCAAGTCGTAATAAAAATCACCAATCTTTATTTCGTATATTAAAGAATCGGTGTCAGTATACATGAGCCTTACTTTCAAATCGTAACGATGATTCATGTGCTCATAGCGAAAAGAATATATAAGAAATTTTCAGATGTCTAAAATTTTGTGCCATTTCTACCTGTATTGGTTTAAAAAATTTTGGGTTTTTTTTCTTAGATGAACGCCCTTAACATTTTCAGCAAATATTGTGTGATGACTAAAATATTATTTCGCTATTAGTTTTCGAGCTTGCTCTTCTGTTGAGCATACCCGTATATTGATTCTTCTTAATTTTCCCATCGTTTTTTCGACAAATTATTTTATTCATAAGTTTTTGATAATCCTTTTGAAAGTCATTTACATCTTCAGTTCTTAATTTAGTATTAATATCTATGTAATTTTTAAGTCAAGGAGACTGAAAACATTTTAAACACATTTTTTTTTCAAAACTAACCTTGATTTTATATAAAGCTTTGAATTCGAATAATGGAGAACATATTTTGTTTTGGTTCCAAAGTAGTAAAAAGAGTCTAGGTTCTTTATAATTAGATGGAGGTTTATTTTCAAGGACAAGGGGAAAGTCTGAGTGTTTGTCAAGCAAATTGGAAGAATAGTCAAGATCTACTTCCAGGATGTAACCTACATCTGATTTATCTGATAAATTTAAAATATCTTATTCAGTTAAATTGTTATCACTCCAAACAAAATCTCTTTTAAGGGCATATATTTACTTATCGAGTAACCGTAAAAATTATTTATTTCAAGGTATATAAGAGGACTTGGTACCCCAAAATTCACAAACCTATCATTTTTTTTTTTATTTTCATTTAATCTTTGCATTATTATCTTTCGATTAATATATCACTTGTGCATGTCGGAAAGTTAGAAAGTGAATAAAAGTTCATTTGAAAACAAATTAGGCAATTCAGCCACGCCCCCCTTTTTAGAAAAAAAAAAGCTAAAAAAAGCGTTTTGATAAAAAAATCTAATTTATAAAGAGAAATAATAACATTAAAAAAGAATGTGCAATATATAAAGCAGAATATTTCCGAGGCAATGCATACAATCATTTTTTCTTTGTGAAATGTGTGCATGTAAAATTTTTAAATTCTTTTTTTTTTTTTTTTTGGACTCTAGATAGACTCCTTGTGTGCCGACAAGTATAACACAAGGCTTACAAACGTAAGTCAATACACAAGACAATGGAGATTACATGTAGAAGTATATAGGCACAAAAGGGAACCAAAAGGGGAAATACAGAAACAACAAATACAGAATTAAATACAAGAATGCTCACATACAGACGGAGAAACCAATAATAAAATTATACAATGAGGAAGATAAGAAAAAAATTAAAAAAAAATGTTCAAAAAACAAAAACATAAAGCATACATACAAACACATACAAATATAAATACACACATATACACATGTATATTCACGTACAGAAAATGTTAACAAACACACAAAATTTAGAATCTAATTAATACAGGGAAAAATGCTATTAATGAATGCACAAAAAATGTAAAAAGATGAATTTCCATCAACAAAAGCCGATAAAGGAGGAGGCCACTCTATATTGTTCTTTTGTAGGCACTTCATGAGTGTACATCTTTCCGAAGAGAAATTAGTACAAGCAAGCATCAGATGCTTGGCATTTTGGATTGAGTCACTGGAGCAAGAACACTGATCAGTAAGCGACAAATTGAAGCGCTTTAAATATGCTTTAAAGTTTCCATGCCCAGTTAGAAACTGGGTAAGTTTAAAATTCGGGTGAAAGTGCTTAGCCTTTAAACGGCTCTGAATAGAAGGAAAAGAATTCCTTGGTGAGATGCGCATTAATTGAAATTTGATACAAGTTATTCCACTCGGAGATAATCTTTTCTTTAAAGACTTTCTTATGATATGATTTTGGAATGCTCATAGGAACCAGATCTCTTAATTTTGTCGCTTCTTTTGCAAGCCAGTCAGCACGTTCATTACCATAGATTCCCGTATGACCTCGAACAAAAGAAAAGAAAAACTTGTACTCCTCTGCTTCGAAGAAAATCGAGATTAATATGCGTTTTAACTATTAGCTTATTTTGGGAATAAATGTTATTTAAGGCACACAAAGATGATGGGAATCGCTGCAAATTAGGAAATTCGATGAGAGGATTTCATTATTGCAGATCCAAGAGACTGCTTGAGCTATGCAAAGTAATTCAGCTTGAAACACACTACACTCATCTCTTATTCTGAATTGGCGAGTTCCAATTTCAATAAAATCTTGGAAGATAACAAATGCAAGGACAGCCTTAGAGTTGATTTTGCTGCCATCTGCAGAAGCAGACAACTGGAAAGTTGTTTTCAATATTTTTACGGTAATTAACCAAGTTAAGGGGAAATCGTTCAGAAGGATGAGGGGAGCTCAGAAACTCTCAAGGAACCATCTAGACACTTATTGGTACAGCTCTTCGTTGCAATCTTGAATTCATTATTTCTGATAATAAAGATGTCAATAGGTGGAAAGCCCGAAATAGCAAACACAGCTTCGTAGGATATCGTTCGATACCCAGAAATAACTCGGAGAAGAATTCTTCTTTGAATTTTTCGTAAAAGACGACAATATATTTTCTTCTTCAAGGCGGATCCCCAGATTTGTGAGCCGTAACAAATAAATGGAACAATGCCTTGTTTATAAATGAGGGATGATACATTAGACTTGATCCCAAAGCTATTTCTGGCAACTTTTTATTAAGCCTTAGCAGAATTTTTTTCACATTTTTTGAAAGATGCAAAACATGTTGTTTCCAACAGAATTTACTGTCAAGGACAACACCAAGATATTTTAGTTCTTTCACACAGTCAAGAGAAACCCATTAAGGGTGAGGTTGCCAGTGAGAGCGTTCTTTTTCTCTTCTCCAAGAACATAACTTTTGACTTGACAGCATTAAACTCTAATTTAAAATTATTTGTCCAGGTTGAAGCAAAGTCAAGAGTAAAAGCTGCGCTGTCTGCAAATGTCATGAAAAAGGACTTTCCCTGGAAACAAAGAAGTAAGTCATCAGCAAAAGCAATCGTTTCACAGGAAGAAAAAGCCAAGATTTTTCAAAAATCATTTATAATCACGTTCAGAGGAAAGGTCAGAAACGGATCCCTGAGGACATCCCTTGTTCAAAAATTTCTCTTTTGAGGAATGACCTAAAGATAAAGTCACAGATCTATCCTTCAAGAAGCTGGAAATGACGGCAAATAAGTTTCCAGGGATGCTTGATCTTTTAATAGACTTAGAATACCAGGCCACCAAGCATTATCAAAAGCACTCTTAATATCCAAGAACACCAGGACTGTATGAAGGTTTTCTTTTTTCCTTTTAAAACAATTTCATTAAGTTTCACCAAAGGCGTCTTCCGTACATTTATGAGGCATAAAACCAAATTGGTTTTTATTGAAGTAATTATCTTTGTATAAACGCCAGGCTACTCTGTTGATAATGAGTCTTTCAAAACATTTACCCAAAGTTGACAGCAAACTGATACACCTTAGGTTGTCTAACTTAGGGACACGGACATCATTGACTTTGGGAATTAGGATAATCTTAGCATTTTTCCAACAGCGAGGAAAAGTCTTGAGACGAAGACATGAGTTAAAAACTGTTAGGGAAGAGATCAGGGTACATTTCATGCAGTTTCTTGACAACTTCGTTAGGAATAGAGTCAGGGGGCCAGGTGCTTTTTTCAACTTCAATTTATTTATAACAGCATTAATTTCATGGATGGTAAAGGCGGGTCATCCGTTACGCTGGTATAAATAAGAGCGTCACCCGTATTTCTTTGTGACAATCATCATCCTCATTCTCACAATCATCAGGAAAAGAATAGAAGAGAACCTCATTAATTGTCTCTTCAAAAGAATTAGTCATGGCTCCACTTGGAAGAGCAATTCCACTGAGTTCAATTCTTTTCTGAAACTGCTGTTTAACTCAAAAGTATAAATTTTTTTTTCCACACATTATTTACATTAATTTCATCCAAAAATTTCTTCCATGAGCTTATTTTGGCTCCAAAAGTTTAAGATTATAATTAGTTCTTAACTCCTGATATTTACTCTTATAAATTTCTTTTAAAGTGGCATTTTTACATCTCTGGAATCTCCGTCTTGCAGCATTAACGTGTTTTCTCATGCAACCAATTTCTGTTGTCCACCAAGGAACTCTGTGCATTCCCGCTTTTTAATCGGAATGGACATTTTGCAAGAATTAAGAATAATAGAAATTAGTTCCTTTGCAAGATCATGTAGAGATTCTGGTTTTTGGCAGGAGACAATGAGATCACTAATACTGGACAGTAAAAATTTAGATGAGTCATAAAAAGAGTTTCCAGTTCGCTTTTTCAGATTAAAGATACAACTGTCACCATCATTTGTTGGAGAATTGAAATCTAGAGCAATATCAAATTCAATTGCTTTGTGGTCGGAGAGAGAATCATAATCAGGCAAATGCCAACAAGAAACGTCTTCCAGTAGATCCGTTCCAACTGCAGTTACATCAATGTAACTAGATCCTCGAGAGCCGCAAAATGTAGGACCGCAATCTTCATTTTATGACAAAGAGGTTATGGGCACTAATAAATTCAATGAGCTTGGTGCCTCTAGAGTCAGAAAAGGGACTGAACCACGTTTCAGATTTACTATTGGCGTCCATAGACCAGACCAGTCTGTTAATGGGCATGCTGGAAAAATTTGGTTAATTTTTTGTAAATCAAAATCAATATTCTTGGAGGGTTCGAAATAATAAGATACAAACAAATAGGATACTCTATTAATGTTCAAACGCACTGTCACCAGATTGTAATCAAGGTAATTTTGATCCAGAAAAGTTGAAATATTTCTATTTCTGACAATAATGGCTGCTTTAATCATGTCAAAAGAATGACTGAAGAAAACTCTGTAAGACGATGGAAAACCAGGAAGAGATCCCTTATATGAATGAGGTTCTTGTACCATCGCGACATCAATATTTCTGGCTTCCATATTCAAAATAAGCTGCTGCGTAGCACTTTTCGATTTATGCAAATTAAGTTGCAAAATACGTAAACGCGGTTGAGAGAAAAAACTATTCATAAGTTGTCTGGGATGAAATAAGTTTCTCCATAAATTGATGGCATTTGCAGCAGCTAGAATAAGGTTTGTGATTTACATTAACCTTTTTATTAGGATCTCTTGTTTTCTTATTAAACCTGATACAGTTTACGCAAACCTGAGTAGAGATTGCATTCACTACTCTTGTGTTCTCCAGCACACTTGAAACAGCACAAGCCATTTTGACAATCAGCAGCCTTATGGTGATAACCAAGGCACTTAAAACAGCGGTTAATGGCTATGAAGTCTTGGATTTTACAAACGTTCCAGTTTGCTCTCAGGAACTTCAAATTCAGGCACAAATTTCGACAGTTTGGATTCATTTCTAAAACCAAATGCCGGGAGTTTTCGAATTTTTTAAGAGTGAAACGAATTTTTGTTTCCTCCCAAAACTGTACTTTTCTCTTCCAATTCCGGATTTTGATCTTTCAAAAGTTGGAGAACATCATGGTCACTAATTTCATTTGGAAGATTTTTCAAAAGCACATTTTGGGTTTCTCTTCTTCGGAGAAGACACTTTAAGAGTATTTGCCTTTTCTTTTATTGCTGTTAAAAATCTGTCTTTATCCTCCTTAGAGACACATTGTACCAGCACACGGTTATTATTAATAGTCCTCATCTTTTACCCTACTTGAATTTTCTCATTTTTAACTCTGTTCTAATAATTTGCCGCACCTCCTCAGATGTAAAATTATTTTCATTGGCACAGAACTATAACGTTATTCAAAGAATGACTTGCATTCTCAAAGGTAGATGGCGCCACGATACTAGCATAGGATGGTTTTGCAAACGACGCCGAGGCAACATCACTATTTTTAAATCAGCAGATCCATTCACAGATTTTAAAATATACGATTTCAACTTACCCAAAGCAGTTCTTGCATCTTCACGCAACTTTTTGCTTGGATTTCCAGCACAGTTTAACACGTTTTCCAAGTTTTCGAAGCAATCCTCAAGCGATCGAAATGACGCGTCAACATCAATGGCCGCCATGGCCATTCGGCGTTTTGAATTCTACTTTGAATTCTAAACGTTCTTTATCTTTTTTTCCTGTATCAGTCTCTATCGAGTAAATGCAATGAACCCCCCATCGCCACCTATCAAGGATTTGTAAGTTTTGAGTTCATTGTAAAAAATAAGGATTGTCTCTTCCTTTTTAAGAGTAGAACCACTTTTATCTCCATTGAGATATTGTCATTTGGAAGATTAAAGGTTCTATACGTTTTTTGAAAAGCATTTTTGCGCTCTTTCGGTTTTAAAGAAATTAAAAAGCATTTTTTTGTCGAGTAGTGATTTCCTAAGATTGAGGTTTATGGAAATCGACTGCAAAGGGTGGATTGAGGGGGTTACAAATATAAAAGCTGTTTTTCAACTGTTTGAAATACAGACAAGATTTGGCAAGCATGTTTCTTTTGTTGAGCTAAGAAGAGCCTTTGTTAAGATCTGCTAAGAATAATGTTTATGGAAATTGACTCAAAAGGGAGCGTTACTGGGCAGTAAATAATAGTTATAATTCCAATTTAGAAATTTAAGATCTACCTTTTTTAAATCAAGAGGTGAGAGCGATAAGAAAATATTTTATAACAATTGAATGCTTTCCGCTAGAAGGAAGATATAAATAACTTTAAAAAATTATATTTGCCATACACCGTAATGGAATACCCAAGTATATGGACAATACATTTGATTTTTTTGTATATATATTTCCAGATACAACAGTATATACCCAACCTAGAAATGATCGTAAAATGTTAACTGCTGTGGCATATATTGACAAATTCTCTTTGAATCAATTTCAGTTCTTTTTATTACATGCATTATTTTATGCTACGACCCTTGTTATTAAATAAATATGCCCATTAGTTTTGTTTTTTCTTACATGACCTGAATCTTTGTTTCTTCCAACAGATTCACACCGTCTGGCTGTTCATTAAAACCAGCACAGATTACTAATAATTTTTCAGGCAGAAATGAATTTTCCACCTCCACGACTCATTGATCAAAAATTTTGGATTTGGAGAAGCGCACACGAACAAGCAATTTCTGAGAAGATTTGGGAGATATCAGTTCCCAAAAGAAGGAGTCAAAACTGGTCCATCATCTTATCGTATATAATTTCCATTTTCGAATCTTCAAATGATGAACGAAAAGGGAAGTTTGATCTCATACTTGGTGATGCGAAAGAAATCGAAATTATGAAAAAAAGGACAAGTATACGACAAAAGCCGACATGGAAGAAAGTGAGAGACCAGGTTCATAGTTTCAATCCATTTCAAAATAGACCTTCTCTCTTCATAGATGGAACAATGAGACATTTAATTAAGATGTTTGGAGAGAGACTGAACACTTACGGGGCTCAAATAAAAAGGAGTGGAGAAACATTCGACAATTCTGTAAAGTTAGGAACAGCCTCCAGACTGCTACAATGCAGCATAAAAGTATATCTAATAGATTCAAAGGGGAAGAGGGAAATAATCAAATATTTTTCTGACGAAAAAAATGATAATACAACAATTGTCTTATTTCAAAAAGTCCAGAATACAGGACAATCCCGTGGAAAGCTAAGATATAGTTTCGGAATGAATTTATGCTACGCAAAACGATTGAGACGTGAAAGCTTGAGTGTTATTTTGAGAGAAGCTCAACTTAATCCAGATATTATTCTTGACATTCAAAATAATCTGAACTACAATGAAAATTTTCTTTTGGCCTTACTCGGGAATTCATGGAGGGAATCCTTACCACAGATCTTCGGTTCTCCATATATACCTCAGAAGCTGTCATATGCAGGTTTTAATACTAATCCATATCAGTTGGGAAAAAATGGAGTTTCGGCATTCTCTCACAGTGCGGGTTTAGACACTTGTCTTCCATTGTTTATTTTATATAACTATTCTGCGAATTGCTTTTATACACATCAACATTCAGTGAGATGTCCAAGTCTTGTAATAGCTAATGCTCTCAAGAATGTTGGCTCGAGACTTAGAAATGATTTTCAAGTCTTGAATTATGTTTCCGATTTTAACTGTAGGCAAACATTAGCTATTAAAACAATTCAAGGTATTTTAAAATTAAATACATTTCAGAAGGATGTGATACAGGATATAACCAAAATCTATGAAGATTATTCTGTTTCACAGAAATTCAACTTAAAGAAAAGAATCATTATATCAATCTTGAAGAATTATGAAAATTTAGATGTAAATGACGCGTTGAATGCTTTATATATTTATTACATAAAATTCAAAGATTTTTATGAAAATATAGACAATTTTACTTGTCTTCTTCTTTTTGATAATATTCTATACCTCAATCCAATTTATAAATCCGTCTTTATGCATACCATTTTTACCTTATTTCTAACTATTTTAAGTTACAAAAGATTTCCGAAATGTGAACATGGGACATTTTGCAATGGTTGTCAATTTACTAACAGATGTGAAGCATTGCAATGTATTCCATTGAATTATAGAACACGTTTTAAAATTTATTGCAAAATATTACTAAATTATTTGATAAATGATACTAATGAAGATGAAAACGAACCTGATATTACTCTAAAATACATCATAAAAGAACTAGAGAAATACCCAGAAATCAAAGACGAGTTTTTGATTGTCAGACTCATAAGGTATTTGACAATCGCCAGTAATGTACCTTTTAATATTGATAGGCGTAAAGGAATTTATGTAATTGAGCGTGCGTTGCAAGTTCTTGGTGAGACTTTAATGACTTCAGAAAAAAATAATATTATTGGTTGTTTATTGAATTTTAACCTTCCTCTGGGTCTTGGAGAAGTGCTTCTACGTCTTCGTAATCATTGTTTTTCTCATTACCAAGCTAGCTCATCATTTGGAAAGCTTAATTTAGAAAAAGATGCTTTGAAATTTGATTCTCTACAACCTTCTCTTAGATATATTCTTGAAATAGTGAAACAAGTTTATGTAATGCAAGTGCATAGAGTGGAGAGTGTTATGATTGAGTTTTGCAAATTTATTTATTTTGCTCTTCCTCCCTTATTTGTTCAGGAGATAGAACAAGAAAAAAAACGTATTAATGAACAACAACTAGAATATTTCAATACAATGAAACCTAAAGTTAAACGAAGTGTGGAAAATGTATTAAATGGTTTGTATAGATCAATTAAAGTATACAAGAATGTGAAAGATTTGAAACAAGAAGTTTTAACTTTAAAAGTTTTTGTTCGTTTCATTAATCGGCATTGCAATGGAAAAGATACGGAAATACTTGTAAAAGCTGTCGAATGTCTGTACGATTTTATTGAAAACAATTGTGACATCAGTCTCAATGGTATCATGAAATCGAAATTAACAGATGATGTAACGAATGTTCAAAAAATTATTGAAGATGTATTCCACGACACCGTGTGTATGGATACCAGTTATTCTAATTTTGATTATTCGAAGCTAACACTGTTCTTAAACCATTTAAAGAGTTTTAAATACTTTTCAATGGAAGAAATTATTACAATCAAGCACGGATGCTTGAATAGGTGCCAACACATTGAAGAAGCAGAAAATTCTTTAAAAGATATTTTGAAAAAAAGGTCTCCACTTTCGTTAAAAGAGGAAGAAAAGCTTTTAAGTTCTATTCCAATGTCGCGAAACAAGAGGGAATTGATCAAGAACGCATTAGCAAGAGATCCTGATAAAGCTTTAAAGATGTTAAATGATTTGAGTGATAGAACTCTGTTATTGAACAATGTAACGGACATGGAAAGTCTTATTAAATTTACAGATAGACAAGACAATAGAAATTTACTCTTAAGTGTACAGTTTCCTTATCACTTGAATAAAAAAATATTGCGTTTCTTAAACAGAAAAGTGGAGTGTTTATTGCACAGCATGAAGGAACTGAAAATTATATTAATCGAAGAAAATGAAGAAATCAAAAAATTTTACACTTCCAAAAGTAGTGGGGAAATGCAAGGAAACATGCTATTTTTCATATGCGTGAACGGTATAAGAAAGATCCCCTTGTACGATTATCCTTGGAAATGCTACTTTTTGAATGCCAGAACATTTTAAATAACAGACCAGATTTCAAGCATTTGTGGGAGAAGCTTTCGGGTCTTTTCTCTGGTATCAATGTGCGAGATGTATTATCACATGGAAATACAGTGTTGCAGATCACCGATGAGAATCTGGAGGGAAACGATCTGCCTGCCAATTTTATAGAGAAGATGTTGAAATTGGTTGATGATATTGAAGTTCTTGAAGCATTGTCATGTCTTTGGAGTAAGTCAAAACCAGAAGATATAGAGCAATTCAAAAACGAAATAATGCAAGATAAGAGTTCTTTGGTGGCGATGATTAAAAAAAATTCTATGTGGAAAAGTTACATGCAGCTTTTGCCTTTACATTGAGTTACAAATATTTCAATTTCTCTAGTATTAAATTAAGTTCTGATATTTGTAAATATAAATGCTTTTGTCCTAAAAGCGTTTATATTGAACCTGTGTGAATCGAGTATATTTCCAAACAGTAAATCAATTTTTACTGAGTTTTTTTAGAAAATTTCTTCTAATGATTCAATTTTAAGAAATGATATAACTTAGTATTTTCATGAAATAGAATTCTTTCTGTCAATTGTGTTAAATTATTTAATCTCAATTATGATAAAAAAAACATATGTTATAATTCCATACTTGTATTATTAGGCGTACAACTTTGCTTCAGCCGTTTTTTTCCGAAATTCGAGGCTTTATTGTAAAAACTGATTATACATTTATGATTCAATAATTGCGTTCGATAACGATCACCTGTGATTGTTTCAGTCGGTTTTAACAACTCATAATACACTACGCTGAGCTGGTCCCACCAAATGCCATGCTGGTCTTCGACGTCAAATTCACCGTTCTTGAAGCGTTGAAATCACTTTCGGCACGTTCTTTCACTAATAGAGGCCCTCATCAAAGGTATTTGAGAGTATTCGATGAGCCTCAGCGACAGATTTCTTCATATTAAAGCAGAAAGTTAAAACCTCCCGCAAATAACGAGAATTTGGCTCGTAAGCTGACATGTTTAATCTAGAATAATTTTTTGATGTAGACACAAATTGACTAATATTTCGACGGCGTTATGTTTACAAATACCTAAGCTTAATGTGTGACATCTACGATCTATTTATTTCGACTACCACTTACCGCTACAGCCATATATTGCAAAACGGCAGAAGCAAAGTTGTACACCTAATAGTTATTGCTAAAATTTTATTGCATGTCAGATATGAATGGTTCTAATTTCCAAAATTAGATCATGAATAAAATCATGCAATTATTTTTTGTATACTGTATACAACTTAAATGTAAAAAAAAATCAAAACCTAAAAATTCCAATTTGCAAAAAGTAAGTCTCATGTTTTAAAAATGAAAGTATTTCACATTTGTAAATGTTCATCATGTAAATAATTTTTTAAATGTATTATATTTATTTCATGTTAAATAAAGTATTTTTATTTTGTATTTGAAAAAAGAAATTTTTTTTTTGTGAAAGCATGCGCAGTGAGATAAATCTTATAAATCATACTTTTAATCTAAGTTTCTATATTTTAGCTGTTTTTTTTTATCTCTAGACTACTTTTATTTTATTTCTGTTATAATTATGTGTGGTTTGGAGCTATATAGAGAAGAGTACTAGCTGGTATACCCGTTCTTCTCACGGGGAAATTGAAAAATAAAACTATAAATATGGAAGGATAAAGAAACTTCTGAGTTAATTTTAAGTGAATTGCAAAGTAAACATCAAGGAAAGAACAATTTAGAAAACAGAATGGGCGAAAACTTTTAAATTATTAAAACTGAATTAAACGGTATTTTTCCCTAGATAATTTGTCAGTCAATATGTAAATAGTATTATATCTAAATCAAATTATATGTATAATAAACATCATCATTCACGCTGCTGTGGGAGATGATTTCAGCAAAAATAAAAGATAATATAGTGAAAAAGGAATATTTTTTTTAAAAAAGTATTTAAAATTTAGGAACTCTTGTGTTTGAAAAATAGAGTTATTAAAAATTTTCACACCAAGACTTTATGAACATTTACTTCTAAATGAGTAAAATCCAGTTATTAATCAACTAAAAGTTTTAATGCATTAATAGGAATTTTATTACACCGTAACAAAATATTCGATAAATGTTTAGTTGATAATTAATATGTTATATTATTTAAGAACTAATTTAATCTTCAAAATAAGAAACCAAATAGAAAAAATTGATCAGTTTGGAATATATTTTAGGATTAAATCAATTTGTTTATTGAATACACAAAGTTAAAAATACACTTGCAATCAGACTTAAACACAATTAAATACTTAATACTTCATTATAAACAATGTTTTTAGGTTTTTTTTTCTGTTTGAAGGATGATCAAAATGTCAGGGGAACTGACTCTTGAACATGTCACGTAAAACTGACCGAGGGAAAAAAATCATTTCTTATATAGATCTATGCCGGCCATTTTCAAAATTTGTCCCTGCGCTTTATTGATAGTCACGGCATAGCAAACTGGAACAGGATATTGGATACGTTTGAATTCAAAATGGTAGCTCAATGGTATCAGAGGAATTCTTGGGATAGATACGATCTCTCCTTCATATTTTCCTGTTAAGATCGTAGCCTCGATGACGTTTTTGTGCAGATTTTTCATAAGAAGTTTGGTGCCTTTGCACAATTTTGGAGGATTCGAATTACGCAGTAGCATTATTAGTGCTCTAATTTTGAGGTTGAGAATATAGGGTAGTATTCCAGGTGGATTAAGAGTATTCAAAAACTCCACCGGATAATGAACAGCCTCTTCTGCCTCCATTACTGAATCCACAGAATCGTACTTCACATGTTTAGTGGTCAGTTTGCTTAAGAGAAAGTTGTTGATATTATTAGCTGAGTTATTTATTGGAGTGAGAATAGCTCTTTCCTTCAACCATGATGAGCAATCTACTCCAACCTGATGGATATTTAGATATATTTTTTCAGTCAAGTTTATCAAATCTCCAACAATATTATCAAGGCTTTCCGGAATATTTATTCTTTCTTCTACTTAATCTTTCCGTCTCCTATATATAGATGAGTAGTTTTGAAAACATTTCTGATCTCAAATCATGTTGCAGATGAACGCGCATACTAATTATCAAAGATACCACGTTGATATGAGGCCATAAAAAGGATGTCTTAAAACAGACCTTGGTGATATCTGCTCGTGTTCGTCGTAATACAACAGGTAAGGTCTGTCTAAAGTCACTGGACAATAAAACAGTTAGTCCTCCTATGATTTGGTTGCAGCCTCTTATGTCACGGAGCGTCCTGTTTAGAGCTTCAATACCTTTTATAGCGTACACTCATCCCATATAATAAGTTTCATTTCTGTGAGAACATGCACGATATCACTTTGTTTAGAAATATTACAATTAACAATGATGTAAGTTGAGTGGTAATTTGAATGCAGAGTGAGCTGTTTTACCTCCATCAATTAAAGTAGCAGCTATTCCTGAAGAAGCAATGGCAATTGCTATACTTCTTTTACACTTGATTCTGGCAAGTAACAAATAACTTAAAATGTTTTTCCGGTTCCACCAAGGAGAATCAAGGAAATATTATTGACCTGTGAGTTGGAAGTATTACTACTTAATATTTTGTGATAGATTTTTTTCTGTTCTTGATTTAACTTTGGAACATTTTCAGCCACGATTTTGCTCAGATGAACGGTGTCGTAAGATAGTTCCTTCACGTGCTGATGATTACTGATTGCGAATCCTGTCTCTCGTGATGGAGATAAAAATACGAACTGCAACAGTGATTTACCCGACATACACTCATGGACAAAAAAATTAGCGCAACAAGAAGGAGTCGTCTAAAATGAAACGAAATTATACATGCGTAATGA
Organism: Trichonephila clavipes; assembly: GCA_019973935.1. Lineage (NCBI taxonomy): Eukaryota > Metazoa > Arthropoda > Arachnida > Araneae > Nephilidae > Trichonephila > Trichonephila clavipes. The sequence continues at coordinate 128,254 of BMAU01000618.1, forward strand.
CTACTTTGATATAAGTAAATAATTAGAAAATCAAAGAAATAGGATTATTTATTTCAGACGAAAAGGCAAAAGAATGGAGGATTTAATACCCTGTTGAGCCCCCTCTAGCGCGAGTGCAAGATGCAATACGATTGGGCATTGAGACATACAAGTTCTGCATGTCTTGAGACAAGTTCTGCATGTCTTGCTGTAACCTTGCCTCTAGTTCGTTCAAACTCGTGGGATGCCCTACTCGCCATCCCAAAGGATCCCAGATATGCTTAATTGGAGAAAAATCTGGGGATCCGGCAGGCCAAGGAAGGGTAGTAACAGTGCGGAGACAGTGTTGTGACACCCTTGCCGTGGGAGCCTGAGTAATGTCTTGTTGAAAAATGGCTCCTGGGAGCCAGTGCATGAGTGAAAACACATGTGGTTGCAGGATATCATTGGACATACCACTGGGCTGTCATGGTGCCACGGATCAATACTAGGGGTGACCGTGATTGTAGGCAATGACACCCCATACCATCACACCAGCTGTGGGAGTGGTGTGTCGCTGTAAAGCAAAGGCAGGATTGAGGCGTTCACCACAGGGGTTCCACACACGAACACGATTGTCATCACAGCTGACATTGAATCTGGATTTGTGGCTAAAGACGACTTGGTTCCATTCCGCTACAGTCCAGTTTCCACGTGCACGTCAGCGCTACAAACGGAGGCGTCGATGGGTGGACGTCGAGGGCAGCACACGTAATGGGCGCCGCAATCCCAAATGTCCTTCAGCCAGGCGCCTTCTTATGGTTCGAGAAGACACAGGGGCCCCTAATGAATGTGCTACCTAGGCCTGGATTGCGGCCGAATTGGCCGAAGCAGTTGGCTGTACGCAAGCATTTCTGACACTGTGGTGGTCTTCTCGACGGCTGGTCTGTCGAGGGCTTCCTGAGCCTGGTCTTCGTGTAAATGACATCTCTCGGATCCACTGGTCCCAACACTTTCTTACAACACAATCAGAGCGGCCTAATTGACGAGCTACTCGCCTAGCTGACCACCCAGCTTCCATCATGCCAATGATTCTCCTCCTCTCAAACTGGGACAGCTACTCGTATTGTCTTCGAAAACGGTATAATGGCATGTATACTTCAGCTCTTTTTTTGTAAACGATTGAGCACACTCAAACAAGCTTTGGATACCTGTTTTATACTCCACGGAGAACGAAGTTAAACGCCTTCTACCGGTTATTCCTAATGCGTAACCACGCTGTATTTCTAATCATTTGCATGTCTCCCCGACATGTACCTTTATGCCAAGTTTCGTTACGATACCACAATTACTTCTTGGTGCACTAGTATTTTTTGTCCATGAGTGTAGATATGACAATATCTCCAAAAAATGAGACATTATTTATAAAGAATATCAAGATATAAATCAATATTTCTCCTTGCTCTGCTTTGATTTTATTTTTTTAACATCTTCTGATAAACTATCTCGGTGCTTGTCCCACAGTTTTATTGGGTCTCCAAATTGAAAGAAAACTAATATTATGTCAAACAACACACGGATTTTTAAGCAGATTCAGAGATCAAAGCTTCTTTTAATGTGCTATTCCAATGAGCATCATCTTCCAATAAGCCAAGAGCCCTGCAAGCTTCTTGGAATGATGTCTGGGTTATTCCTGCTACAATTTTTAATGCAGTAAATGATGTTGGCCCAGGGATCTTATGTAAAAATAGGCGTAAGTAATAGTATTCAGCATTGCCAGGATGTACAGTATATATTCTTCCCCAAACCTGATCTTTCTTGATGTCCAAATAACCTGAAGCAGCCTTTCCTTTTTTCCTTTATAAAATTTCTTATTTTTCCACACATAATATGCTGGAACTTCACAATACAAAAGAGTTTTTGCAAAGTTATCAAATTGGCAGAGTTTAAAAAAGGCCATCAGTGTAATTTTTGAGGATTGATGATTTTGTGAATGGCATTGTCTTCAGTAAAATAAACACTTTGTCGTTTTTCTAGATGTACAGAAAGATGCATTACAGGAGGAAACCTCTCATGAATAGGAAAACATAGAATCCGCCGGACTGCTTCAGAGCTACTGATGTATCGACCCGGCTCATACCTTGTAATCTCCTCTTGATCTTCAACACTGAATGTCGCTTTGTAAATATACTTTATTGATTTTACAGAATTGCTTAATTCAACACTAATATGAGCATTGAAGGTGCGGGACAGAACGGGGTTGTATGGGGGTACCCACCGGGTTGAACGAGGTACCCACCGCTTGTCAACATTATTTTCTTTGATTTGTGTTACTATCCACCGTCTTCTGGAGATCTACGATACTGGGGATATTCATCTTCTCCTGTTTGAGTTTCCTTCTGGAAGCACCTTGGATATTTTTTTGTGCAGGTACCATTCAACAAACAGGGTGAACTTTTGTAGATGCGTCTACATGGGACGTGAATCATAGTGGTTCTTATAATTCCATAGAAGGCAGGGTCAAGGTTAGAGTCGGATGATTCAGTACAAATAACTTTGTCAATAGACTCTAATCTTATCTTATCTTTTAACCATAGAAAAATATGAATGTGAGGGAGGCCACGTTTCTGCTATTCTACAGTGTACATGTGACACCTTACATTACCAAAAATGCAATCTTTCTTTAGAAGCTTCATCATATGTTTTACTTTCACGCGAAAGACCCTTGCTATTATATCATGTTTATCATGGGATTTCTGACCTTGATTCGAAAGATTAACTATTTATGGACATTTAGGGTTGCACGTAAATATAATAAATAAATCTGGCCTTCCGAAATGTCGCACATAGGTCATAGAATCTTGAGTCGTTTCATGCACGTAGCGGGATCCACCAGTGAGAGAAGATGGCAACAAAACTATTTTACCTAATTCAGATAATTGTCCGTCAGTCGCTGTCATCGCAACCTTAAGGTGAATGTATTCTTCATTTCTCACACAGTTTTTTTGGTTATGACGAATCCAATTGAGTCTTTCAGTCTCAATTTTTGCGAACGTCAACTAAAAACTGATTTAACAGATTGCGAAACACAACCACAAACAACATACTTCACCATCCGACTCCATAATTCTCTAACTGTAAAATTCAGAAGCAGAAACTGCCTTACTGAGAGGGATTTTAGTCGCTTCATGACGTTTAGGTACATTGATTTGATAGCCATCTTCTCCACAAAGAACATCAGAGGATACTGCAATACATCATGGGCAAGATCCGTCTCATTAATTCGCATCAGTGTGTACCGTCTCTGCAACCGAGAACGATATCTCGTTTTTCAAACTCTTGCCTAACGATAACAACGGCCACTTCTTTTGTTAGGAGCGGTAAAAAGCCCTTTATGTTCCCCGAAAGGCTTTCTTTCAGCGTTAATAACTAATTTAAACTTTTTCTGGTCTTTTGGTACTGAATCAATAAATGCCTTAACATCCATTATGTACTTGTTATGCTCATGCAGTGACTTTTGAAGTTGACATCAATTCTGGTTTCGTTTCATTCCAAGATAAATTCTACAGCGGATGCCTTTTTCACGGTGATCATAACCATTTTGTAGCTGATGTCTTCTCTATGAAAGCATTTGCTTACCAAATTTTATGACTGTACGTCTAATAATTTAAAAACGGAAATAATTATGTATAACACCCTTTAATCCCCGCAACGCCACTTGGGTGTTAAACTTCCCAAAATCCATTTTGTAGCGGATCTCTAGTTTATGAAATAAATCTGTTTACCAAAATTCAAGACCGTACGTCTGATGGACTAAACGTGGAAATAATTACTTATACCGCCCCTTAAACCCCCTTAAGCTACTTAGGGAGCGATTTCCTCAAAACCCATCTTATAGTGGATCTCTACTCCATGAATGGAATCTGCTTACTCAATTTCAAGATTTTACGTCTAATAGTTTAAAAAAGGAGACAATTACGTATAACTTCCCCTAATTCTCCGCATCGCCTCTTGGGAGTCGATTTTCTCCAAAACTCATTTTGTAGCGGATTTCTACTCCATGAAAGGTATCTGCGTACCGAATTTCATGACTGTATATCTAATAGTTTAAAAATGGAAATAATTATGTATAACACCCCTTAGGCCTCTTAGTGCCACTTGGGATCCGATTTTCACAAAACCTATTTTGTAGGGGATCTCTACTCTATGAAAGAAATTTGTGAACCACATTTCAAGACTGTAAATCTAATAGTTAAATAATCGAACTAATTATCCATAAAGCCCATTAAACCCCTGTAACGCCCCTTGGGGTTCGATATTTGCGAAATCCATTCTTAGCGGATGTCTTCTCTATGAAAGGAACTTGCCTGCTGAATTTCAAGTTAGTTGGTTTTAATAATTTCGGATATATCGTGATTAGTCAGTGAATCAGTGAGTGAGTCGCTTTTCTCCTTTATATATATAGATTTTTACAGATTCGTTTTACTAGTGTAGCATTCCTATAATCGGAAGTCAACTGGAAATTTCCTTCCATTCGTTAATTTATTTAATATTTTGAGATTAATAAAAATTCCGCTTTTTTCCACTCTAAAATTCAGCTATAATTATATTTCCTTCCGAAATTTTATTCTTTTTTACATAAAAAAACATTTTTTCTTTATAATAGCTGTGCTTATATTTCAAAACGCTATTTGTAGTACACTGTTAAAAAAATTGGGGTAGCTAGCAAAAAAGTGAAGCACAATAGCCATGCATGGGTATAAAAAGGAGAGTATAGGTGTAACAAAACCCAATACACATAAAAAAAGAAGTAAGAAACAATTGTATATGGGAACTATAATTCTTTGGAATGGTATAAGGAACATAAAGTGATGCTTCAGGCAAACAATTTGATTCCATGTAAATGACAAAAAACTGATTGTTAAAATTTGATACAGGATGTTTAATATGGTGTGGGATCCCCAGAACTGCTAAGGCTGCAGCAACCCTGTTTAGCAGGGATGCGATGAGGTAGTAGGTGATATTTTGGGGAATACTGTTCCACTCTTCAAGGAGTGCAAGCTTTACGTCCCGAATGGTAAGAGAAGGCAGTGATCTCAATGACTGTGTCGTCTGAATCAGTCCCAAGTATGTTGGATAATACTTAAGTCAGGAGAACATGCTGGCCACTCCATACACTGTATTGTTTCAATTTCAAAAAAAGTTCTCCACAAAACTAGCTGTATGATTTCTGGCGTTATATTGCATCAAAAAAGAATCATTAATGGGTGTAGCTTAAGGTACAACATGGGGTCTTAGAAGATCTCGTTTGCATAACTTTAACTCTTTATCTACCTCATTATTATATACTGCAGTTTTTTTCATGCAATATTTTTTTGAATCACTGCATTGAAAATTAAGGGATATACATAAAAAAATACTCAACTTTTGGAATTTTAACCCGTTAAAGCTAATTAATTAATTAAAGATAATCAAATGTAAAATTAATTAAATATACTGTTCACTTAAAATAAACAGTCAAATCGTTTTCTAAGGTCTTCATTTATATACAAAAAAAGAGACATATTTTGACATTAACTATTTTTTCGGAACAAAAATGACAATCTTCACAATGCGCTGAAAACGCCGTCTGCTGAAAACGCAATTTTTTGCTATAAAACTATTCGCCCCTTCCCCGCTAAAATACTCAGCATAGAACCAGTGCTGCCACATATCTTGGAAGAGTGGATTTAAGAGAAGTATCGTCAGAATATTCGTAAAAATGGTTATTGTGTGTAATTTTAAAGGGAGTGGTATAAGTACCGTCGGTAGATAAAGGGTTAATCTGTCAAATTGTCATTCCGTATGATGTGCATTTCAGCACGTCTGCCTTTGCTGATACCAGCCCACACCATCAAACCATCTCCTCTGTAATTTGATCTTTTCTGAACAAATATTGGTTTTTTTTCAATGCCCCTTTCTCTCTATACCAAACACATCTAGCGTCATACTCTAAACTAAATCCGGACTCATTCGTAAATAGCACTTGACTCCAATCACTTTGCATCCACAGTATGAAACTATTTATGATGGCAAGGTCAATAAGAAAATAAAAGATACAATTTTACAGATCTTCTTATTTAGTATCTTTCTTTTCTTTGAACGAAGCGATCAACCCCTCCCATGACATCGTTATACACAGCGACAGCTTTTGGACTATGTACTTTTTTAGTACCATCTTTTTTTGTCCTCTCTCTACCGATGTCAGAATCGCTGAGTTATGTGTAGTAACAAAAAACTGAAGCAGGAATTAGTCTTCCCATCGTTTTATAATGGGTTTTGCACTTCCCACAGGTGTATTTTGTAAGACAGTGTTTCTCAAACTGTGGGACGCGTCTTCTAGGGGACACAATAACCCTGCGAAGGGAGCGCGAGCATATCGAAAATAAAAGGTTAAAAAAATCAATTTACTGGAATGAAGTAAAACAAAATACTTTCGGACATAATAAAAAATACAGGTTTACATTGATATGATTTATATATATCATCTAGTGAAAAACCGTCAGCAAAAATAAGATTCTACTTTAAACGCTCATTAGCTATCATTGATCTTATAACCAAATAAAAAATATTTTCTTTGCTTTGCTGTAATCCTACGATGTGAGATTTTCTTATTACGTTTTTCTTAACCTAAAGTACTACTTTTGTTGACCTTCGAATTCACTGGTATGGTTATCTGCGTCCCTTTTTTTAGGGAAGTTGCAATTTTTTTAATATAATTCTCTTGCGCATTTTTCAATGTAAATGAAAGAGTAATGAAATGAGAATGTAAAGATGTAATGAAAGAGTTTTATGATATATGGATAAGCATATTGAGCACTTTGAATTATTATTTGGCCAAGATTTATTTTTATGAGTATTCTGAAACATATAATGCATAATGAAAAACGTTTTACACAATTATTTTTAAGGACTAATATTTTAAAATTGAATACACTTTAAACACGGGAGCGATGAGCATAGTGGGTACTTACTTCATGCAGAGAAAGAACAAGTTTAATAAGGATTAGTGATTTCCATGTGCTTGTCTTGCAAAGCAAAGTTTTTAAAAGGAAGGCTTAATATTATAAATTGACACTCTGAGTTATTTTTTGATATTTAGCTGAGATCTATATTTGTCTTCAAAGCAGCCATTGCAGAAAATCCGGATTCACAAAGGTATGATGTTGAAAATGGTATTAGTATACGAAATGCTTCTGTTTTCAGTGAAGAAAATTCAGCATCCACCTCTACCCAAAATTCAAAGAGTGATTTATTACAAAATTGCCCTTTAATTTCGTCACTGGATGTGAAATCTATGAAGATTACTTTTTCTTTTCGGAAGTTAAGAGCCCTTCTGAAGTATTTAGAAATGGTCCCTAACCCATTCGTAACTTGCTATCAATTTGCCCTCGCCTGTGTACTTGTTGATGCGTGATGATCGTTGAATGCTCGCTACGATTTAAAAATATATCTGTGATTTTGTTTTGATCTACTGCCGTAAATACTGAATACCGTGAATTACAACTAGCGCGTGAATTATGAAATATACACTCAAGATAGATTCGGTAGCTAATCGATTCGACTAAGACTGACTGGAATTGTACGAGGTACAGCATTTTTTTACATGTTTTGTGTAGACGTCCGTTAGGTTTCCCAGACTCACTTGAACGTGCGCGAGAATGCCAGATGTAATGGATATGATAGAGAGCAACATACATTAGACAATTTTTTAATGACATTTGTACTTTTAAAAATGGATGATGAAGGAAATAAATCTTTAATTAAATATCATTTTGCATTGTGTTTCAATTGACGAGTTAGAGAAAGAAAAAAAAAAATAATAATTAATCTATTACTTAAAATATATATTACTCAAAAGTAACATATACAAACTTTAATTCTTATCTTATTAGTTTGTACGGTTTATAATTAAAATCACATTATAGCTTTAGCGTCCAAGTACATTATTATTGTATTCAATATATTATTATTTTTAGGGGGCGCGATAAAAATTATGATTCAAAATTGGGTATTGAAAGTTTAAGAAGCACTGTTGTAAGATCATGTAGTCGGGAAGTAATCTTCCCAGGGCCCACGAAAGGGTTAAACTGTGTTCCGCTGACCGCGAGAGTCCGCGATGGTCTCTGAAAGAGCACCGATCGCTATGTTTTTCATTGCCCCCATACTGTCAAATTTTATCTTAAAAAACGTACACAAGAAGCTATTTTCTTTCCTGGTTATATTATATTCTATATTTCACAATATGATTCATAATACGTTAGTTTCCTGTTTCCATACTTCACAATCTATCAGCAATAAATTAATATAATTTTGTTTTCCATATTTCGCTATATATCTGTAAAAGACTAATGTAATTTGTCTCAACTCCCATACTTTTTTTAATAATCAATTTTTAAAAATTAATTATTTTAAAATTAATTTAATAATTCATTTTATTATTCATGCATATTTTCAACACTCTTTTATAAGCTTCACTTGCATGTAACAGAATCTTTGAACTCAATTTAAAAGGTCAGATTAATTCGAAATCTTGCTCACTAGTCCAGGACGAATGACAAATACTAAAATTTAATAATTTGGTTCCATAGTTCAGATCAGGATCATCAGAATTAATGATTTCCCACATTTTCAAATCTCATCCCGCATGGGGCGACTAATTTCCGATCCCCTTTCCAGATTTGGCAACTAAGAGATTAATTTACGACTTAGTTCGATTAACTATAAAAGTTTTATTTTTAGTTTTTTTAAACTATACTTTATTTGTATTATTTCCTATCTCTCTACCTTGTGTAATACGAGCTTTTCTTTTTCATCTTTTGAGGTAAGTCATTTTATATTTTGTTAGTCGATTTGATTCACTACATATTTTTTTAGACAGCTGTAAGTTTTTCTCTTCTTTCCATTTCATAAATTATTTATCAGTTTTGATTATTAGTTTTCAAATTTCTTAACTATTTTGTATATGGATTGCTGACAATTTCAAACGCAAAAATGCTGAACCAGAGGATACTTCTTCAAAGCAAGGTTAAACCATTTCCAGCAAGAAAAAACTTCACCTTTATAGCAAGAATTATTCGTTTTATGGTTTTACGTGTATAAGTTCAGCCACGATGAGCAACTACCACAATGCGTGCTACGCTGTGAGGTTTTGTCAAACGAAGGTATGAAGCCGTCAAAACTGCTGAGACATCTTATTTCTAAGCATGAAGAACATTAAAAATATTGATTTATTTGCATTTAAAGAACGATATTTTTTAAACAGAAAGAACATGGTAAAAAAGGCTGTAACGGGTTGCAACAATTAATCTTTTGTGAAAGCATCCTTTGAAAATTTTCAGTTCATTGCAAAATCTTGTAAACTTCATACTATAGGTGAGAAATTAATAATGCCTGCAGCATAGATAATAGTTTCTGCAGTGATTTATGCTTCCAAGTAAATTAGTTCAATTTCTCTATCAAATGACCCGATAAAAAAGAAGTTATGCTATGTCAGGTGTTATATAGAAGAAAAAAATATTTAAAAACGTTCTTTTATCGTCTTATTATTCGCTGTACTTAGATGAAAGCACAAATATTACAAATAAATCAGTATTGCTGTGTTTCGTCAGGTATTCGTGTAACAAAGGTATAGTGGAGGACTTATTACTCATCACAAATGTAATTCATACGACGGCTGATGAAACGTTTAACATCTTAAATGAGTTTATGACTCTTCATAATGTAGACTGGATGAAATGTATCGGCATAAGCACAGATGGAGCGCGATCAGTGTGAGTGGACACACTTCAGGATTACGAGTTCGAATTAAAGCAACTTCACCCTCGGCTACATGGAATCATTAATGCTTACATGGCGAAACCCTGGTTTCTTGTTAAGTATCAGAAAATCTGAAACAAACCTAAAGTGATTCGGTTGTAATTGTGAGCTTCATTAAAAGTAAACCACTAAATTCGAGACTTTATAAGCAACTTTGTAAAAATATGGATAGTAATCACTATCAGCTTTTACTCAACTCTGAAATTCAATGGCTTTCTAGAGATAAATTTCTGTCTCGCTTCTGGGAACTAAGAAACGAAATAAGGCTTTTTCTCACTGAGCGGAAATTGCTTTTCATTGATCGTCTGAATTAATTTTCGTGGCTACAAACTGGCATATCTTTCAGAAATTTTTGGTCACTTAAGTATGATGAATTTTAGTCTTCAGGGAGCACATGTTACTGTTTTTCAAGTTGAGGACAAAATCGAAGCCTTTGTTGAAAAGTTAGAGTTGTGGCATCATCACCTCATTTCAGAGAGAGAAGATCTCTGAGAAGAGAACACGATGGTCATTACGCATTTACTAAATTAGTAGCAAAGTTTCCGTGAATTCGTTCCTGTCTCCGGAAGAACAAATAAATGGATTAGATCACCATTTGCAGTAGGTATGTTTGAACAGGGTGGTCTCACATCAGAAGAAGAAAAGCTGATTTAAATTTCCATGGATAGAGCTTTAAAACTGTGTGATGGGCTCATCGCGATTTCTACTAAAACTCCTTTTGGGTTTCTTTGGAGCCAGAATGGAAATTATTTCCAACCTACTCTAGAAGAAAAGCGTGATATTCAAATTAAGAATCTAATAAATAGTAGAAGTTTAGCGTACGCGAGGTGGTCATGGGAAGTGAATATACGATTTCTATGTGTACAAGTGTTTAAGCTAAGTGAGAGGAAATCCCGCATACAAGATTTAATCTATCCGTGCCAGTGTGTTCAAGTTAAAGGTGGATACCGTTCCACAAGGATAACCGCTACGTCAGTTAGGATTCAAGTGAATTGCTGCTTACCGAAGTTAGAGCGGTAAGATCATTTAATTAAACTACTAGGAACTGTATATTTATTGAGATTAAGATTAGTCGGTAAAGTTAGACATAGTGGTCAGTTACGCGATTATTTGGTAATACGTATTGTGTGTCTCTTCAAGCCAGATTCACTTGGTTTGAATATTAGATACATTATTGTATATTGTTTAAGTTAAGATCTTAATAAAGAGATATTAAGATTATGGCAACGTCTGATTCTTCATTAACTCCCATATCTCTAGGTAGCATGGATAATATAGAAGTAGGGCACCCCCCTCCTCCCCGGGCTCTTGCCTTACAACTGGTTTACAAGAATAAGTCCCTTTCAAACTTTTGGATTCACTCACAGGAAAATTTTTCCGAGCTGTCCGCGAAAGCTCTAAAAGTTCTGATGCCTTTCTAAGCTACTTATTTATGAGAAAGAACATTTTCAGCTCAAATTTCGTATTAAAATATTACACATAATATAACAGCCCTTGTAAAAGAAATGCAGCACCATCCTTCTCATTAAAGATTTGAATTGATACAGTGAAGTACATTGTTTATTTATTTGAAATTAGTACTTTGTAATGTATACGCACACACGCACACACACACAAACACACACGCACGCACGCACGCACGCACACACACACATTTGTAGTTAGATGTTTTCTTTTTCTTAAGGGGAAAAAAAAGAAAGCGTTAAAAAAATCTCTATAAGTAGCAGATGCAGTCTTAAGGTTATTGAGGAACTTTTACATTTCTCAGCCATGTGTTGGGAATCAGTGAGGGAGGTGGGGGTTCAAAATCTTGTAGGTCCGCGAGATGTCAAACTGATACAAAAAGGGGGGACGCGACGATCGAAAGTTTAGGAACCGGATGATATAGACGATTGCGGCTTTTCAGACTTCTAGCTACATGAATAATTAAAAAAAATAATATCTTCTCAAATTATTGTTTTCTTTTCTATTTCTCTTTCATAATTATTATATTGAAAAGATTTGCCTTATTTGCGTCAACAATTAAATATTTGACTGGCTTAAAAGTTATGTATTAAATTATTCTTCATTGATAAAGTGTATTGAAAATCAGAGAAATTAATTCAAAAACAGTAAATAAACTAATTTCTAAAGCAGTAAAGTAATTTATTGGTAGAGATGCTGCTGTAGGAAGACCCTCCTTTGAGTGATTTACAACAACGTTTGCTTCCATGAGTTAGGGAACATTCTTGCAACGGTGCAAGAGATGCACTTTAACCCCCAACAGAAGTAAGAAAAACACATTACATATTTTGTACATGTGTGCTTACTAGGGATGGCGATTCTTTCCGAAAAAGATCGATTTTTAAATCGATTCGAATCGTAACCTGATGGATCGATACATAAAAAAATCGAGGTCTAAAAGATCGATTTCTAAGAAATCGATTTTTTTATCAAGTCTGCATTTACAATGTAAATATAAATCCATTTTATGAAAAACAAGAAACATTCCATAATAAACGGTCCCTTATCAGGGAATTCGACAATTACAATTATTTTTATTACCATATCAAAGTATCAGGTATAAAAGAAGACATTTATTTTCTAAATGTATATGTTACACTAAAAAGTTTAGAAAATAGATAATATAGTTTATAGTTCGCAATGATAAAGATAAATAGTTTTAAATATAGCACACACACATTCTACTAATTGTAAATAATTTTACGGTTTTTACCAAAACAGAAGAAAATCAAATTCGATTTTCTAGGATGAAATATCGATTCACTGTATCGATTCAGTGCTACATATCAATTTAAAAAATCAATTTTTTTTGGCTCGAGAAAACGATTCTTCGATAAATCGATCCATCGCCCCTAGTGCTTACAGGTTAACATAAAGAGAAATTATTCTTATAAGCAGGTACATTGTAACATCCCAGAGGACGTTAGTGTTTGGGAATTCGAGCAAAGATTACAGCTATATTACTTTAAACACAGTTTTATTATTATCTTCGCTTAATCACACTACGCAATTAAGGGGAGGGAATGCACTTAACATTAAACCCGGAAGAGCAATCGCATAGGATTAATTTAACTATCATATAAGTGATTAAGTAATTTAACTATCACTTATCTGAATGCTGGAGTGCTCTTGACTTTTACGTTTATATTATCTTTACATAACTTACTTGACTATACGACCTCCGGATGTTATCTTTTTCCCAATTCAAACTCCGCTTTCAGCCATCATCGTCTACTCTAATGCAACGCTTAAATAGAAGTACTCATTTGCCTGAATCGCATCTTCTTCACCGAGAAAGATTCTCAACTAAACTCACAGTTAACGATTAATTTTACCTAAGAGAATTAGTGGAAGAATCACGGATAGATCCGTTACAAAATTCAACAATCAAAGTAAATTTTAATTATTAGTAAACATGAGAAATTTCAAAATAAAGTTTTAAAGGTAATACTCGTAAGAACATTTCTCCACAACGTTTAGAGTCTTAACTCAAACATTATTGACGTTGGTTGATCGTGAATTGAGCCTAAAAAAATCTTTGAAGTTTTCCGTTTCGGAAGAAATGAAGAATCTTCGTGTAAAGCTTTATTTAAATACTATTAAAGAAAATGCCAATTGTATTAGAAAGCAGCTTTCTTGATTGTTAATGGAGGCTCCCAATTCCCTCCCGCACACGTGTATGGGGCTCTTTGCGAAAAAGACTCTTTGACATCTTACAGTGCTGAGATGGCGAACCAGTGGCACGGGTGCCATCAATGGCACGTGTCACAATATTTTGGGCACGTCAGAAATCAAAATGGTTTGCAAAACAGCACAACTCACGATGAAATATTACGAACAAACGCGAGAGATCGGCGGTGGGATGCACACTCGTTTGATATTGCCTTGCCTTAGTTACGTCTTGGTATACAGTTGCTTATGATGCAAAATTTGTCTACGCATAGCATAGTCAATTTCGTCGACGTAACTGTATTTTAAAGTTAATTTGTGTTATATTTACGATTTTTAACTTTACCTAACACGGTTAGTTCAGCAAAAGAACAAAAAGTGCAAGATAACAAGTGTAACAGAAAATTTCAAACTTGGTGAACCTAGAAATAAGGCATGTGATTAATAAAGGCGACAAAGCGGTGTGTGTTTTATGTTCTGGAACAGTAGTATGCAGAATATCGTCTATAAAACGGCATTTTGAGACAATCACAGATCACCTTGTCAAAAAGTGAGCCACAGCAAAAATAGTTAATTGCTTAGAAATCATTTGGCAGATGACTCCAATTCATCATGCATTCTACTAAAAGTAACATCTTACAGTCCTAATATAAGTTATTTGTCATCCACACACAATCTGCAACAACAGAAGTCCCACTAATGTTACTTTAATTTGAGTTACATGTAAAACAAAAACATTTACAACTATACCGTGCAAAAGGTATTTTTTCTTAGTAAATAAATAGTTGTGAGTTGTTAATATTTAGTTTTATTATTTTTTCAGTAATCATAAGTCAAAATTATTAGACGGCCCGTCTATACCTCATTAAACACTTCTTTAGAAAAAATGGCACGTTCATTCATAAAGGCTCGTCATCCCTGTTATAGCGTATCTTGTTTTCCTTACAGCTTGACTCTTCTCTCCAAAAGTTTGCTGACCACAGGTCAATAGGGAGAGGGGGGAACTCAAGCGTCATCTTCGTTCTTTGATCTGGGTCTTAAAATACGCTTCGTTCAGCAATAGCCCTCACGCTGCTTCAAAGGGTGACATAAATTAAAATTAAATTAAACGAAAGACCTGTAAATTTTTTAATACAGAGGAAATGTTACAAATTCCATGTTTCTTCTTTCTTCAATACTTGACCTTATAGGAGGTAATAATTTGCAATTTATATTTTAGTTTTCAAATTTTAAAATTCCCCTAATAACATTTCTAAATACGCTTTCACTTGCTAATGAAGTCACATCTTGCCTAAGACTTCACCTGCTAGTCTTATTGGTCCTTACACTTTAAGAAGCTTCAAATTTGGGTAATATTCTTCACCTTCATTCCACATGGGAAGCATTAAGGTCATTCAGATATTAAAGCAAATCATTATTTTAAGTGTAAAATTTTTCTAAGATGTCGTTTAAACTATTCCATCTAATTTTACAATTAAAAATCAGATTTAATTCTTTTTGATATTTCTTATTCACATAAGTCTGAAAAGTTCTATTTCTGTCAGGAGATTTTCTAAAGTATTTGAAATTTTTTTTATTATTTGAGAAACACGGAATTTTTTGTATTTTTTGTTTTATGATTTCTTATTTGATCAACGTAAGATGATTTAAAGTATTTATGAATCAAACTTTACATCATTAAAGATTTTAAACAATAACATCAATATTTGAAACTGTTTCAATTTGGACACATGCCTTCTTTTTGTTATTTTATTATAGTTTTCAAACCAATTACTTTATCTTTTATTTCATCTTAAGCTTCAATTTTTTTTCTGCCTGTGTTATCTGGAGAAGTATTCTAAATTTGTCTAAAGTTTAGATCAATTCCCAGACTGCTAATATGCTGCGTAACAGTATATCGGATAGATTCAAAGGAAAAGGAGATATGTCGTCAAATATTTTTCTAGAGAACAAATTTGCGATGCAATAATTGTATTGTTTCAAGGAGTTCACAATACAGAACAATCCTTTAGGTCATTAAGATTTATTAGTTTTAGAATTATTTTTTGCAATGCAAATCTCTTAAGATTTAAAAGCTTGAATGTGTTATTTGGAGAAAAGTCCAATTTCATTCAGATATAATTCTTGGCATTTAAAATAACTTGATGTATAATGGAAAAATTTTTTTAGTGAATCTATATCACAGACAAAAAACTATTCATACATACCTCACAGGTTTCAGTGCTAACGTTTGTTTTTGAAAGGAACAAAATTAATTTTTGTATTCTTTCACAATATTGGTTTAGACACTAATCATTCATTGCATCAGGCATACATTTTAATGAAAGTTTGTTTATGATTATCTCTTTTATGGTTCGCCTCGTTGCAGCGTTATGGTACGACGTTATTATATCTCTTTCTCATCTCTTTTATGGAATTAAAAAATTGTCAAAATTTTTAGATCTAAAATTTGGCTTTTGGGGATTTCGGCTTAAATCACTTCATATTTCAGTTTATTTTTAAGTCACACAAATTAAGGCTATAAATAATTATTTTAGAGCCTAAGTTAAGATAAAAAAGTAAAACCGATGTAAAAAGTATTTTTGGGGGGCATATTATACTGCTTGGCTACAAGGAAGAATTTTACTTAGCATGATTTTTAACTACTGATAAACTTATTATATCTATATTTAAAAAAGATCAATACGCTATCAATGAAATGAGGTGGCTTTTCCCCCATTCTACTGATAAAAATAACAGAACAATTGTTTGTAAAAGTTTATCACAACTGGGGCTTGTATACACACAGCTATTATTATTTCCCTCAGATAGCGTCAAAACTAAATCGAATGCATACAGCGGCTTTGTTTTTAAAGAGGAAGACCTTAGGATTTTGACAGTGGATTCGGTTTTTTCAGATGACATTTTTGGATTCACAAAATACCTATCAAATTACTAGTATTGGATTTCTTTCAGGATAATGGTATGTTTTTCAAATCAATCGAAGGTTCTATTACATAGCGTTTCTTGACATGGATATGTAATTCAAGAAAAAGCTTTCATAACTCCTTATCTAAGTCATTCAAAATCATACAACCCAAATCATGTCTTTAGCTGCCCCAAAACAACGAGTTTTGCCTTTATGGATGCTAAGGGAGGAATCCGAAAGGAAAGTGATTCCAGAAACTGTTTGGGAAATCGATGTTCCGTCTGAAAAAAGTATTCAGTGGGCCTTCATCTTATGTTACTTAACAACTGAAGTGAAAAAGAGATCTTTACACCATTCCCTCACAAATCTTTTCAATTACAACAAACAGTTTAAATTTTCACTGAAGAATAAAGTACAATTTTCTGTTCCTAAGTTAGAAAAGCTCATCAAAAAATTCAATCCTTACAAAAATTATAACTATATCTATTGGAATAGGTTGTTTAGACGCATGCATCGTTTACTGGAATTAAATCTTCAATTTGCCGCCAGTGAAATGTCTGATTCATCTGGATGTGATTTAAATAACGTTGTTTTGTTGCAGACCGCTGCTAAAATTCTACAATGCGTCATTCATGTGTTCAAAACGGATGTTTCTGGAAACAACTATTTGTGCTCATTCAGCCCCGAAGAAGATTTGGATAATCTTCCTAGACTGATTCTATTTGTTCGCTTGGATGTTGCAGATAATATGCCAGCTGAAGCCGCCATTGACAAAGGAATATTTAGTTTTGGTATATCTTCAGAATATGTGATTCCTTTGAGACATGCTGCTCTCGTCCATATTTTAAAAAGAGCCAATCTGTCAGAAGTTGAAATTAAGCAGGTACTGGAAACAGTTCAGAACAAAGATAAATTTCTTTCTTGCCTCCTTCGTAGTTCTAATTTACAAATCATATTTAAACTCTACAAATCGCGATATATTATTCGAAAATTGAGCGAAGCTGGTTTCGAAACCGATCCACGGTCAACAGATGAATTTGGATTATCTTCTTTTTACCACTGCATGAATCTTCCAGATTCTAATGTATTACGCGTGTTGTACTATTTTTCGACAAATAGCATAATGGTGATAGATAAAACAGTGAGTAATACGAGAGATATCATGAATGCTTTGGATAAAACGGCTGAAGCTCTTAGTAAAAGACTGCCATGTTTCCTCGAATTTCAAGTATCTGGGGAAGGATAAGATCTTTGCTTTCAGGAGGTGTTTGGGTTTACTACGTTTCAATGAATTTCAAAGAAAAGTTTTACATCAGATATTTTCTATGAAAGAGGAACAAATTACAAACGAACAACAGAAAACCATCATGATATCCATTTTAAACAAGTATCGAGAATATTTCTACTATTACTCACCTCGTGCTAAAGATGAATTCGGATTATTTCGTGACTTCATACAACATTGTGAATACTATGAATATTTGGATAATTTTACTTCTTTTTTATTTTTTCACAATTTTTCGCCCTTGATTCGATTGGTTGATGAACGTATTTTAAATATTTATTCTAATGTTATATCTTCTTTAACTTTGACTATTTTGAGTAATTATCTTTTTCCAAAATTCAAGCATGGAATTCATTGTTCCAACTGTACATTTCCTCGTAAAGCTTGTGAAAACAAAAGGAATTCTCAGAGATTCATGCCATTCCATTACAGATCATGTTTTTTAAAAAATACCATAGAATTAGCAACTGAATTGAAAAGTTTTGAGGATTATGCTACGTCTCCAAGTTGTGAATTATTGGAGGAAATGAGAAAAAGCTTAAAAATGTTCCCGGAAATAGTGGATGAATTTTCAACAGTCAGATTAAAGAGTCATTTAGATATTGTTACAGAACTGTCCAAAGAAACAAATACAATCAAACGAAAGCTAACAATTGAAAGAACAATTCAAGTTATAGGAGAAATTGTTTCTGGTGGAAAAGAGGTAAGCAACGTTGTCAGATTCTTAGTGCAATGTCTTCTTCCTCCTGAAGTTACACAGTGCATTCAGGATCTCAGAGATAATTCATTAGGACATTACAAATGGAACAGTGTACAGGGTAGAATTAATATTGAGAGAAACGACAGTGATATTTTAGATCATATTCAAAAAGAAATAAAAGAAATTGCTATTCATTTTCAACCAGTTTACCTTAGTCAGTTATTAAGAGTGGAAGAATCAATGATTAAGACCGGAAAACTGGAGGCAAAAGAAATTAAAAAATTAAAGTGGAACATAAACATGCAACTCAGCAATATTATTCGTGCAAGAAAGAAAATATGTAAAAAAGAAAAGGATAGCTTTAAATATCTGTTACACAGAATGCTTTTACTTTTGACCCGTAAAATTGAAAGTGATAACTGTCTTCAAGATTTTAAATCTGGACTTGAAGTGTTAAAATTCCTGTTAAAAATATATGACCATTGCAACGAATGTAGCTCAAAAACATCAAGTGTGAAAATTGATGCACTACAGAATTTCATAGAGAAGCTTGATTTGCAAAATATCACCGAGATTAGAAATGAATGGAAAAAATATTTTTCATCCTATTCGGACATTCTTGATTTTGAACTAGAACGAGAACCAAAACTTAATTTTCCTTTCTTAATTTCTTTGTCTGAAAAGATAAAAAGTTTTGATATATTTAGCTTGGAAGAAAAAATAGAAATTAAACAAAAAATTTCTGATAGCCTGGAAAAATCAGCAACGCTTTTGAAACAAGTTACAGAAGAGTTAGAAAAAGGAGTAGTTCCAAAAGATTTAAGCGATCATTTGGAATTTATAATTTTGCCACAGAACAAAAAGAAATTGATAATACTTCATGCATCATCAAACATCAAGGAATCTTTGAATGAATTAAGATGTGTGAAAAAAGAAGAAATTAATAAGATCTTTACACTTGAGGAAATAAACATGTTTGAGAAGATGTTGTTACAAGAAGAACTCATATCGGCCCTTCTTAAAATTAAGTTCCGGTCAAAGTTGAAGAAAAAGATAATGCGAGTCATAAATCAAAAAGTATGGTTCCTAATCAACAGAATAAACCATCTAAAACGGATTTTAATATTGGAAGACGAAGATATTTCTTTCTTATGGAAAACAGGCCGATGGCGACGCAACTTGGAAATCGAAAAGCGTATTAAATTCTTAATGGTTCGACGATATATGACTGAAAAAGATCTACGACCACCTTTAGAAATGCTGCTCTTTGATTGCATGAATATCATGAACAAGCCTAAAAAAAAGAAAACTACCAAATCAAATGATTTTTGGATAAAGTCGAATAACATGTTCATTGAGGCGAATATGATACACTTGATCGCTCATGGAAATCCTGTCGAATCCTTAAGTGACTATCTATATGTTGAAGATTTACCATCTGAAATCATCAATGAAATATTTGAACTGATCAAAGATCAGCCTACAATTGCAGCACTTTCTGAAATTTGGGAAAAGAAAAAGGTAGGCAAAATCTCGACTTTCGAAGGTATTATAACCAACAAGAATGCCAAGATAGATGAATGTTCAAAATTACGGAAAAAAATTGATCAAAACCCAAAATGGAAGCGATATTCAAACTTATTACCTTTAAGACAATAAATTTTCTACCCCTTTTGTAAAATAATACATAACTTTTTAAAACGATGTGATAAATTTCGTTAAAGAACAAAATTGGATTTAATATGAACGATAATTGCAAAATATACTTTTTGCTAAGCAAATTCTTTGTGTTATTCAAAAGGTGCATTTAAATGAAAGTATCTAAGTAAATGCTATGTTTTAATGTTTTATATTTGGTAGCAAAAAACTTTGTATTTAAATTTTATTAGATTATATTTGAATTATTATGTTTGTTTTTGCTGTAACATTTTCTTAAATTTCTTATTTTCAAATTAAAATAATGATTTTAATTGTCTACTTTCCATAGGATATTACGTTCAAATTTAACCTTCATTACTTTTTTTTAAAAAAAAGGATTATTTAATTATGTGGATTATATGATATGTTTTTTAAAATTACATGGAAAAATTATTTTCTATTTGTTTAAAAACAAACTAGTTAAAAGCAGATATTTGATCATTATATATTTTAATCATTACATATATTTTTCTGAAATCTATTACTGTCTACTTATAGTGCTTATTATAAAGAAGATATATTGATTAACTGTACAGTGTCAATTTTGTTGTACAGTTCAAAATTATACATAGCAATGTAATATTAAATTAGTCAAAAAAGAAAAGTTATATTTGTAAATGTTATACATATCACAGTAGATTGATTTACTTTTTGAAACTATATTCCTTATTGTTAATGTTCTCATTTTATAATCAGAATCTTACACAGGAAATTTTTCCTCAATTTATAATTCACAATAACATTTTTATTTTATAATTATGATATAAAGTAAATTAAAATCAATTAAACTGTCATTCACACAATCGCAATAAAATAATTTTCATTATTTTTTATGTCTGGAGTTTATAGTGATTTTTTTATTGAATGCTAAAAGAAATATTTTAAAATTTTTTTTTTATATATATTTCATACCACAATTCCTTTTATTTTAAATTATTTTGGAACAGAAATCATATGTTATAAAGAATACTATGCAGATATAATACCAATTAATACAAAAACTTGTGCTTTCAAATGTAAATTTCTAGACGATTATCTTCTGTCAATTTAATGTATCTTGTATTTCTATAAATTTATGCAAAAATACCGGTATATCACAAAATTAGGTTGTAGTTTTTCTGTCCATTAACAAGTTATTATACATCCCCTGATTCGAAAATGCATTGTTGTACAAGCAAATGTTTTTAAAACCTGATTTACATTATGATAAATTTAACCACCTCATAGGCATGTTTAATAAACAAACCAATAATATTATTGACATGATATATTTATCTAAAAAAATTAAAAAAAGAAATTTTTGCATGTTCAATTAAAGGTGTTTTGCTTTTTTTACAATTATAACTTGATACATTTGTTAAAAACGGCGTAAAATTATAAAAAAATCGCAGTATATTTCTCTCACAATTATTTATTTAAAAAATTTGTTAGGATTTAAAAGACAGCATTATATATATACATAAAGAGAGATAGTCTCTTCTCTCACATATTTCACAAACATATCTGTATTACAAATTCCATGATGTATTTGGTTGTCAAGTATGAAATAGGGCAAATAAATGCACGTAATTGAATTCGATTTTTTTCTCAATAAAAACTAAGATTTTATAATGATCTGTTAATTTTGTTTTTAATCCGAAATATGCGTCAAGGCTACACAGTACCCCTTTTCAAAAAGATTTTTAGAGACAGTAACAGTAAAAACAATTTATGTTTTATATTCAGATTATAATATAAAGCTAATTCTGAAAGTTAAAAATCAGTTTGACCAGCCAATTTTTTACAATTTTAAAAAATTAAGAATTTTGAAGTTATTTATGTTTCTTATATTATTGTGAACAAAAGTTAGTATGGATTTGAAAACCTATCTCCTTGTTGATTTTTAATAATTATTTTTCTAGAAAAACCAGGAAAAACACGAAAATTTTTAAAATAGTAACTTTAGCATTTTTAAAAAAATAACTAGTAATCTGAGCCCTAAATCCGTACTAACTTTTGCAAATCATACGTTTGGGAGTATATACAAGGCTCTTTGATGAACAGAAAAAAAGCCTTAGGGATTAGAAAACACTTATATCTTCAAAATTGAATGTCTAAGAAAAACGCATTTAAAAAGTTTGTAAAGGCATAAAACAAAAACTTATCATATCCGTAAAGCTCTAATTTTTTAATATGTTATTTTCCAATGTATGTTCTACATTAAAACACTATTTTAATTAAATATGAGTAAGCATACTTTTTTTAATTCAAAAAATATTTTTGCATAATATTTGTAGTATTTGTTACGATGAACAATAATTCAGTTTAATCTTGACAAAATATTTTCACAGAAGTTTTGAAACACAAAACATTTGTGTACAAAATAATAATAAGGCTAACTTAAGCAAAAAATAGCCAGATTTGTTCATAAAGTTTAATTTTTTCCAGTTTTCAATCGGGTAGTTTAGAAAGTTTTAGATCTTGTTGTACGACTTTAAAATACCAAAATATAGTACTACAATATGTTTAGTATAATTTAGTTTGGTACACCAAGGAGATATTCAGTTTTATTTGCAATAGTTGAATACAGAATATTTCTATTTGGAAGTCTAGATGCAGTATCAGCTGAGGACTGATTTTTAGATACATTATTTTCAGTAGCATTCTATCTTTTCAAAATACTGTTTCCACAGCAACGTTAGAATGTTTTGGTCGTGGCATTTTCTCAACGTGAAAAAATTAATGAATGCTTCTAAGTGGTATTAACTGTTTTTATAGCAAAAAATTGGCCTTGAAATAAATTTTAATTAATTAATTTTAGAATTAAAAATATCAAAACTTAATCAAGCAGAAATGATTTTAGTACTGACAATTGGAAATAATAACTATTTCACTCTAAAAGAGCTTATTGTGCACAAAAATATTGTTAATTAATTCAATTTAAGAGTGGAAAAAGGCTTTAAAATGAAACCGAGACCAAAACCATAGCTCAAAAAGCTTCAAATATCTTAAAAACTAATTTGTTAACAAATATGAAATTTAGTGGCAAGCTTCTCAATGATATGAGCCACAAGAAAGTGCAAAAAAAAATATTTTTCGGTAAAAATGAAATTTTTAGGGTATTGTGTAGCCTTAAAAAGAGGAAAACATGTACCTTTCACCCGAAAAACAAATTATGTCAAAATACGGAGTCTAAATGAGGTTATGTACAATTGAAATAAATAAAATGAACTTTACTCCATTTCATACTTGACAACGTAATATTAATTTGCAATAAAATACAACAAAGATAATTTTTTTAAGTAAAGATGAATAAAAAAAAATAAAAAAAAATCGTACTGTTTTGGAAATGTATGCTTTTTTTGTTGTTGTTTATTGTTTCTGCAATAAATACACATTATACCTTAAGGTATCCAACTACGTTTGGAACCGTGATTTTAAAAGAACGGATAAATGGATAATTTTCATGGTATTTAGTACCACTTGCATTGGAATACATGTATAAAATTGTTTTAAGAACATTTTGACATAAACAAATTATTTAAATAAAATATTTTGGCAAAAAAATTAACCTAGAGTAATCTTTTTGAAAATCTCCTGTATAAAAAATGCTTCTAAAATAATAATATTTCGCTTGTATAAAGTAAAGACTTCTCCAGAGAGTCTGAACTAGGATTTTTGAAAAATTCACATTATTTTCAGAGTTACCACCAAATGAAATAATTATCGGCGTTTTTTTCTTAAAATTGCTCCCCTCTGTTGTCGTGAAATATGGATAAACCCACTTCTAAGTTATATATTTCAAAAATTTTAGTTGAGCCTCTGTACAGAGGTCTGAGGCAAAATATTATTATAATAGAAGCATTTTTCATAAAAGGAGAAGGTTTTGAAAGTTGCTCATTATATGTTAATTTTTTGCCGAAATATTGTATTTAAATAATTTAATTTTTTATTGTAATACTATTCTTAAAACAATTTTATATACATTTTATAATAAAAGTGACACTAATTATCAAAAATATTATCCATTTATACGCTTTTGCAAAACCATGGTTTCGAACGTAGTCAGATACCTTAATTTGCTTTTTTTCAGTAAATTAATAATTTTTCTAAAATAATCTTTTATTTTGGACTTTTCGATTTGCTCGCCCCCCACACTGAAGATTTTCACACCCCTCTGGGGGGAGGTACGCTAGGGATGGCGATTCTTTATGGAAAAAGTTTGATTTTTAAATCGATTCGTATCGTAACCTGATGAATCGATTCACAAAAAAATCGAGTTCCAAAAAATCGATTTTTTTCACGTCTGCATTTACAATGTAAATATAAATCCCCCCATTTTATGAAAAACAAGAAAAATACCATACTAAACGATCAAGGGCTTTTTTTGTTCAGGGAACTCGACAATTACAATTATTTTTATTACCATATTAAAGTATCAGATATAAAAGAAGACATTTATTTTCTAAGTGTATTTGATACATTAAAAAGCTTAGAAAATAGATTATATAGCTTATAGTTCCTAATGCTTAGTATCTAAACTTTTAAAAACAACAGTCTCTCAAGTCTACTGGGTTCCGCTCATCACTTGTGATGTTGCCGGTAATCGAAAAAAGGCGCTCACAAGGAACAGATGATCCCACGATACTCATATACATCATAGCTATTGAGTGAACGTGATGATAAATAGAGTTTTTGTTCTTGCCAGTAAAGTATAAGATCATACTTCAGGTCCATAACTGCCTGCGATAAATAGTGTTTAAATTCTTCGTTTCTTATGGTTTTTACCAAAATGGAAAAAAATCGAATGTCGATTTTCTATGATGAAATATTGATTCAGTGCTTCATATTGATTTAAGAAAAATCGATTATTTTGGTCCGAGAAATCAATTTTTCGATTAATCGATCTCAAATCGCTATCCTAGGGCACGCCCCACAGTTTGAGAAACGCCGTCATAGCATTAAACATTTTCTTCATGTTGTGATCTGACTTCTAGTCAATAAGTTTAAGCTGTAGCTCCTCAAGTGCCGTATCAATATCAACAGTAATGGGATATCGGAACAAATTAAAAGGCTCAACTTTCTAAAAATCCTGGATTTTTTTTGTGACCATGTCCTCCAAACTCTACAGATGATCTCTTATTAGTAGAAACACTTTCAAGAACTTTGTTTTCCTGATAGTGAAAAAAAGACGAATTTTGATCGTGCACTGGAAATCTCAGTCGGAGCGGAATTTCTGACTGTCTTGAGGGGGCTTACTGCCCCTCCCTGTGTTAAAGTAATAATTCTTTTCCTCTTCACTAAGGCATTTTAAGTTTTTTTATTTCTTTTCCATTTATTGCTAGGACATTTCAAGGCACGTAGAAATAAATCTTGGGGGAGGGGGAGATTATTTAGGCCCCTTGAGGACGTAAATATCATATTTACATCAAATAAAGAAAACTAAGAGATTAAATATAAAAAAATACTTATAGACAAAGAATATTTGGTATTGAGTATAAAGTAATAATCCACTTATACAAGTATTGAACAGAAAAGGGTAACATTACATAATTTTTGTGTTGATCCTTTGGTAGAGGGGGAAAAGACAATTAGCAACATTATATTTTATCTTTTAGTAATTCATAGCATATTTCAGATATTAAGTCACTGACGTAGCTAGTGCTTAGTGGGCCCTGTATCAAAATTCCTTGAAAGGCTCTTTTCGGGTCCTTTAACATTTTGTGAATTATTTGCTTACAAATTTTAGGGCCCATGTAGCTTGGGGACCCCGTATTATCGATAAGGTGGTAGCTACACTCTTGCAGTATGTGATAGTGAAAAGATGTTGTTAAACATGACTATATTGGAAGGATCAATCCAAACGTATAAAACAGCTCAAGTATCACACAAGAATAATGATAAATAATAACAATAAAATAGCAAACATTTAAAGTAAGAACCTGGATAAATTAACACTGTAACGAAAGAAAAAATTTTAAATTTTAAATACCAAGTATAGGAACTTAAGAGATATAATTTTTACAAGGAGTTCATAAAAGTTCTGGTAATCCAGTATAGTTTGCGTGTTAGCTTACCTCGTCGCGTTTTTGAGACTCGTTATCTAGTTCTGGGCTGATAAGATGTTTGATAGTGAAATGTAAACACAATGTATTTCGCATATTACACTTACTTATAGGAATAGGTCAAATTAACATCTATGTGCTACCTTAGCATATACCAGGGAAACAAAAAATATTGCAACTTTTGATAGGTTCCTGGTAATTGTTCATCTCATCTATAGCAACAGACATCTTTAAGGCTGTTTTCGGTAAAAGTAAGAGAACTTGAACTAAACGTGAAGCACATTTTCAGACAGAAAAAATGCCTCAATTTCCATGGAAATTTGCAATATTATAGTTCATACCTTTATTAACAATGTAGTGTTTTTAAAAATGCCCAAATATTCCATGAATACTTTCTTTTTAGTTTTAATACGTGAAGGCATAGCCCATTTTACATTACGGTATAGGAGAAAAAATGCGTAACACATTTTATACCAGAAAAAATGAATAAAATCGGTTAAAAACGGGAAGTATGATAAAAAATTCTGCTCTCTAAAGGGTAGTTAAGCCAGAATATCATATTAATGGCTCATTTCTTTTATATCTGAAAAACTGTTCCAAATTCTGGTCCTATTCTTTAACATTAACCGAAGACAGCCTTATAGAATCTATAGATTTCCATGCACAACAGCTTCATACATTTGATGGAATCGGATTTCAAAAAAAGTATGGAGAATTAATTCATATCCACCACTTTCGAAAATTAATGATTTGGGCTGTGTGCCCAGAAAAAACTCTCATTTTCATCTCAGAAACAATGTTTATCAAAAGGGTTTCAGCAACTCACCTATTTTACTCAAGTTAATCGCACCATGCAATAAATAGAGACCTTGAGTAATATAGGAAATATTGTTCGGTTTGCTATAACTTTCCTTTTTTTCAATTCCTACAATTAGTTCACTTTCTCCCTTTATATCTTTATATATAAAAATCTTCTGTGCGTGTGTATGTGATTAAGCTCCTCCTGAACGGTTGGACCGATTTTGATGAACTTTTTTGTGTGGGTTCAAGTGAATTCGTGAATGGTTTAGATTCTTAATTCCGTGCGATACCGCAATGAGTTAAAAAGATATTAATTAAAAACATTCAACTCAATATTCACCTGCATTGCTGTAACAACGTTATTGTTATAAAATGACGTAAGTTGGCGTCGAAAATCGATTTTCAGCCAAACTGGCCAAACCGGGTCTTTATTGTTACAAAAATGCAGAGGAATCATGCTTCTTAGCATTTGTAATTAATATCTTTTTAAATAACCTTTATACATGTAATTCCTCTCTGCGTGTGTATGTGACTGACTTCTCCTATAAACGGCTGGACCGATTTTGATGGAATTTTTTGTGTGGGTTCGAGAATGATTTAGATTCACAATTCGGTCCAATATCGCAATTAGTTAAAAATATATTAATTAAAGACCTTAAAAAGGAAATTGCTTTACCCCTGTGTGCTGTTTATTTTGCTAATGCGCGGAAAGAAAAAAAAACAAAGAAGAGGGGAGAATTTTCCGATATTTTCGCCTTTTTTAAAATTGCAATGCAATTTTCTATCAAAATCAGACAAAAAATAATTACAATATCCGAAAGATTATTCATTTCGCCACGATACGGCATATATTTTTATATATATAATTTTTCCGTGCCTGTGTATCTCACTGAACTCCTCCTAAACGGCTGGACCGATTTGGATGATATTTTTTGTGGGGGTTCAAGTGGATTCGAGAATGGTTTAGATTCACAATTCGGTCCAATATAGCAATTAGTTAAAAAGATATTAATTAAAACCAGTTTTTGGCGCCAACTTTGATTTGTCAGCATTGTTGTAACACTGTTATTGTTACAACAATGACAAAAGTTGGCATTGAAAATCAGTTTTCAGCCAAAATGGAATTTCATGATATTGCTCTATTGACTGTATTAATTAAATTTGTTTACAGAATAAATGCTTTTAACATGTGATTAACTTGAAGTATGTTTTCAAAATTTCAAATTCTAGAAGTTTTAATTTAAATTACTAAAAAAATATAAAACTATTTTTCAAGCAGATTGGTACATTCTTTTACTTCTTGCTACTTTAATTTGAAACAAAATATTGTAAAACTTAAAAAAAAATTGTAATTTTGTAATTAAAAAAATTCTGCTTTCTTTATACATAAAATATTTTTAAAGATGTATTTTTTCCGTCTTGGGAAGCCGTAAAAATACAACGAAAAAAAATTTGGAAAAATCGCCAAATGCCAGTAATAGTTAATTATGGGAAAGATACCTCAGAACATACGAGTTTGAGTGCGTATAGCGCATGTGCGGAAAAACAATTAACGGAGAGTACGTAAGCAGATAAGAGTTTTTACTGTCAGATAAAAAAATGTTTTCTTTTTGAATGTTTTCTCTTTTATAATGAGTGTAAATAATGTATTTTCCAGTAATTTTCCAAATCCAACTTATTAGTTTGAATTTTAAGAAAGTATTCATTGTGTGTTTCATGTATAAAATAATTATAATACGATCTTAGTTTTTAATAGTACATCGCAACTGATAGTTTTCTTTTAGAGAAATAATTTACTGAAAAACCTTAAAACATAGGAAAATGCTGCGCGGTTTTTATTAAATAGTACTATTTCTTTTTAAATATTTTTTATACATGGAATGTAAACAAATTTTTAGGCTTTCCCCCTGTAGTTCTTTTTTCAGTTACATATATTTAATCGAAAAATCAAACATCCAGATAAAACCAGTCGCTTCATAGATAACGATAAACATTTTTTGATACATTATTTAACGAAAATTGTTATAAATGAATAATTTTTTTAAGAAAAAGTTATATTGCGTTTTATTACCTATTACTAAATTATTTATTAATAATAAATTCGTACATCGACTGTTTTCTTGAGAACAAAACTGGATTAGCTTTCTAAATTTTTAATTGAAAATAGAAATTTGAAAAGAAAAAAAAAATAAGATCTTTCCCTCGGTGAAAAAAGGGGGTTATATACTTGAAAAAATCCATACAACGTTGGGCTGAACGAAGGGAAAGGAAACCTGTCTGACAAAGAGAAGTGAAAGAAATTTCTGAAAAGGGGGTTTAAATGACATAAATATAGAAATCACTCACATCGCTCAGTAACACACACACACACAGAAGTATTGGTGTCCAGAGAGAAAGGGAAAATTTCCATAGGGATAACATTGTACCCACGGAAAAAGCCCTTGAAAGGCCGAGCTAGGTGGCGAGAAAACAGACCCCCGACGGGACAAAGACGTGGAAGAAACTTCGAAAAAGAGTACTTTAATGACACTAATATAGAAATAACACACACACTAGGAAGTGCTGACACTGAAAGGGAATCTTCCAAGGCATAAAGCTGTTCTCTTGAAGGAGCCCGTGCAATGCCAGGCCATCCAGCTAGTATATATATTGTTTAAATTTTCAATCATTGATAAAACACTTTCTATTCGTCCGTTCAAGTACAAATACGTTTTTTTTTTTAACTTCTAGTGGATGACACTTGCTGTTTATACAGTTTTTTTCAAATATTATTTCATTAATTAAATTAAAAAATGAATAAATAGTAACAAAAATAATAGTCCAACAGCATATATAGAAAGAAAACTCGTTCGTAGTGCAGTGCTTCTGTAACTTTCAATATACGCGACCCACTATTCAACCATCTTTTTCATCGCACCCCCCCTCCATACAATAACAATGTATTGAATTCACTAATACTTTACTTTGACACTAAAGCTACAATTCGACTTTAACTTCTTATGTGCCACCGACGTATAAAAACGTCTTACTCAGCCAAAGCATTAATTTTCTGGACATATATATATGTGTATATATATATATATATATATATATATATATATATATATATATATATATATATATATATACATATATATATGTATATATATATATATGTTTTCGAAGTACGATCTTTTCTGTGCAGTGCTATCCATAAAATTATTCCGACGGCTTTGGAATGTTTTAAAAGAACCTTCGTAATGTTTGCGAAGAATTTATTTATCTCAGAGGATTTACTTTTTTTATTTCTTTTCTCCCCTTCAAAAAAAAAAACCCATCAAAATACGCTCGTGTACGTGGTAAACGGTGGGGAACGAATCGCGTAACTTTTAGTCGGCAGTTAAGGAATTATTTATAAACCGTACAAATTATCAAGATAAGTGTTAATACAAACCCATGGGGGGTGACTGATAATTATCAAACTTGTTCTTAACTTAGTATTGTTTAATTAATACTAAAATATACATTGTACAGTACTGATACATTTATAAGTGTATTATATATTTTTATTATATCAGAAAGTATTTGTTTCTTTACTTTCAGTAAATTAATAATTATTAAATAACCTTTTGTTTTCGACTTTTCAAAATGCTCACCCCTCCCCCTTGTAGAGTTATCGCGGCCCCCAAGGGGGGCGCGCCCACAGTTTGAGAAGCACTTCTGTAGTGCAATAGAAAGCGCGTTGGGCTTCTAAAACGAACGTTGTGAGTTCGAATCCCACATGGGATGGCCTAATTTCTGAGAATGTGAACTCTTTTTTTTTGTTAGTATACTATTTTATTAAAATAATTAAATTTGATGAATGAATAAATAGTAACAAACAAACAAAAATAGTTCAACGCCATATATAAAAAGGAAAAGGGAAAACTACGAGAAAAATCGCTTTCTACTTTGCCACTTAATATTGTGATTCTGTCATATGTATATACATATTTATATTCATAATTTAATAAAAAGTAACTAAAAAAATAAAGTTTTTCTTTGTTGACCTAAATACGAATTGACTTATTTATTATTTTTTTTATATTACTTGTTTCTTTTCTGTTGATTTGCAGAAGTTTATGAACATTCATTGTGTTGGAAGATTTGACTTATAAAAAAAGTTTCACAGTAAAAGGAAAGGAAAACTATACACCAAATCATAAATTTATTTTATTTAACAATATTTATTTTGCAACATATTTATCAAAAAATACAGAACAAGTAATAAGTAATACATTGATTAATATTAAATAAATTGATAACATACATACATAATATTCTAAGTAATATTCCAGCGATTACAAAACATTTTGTCCACTTTCACAAGTAGTGAATGAAAATATTGTAAATAATATCTTGTATAGAATTTTCTCTTAATTGTTTCAGCAATAAAAATTATTCCATTTATTCATATCAAAATGAAAGAAACGTTCGATATTTCTCGATATTTCTCATTAATTTCTCATAAGTGAATACAAGCATATTATGGTCTCCTTCAATAACACTATGAAAACAAAATTAAAAACTTATAAATGTCTTTATGCATCACATTGTGCAAAGGCTAAACATATTTTGATATAAATGTATTTCTGAAAGTAACCCCTGCAATAAACATTTTTAAAATTTTGTTGATTTCATTGTAATTTTTTCAAACACACACACACACACACACACACAAAGCTGATGAGTTTAACAATAATATATATATATATTAAGAAATGTTTAAAGAGCCAATTCTGTATGTTATTTGTTTTTAATAAATTTTTTTATATATAAACACAATACTATTACTATGTATTTAAAAATTTTAAAACATGACAGTAATGATTACATTTTATTCCAAAATTCTTTTGAGACAATGTTATGATTACATCTATATTCAATTTAAAATAATTAACTTGAATATTACTCATAACTAAAATACTTCTGAACTGAATGAAAATGTTTTGTAAAATAAAACAGTATTACATCTACACAAAATAAACTTTTCAAAATTTTTTTTTCCGTTTCTAATGGGCTACGGATTGATGTTTTATTATTCCAAACCCAGTATGTTCCCAGAAGCTGGTATCTCCTTTTAGTACGTCTCCATACGAGTATAAGCGGATACCAATCACCGCAGATAATTTTGACACACAGTTTCCTCCCTAGAGGAAGGCACCTAGCTTAAAACATTTCAAATTTTAAGTTTCAAAATTTTTCAGTGGGAATATCAGTGCTACAATCTTTTTTAAACCTGCACGGGAATAGTATTAAGTTTGCATATAATCTAACATTGCAAAAAGTATAAAACTTGTAATTTCTTTCAAATAATGTTACCATTGCATTGCACCCAATGAAAAAACAGGAATTAATATTTTAATGGTAACAATTTCATGTAACTTTTCCATCTGTCACACATTTTAATGCATCTTCGTAAAAAGGCGAATTTTTTTTCTTTGTTGCTCAATATATCAGATTCAAATTCTAATAATTTGCAAAGTTTCGTTTCAACCCATAGTCTAGAAAGGGCTTTAAGTGCGTCTTCATCTTTGATTAATTTTAGAATTTTTTCTACTATGTCGGAAGGTAAGTCATGCGGATCCAATATAGAACCAGCACTTTCAACAATAGGATTGCCATGTGCCAGAAGCTTAATCATATCAACACCAATGAACATATTGTTAGTTTTCTTCCACAGATCACTAAGGTCTTTTCTTTCCAAAATGCCCATGCAATCAAAAAGCAACATCTCCAAAGGTATTCGCATTTGCTTCTCTTTTATGTACCGCTGAACCATTAAAAATTTCATATATTTTTCTACGTCTTCGTTCTTTTTCCATGCTTGGGATTCCCATAAGCAGCTTATATCTTCGTCTTCAAATATTAAAATCTTTTTCATTAGTGTAATTCTATCGATTAGAAACCAAACTTTTTGATTAACAATTCGGATAAGTTTACGTTTGAGTCTATGAGGTAATTGAATCTTGAGAAGAACGGAGGTATGTTCTTCTTTTAATTCGAGTTCAAACATCTTATTTGTCTCTTCCTTATACCAAGATTTTAGGCTTTCTTCTTCTTTAATAGATTTCAGAGCTTTTTGAGCTTTTTTAACGCTGCTGGAAATAGATTGTTCTGCTAACTTGAGTTTATCCTGGGGATTAAATGTTCCACACAATTGAGCTCTCATTTTTTTTACTCCATCACTGACTAAAGTTTTCAGGGATTCTATATTTGAAACATGACAATTTTTGAGCTGCATGAGTGCCATTGGCACGTAGGATGTGCTAATAAATTCCGTAAACGTTTCCTTTATGTTTGTTTTTTCAACTGAGGTAAAGATATCCAGTTGTCCCACATGGCAATTAAGATATTTTGCATGCTTGAAATTAAATTTTGAATCACTTAATAAGGAATTTAATGTTTTACGAAGCAAACTGTTTTTGCAAATAGTATCTATGCATTCGTTTATTTCTGTTCGTTTCTGCTCCGGCATAATTATTACTTTTAATTCTTTACTTAATTCTTGAGTTATTGCTTCGTTCTGCAGACTTTCTGTCAAAAAACGCAATGATTTATTCGATTTCTGAATATATTTTGAAATTACTCTTTTTATTAATCTTTTCTCCTTATTTGTCAAGATATCATAATCTTTCATTTCGCTATACAGAGATTGCAAATTAAAAAAGCTAGGAAACGATTCACTATCCTTAGCGTTATCGAAAATTTCTTCGAATAGTGCTTGATTGCTTGCAAAAATTCTTTTTAAATCATTCCTTGTGCTTTCTGTTATTTCCTTTTCTTTGTTTATTGAAATAAATTTATTTAATTCGCCAGCAATCTGAACCAAAATTTTAAAATTATCTTCTTGGCATAGAGAAATGACAAAATTCAACGAGAATAGCAAAGCTTCCAGCTCATCAATCAAGTTTTCAAAGTGAAGATGTTTTGTTTCTAACTTAACAAAAATACGTTTTAAAAGCTTGGAAAGAAGAAGTCCGAGTTCTTTCTTTTGACATTTCCACAATATTTTTCTTTTATCAGCAATATCCGAAAGATGTACATCTAATTTTGCCCTAATATTCGCGCATATCTTTTCTGCTTCACATATACTTTTCCCAATTAAAAATTCCTCGATCCGTAAAACATGACAACAATATACAGGCCTGAAAAGACCATTCAACTCTCTAAATTCATCTTGAATTTCATCTAAAAACACTTGATCTCTATTTTCCATTTGAACTCTACCTTGCACACTATTCGAGCGGTAGTGAGACAAACAATGGTTTCGAATTTGGCTGAATTTATGTTCCAGCTCAGGCAAAATACAGGAACTTAACATGGATTTTACTACTGTTTTGCTGGCGGTTTTATTTTGCAATATTTCTCCGATAACTTGAAGTGTTCTTTCGAATGTCAACATTTTTTTAGGCTCACTGTCATGAGATGGAGACCACATAGAGGTGTTTAAATACAATTTTAATCGACCAATCAGAAATTCATCTTCTACTTCTGGTAGATCAGCTAAGCTTCGTGTTATTGTTTGTAGTAAATTTCCTTTTCCTTTTCGACATTCAGTGTTCGAACAGCGTTTTAGTTCAGCTAACAGAGACATTGTGTTTTCAAGAAAAAGCGACCTACAATAAAATGGTATAAATCTGAGAGCATTATTTTCTTTTTCGCAGATTTCGGCTACAACTTCACAATTTTTGCAGTGAATGCCATGTTTTTGCGTGGTGAAAAAATTATTACTTAAAACAGTTAAAAACATTGAAGACAAAGTATCAGTAAATAAACTGCTATTATTTTCATCAAAAATATCTATTACGTGTGGAAAATTATCGAAAAATAAGGAACCATTAAAAGCATCCAAATTTTCATAATATTCAGTATGTCTCACGTAATCTTGAAACATAGCCAATTCGTCCTTTAAATAACCAACCTGAGGTAAATCAAAATAAAAATACTTTTTGTATTTATTTAAAATAAAAATCATTATTTCTTTAGATTGTTCAATGGTGGCACGACTGATTTGCTTTCGAGAAAATATTCCTTCTGCTACTTCCTTTTGATACTTGTTGAAACGTAGAATCAGTTCGGAAGATTTTTTGTAAGTTGCAGATAAGTTATCAGACTTTAATATGTCTTTTTCAATTGCTTCACCGATTTCTTTCAAACAGATAAGGATTTCAGAGTTTGGATTTCTGACTGTATGATCTTTCAGGCGAAAGTTATTTGCAGCAAAATCGTACAGCATCCATAATATATGAGTTTCAGGCAATTCCATGCAATAATGAAAAGCAGAGAATCCATTTTTATCTGTATATCGAGGATCAGTTTCGAAACCAGTTTCACCCAGTTTTCGGGGGATGTATGGCATCTTATACAATTTAGGTATAATATCTTTCTTGGGACTTTTAAGAAGATTAATTAGAAAGCTCCTTTCTAAAGAAACTATATCGACAATTTCCTCAATTTCACCTTCTGTTAAATCGGCTTTTTTTAAAGTGTGGAGTAATACTTTTTTCCTCAGAGAATTTGCCTGTTTTAAAGGTAAGCCAAAACCAAATCTTTCAGTTTCTTTCGATCCATCATCCGTTATGTAAGCATGATGGAAAATTACAAGTTTTGGGAAATCGTTTCGATCTGACGAACAAACGTAAAGTTTGCAGTTTTGTTCTCCATCAAACCTGTATAAAAATATGTCACGTTTCAAAATATTCCCTACTTCCCGTAAAAATGATTGCAAATACAAAATATTTGTATCTTTGAATAAGTTAACAAATTTGACAGGTAGGTTTACGGAGGAAAAAATTTGTCGTTTGAAATTTCGAACAAATTTATCAATAATAGAATTATTATTAAAAATATTTCTGTTAAAAAACGGATTTAATTTACGGAAAATGCTCGATGGGCCAACTACATCATCTTCTGAGACTGATTGTAAATAAGACACAGCAAGGGGCCACATAATTTTATGATCAGTTGGTAAATAAATTTCCCAAACAGCGTCCGGCAAGTTTTTAACTTCATATGGTACCTTTAAAGGATGAAGGGGCAAACTTCTAAATGTCGGTGGTTGCAAAACCATTGTATTGTTTAAAGAAAACTTTACACAATATATAAGTTTTATCTTATAGAAGTCTTAAAATGGAAATGAATGCACTTTCTGAATGATTTTTTAACCACCAATATGATCTTCAGTAAACAGCAGCAGTTCTGAAACAGAAAAAAAATAAGCAAGAATTGAAAAGTGGACTTTTTTTGTCTTAATATCCTACAGTACACGACCGTATTTATAAACAAATACATAACACTTAAAAATAAAATGTATAAAAATATTTGATTGGTGTATTCTTTCAATGCCATTTTAGATAAAATTCAGCGAGAAAAATTCAAAATGAGATTATGACTAAAATTACGTGTTTGTTCATTTCTCATATTAGTACGAAATATGTAAAGTAACGATTTTTTTGTATAGTTGTGAACTTTTTCTCTAAATCTATACATATAAATAAAAATGAAGTGTCTGTTTGTAATTTAAAATTAACAGCTTTTTACTAAATACATTTAAAAGTATATACGATACTTACATGAAAAAATCAATTTTTAAAATTTTTTTCTGTCTGTCTATCTATCTGTCTGTCTTTCTGTCCGTCTGTTTGTTCCAAATAATCTCTGAAACGGCTGGACCAATTTTAACGAAACTTTCACTGACAGATAGCTAATGTTATAAGGAAACACTTAGGCTACTTTTATTTTAGAAAAAATATTAGGATTCCGAGAAAATAAAATTAAAACCGATGAAATAGTGAGCAATATCCGATTCAAATAGGAATTCCTTCTGTCTCAACGATTGCTAGCAGTTATATCAAACTTTTTTCTTTGATTAGGTTGCTGCCATTCACGACATTTCTCGTTCATGTCTTGATCCTAATGATTTTACAGTCCTTAACTGCATTGTCAAAGGTCATGCGTCCCTTTCACCCCCTTCCTTGCGGCTTCGTTTGTGTTCGCGTTTTACCCTACTTGCTACTTAGACCTATTTTGATCCTAAAGATTTTAGTTCTCACCCCATCGACAGTGTCAAAGGTCATGCGTCCCTTTCACCCCTTGCTCAACAAAAAGCAAAGAAAAAAATAAAACAAAAAAGAAACATAGATTCACAAAGTAGAAGAAAAGTTTCCGTAAACTCTGCGAAGTGAATAAACACTTTTTTGTTAAATTCGACGTGGACGAAGTCGCGGGTAACAGCTATCTAATATAAAATAAATGCATCAGAAAGTAATATTAACGTACTACACATCCAGATAAAAATTATTTACACTATTTTTAACGTTTATTACACAAAATTTGTTACAATGTGTTACTTTTGCTGAGCAGGTAGGTGTTTTCAAAAATCGACCCACAAGAAAGTTACGGGGCGTCATTAATAATAATAATAATAATAATAAATCAGCAATTATATCTAAAGACTTAAAATTTAGCAAACATGGTTTTTTCGTTCAGCTGAGTTACGTAAAAAGCTTTTTTTGTTTAATTTATACAATTCACGTAAAATTAAATCATTAAAAACTTCTTTATCTTTCAGTCTGTATTTTTTAATTTTTAAATTCACCCGTGCGAAGAACAAGTATACCAGCTAGTTGCACATATATTGTGAAAAACTGCAACATTATAGATACCACAATGCAAATTTCCGTATACTACCATATCCTCACAGATCAGGAATGCTGCTGTGTTTAAAATATTGTTACGAAAATTTTGAACTCTGCTCGGCTTTCAGCAGAATGACATTGTGGCCGGGATGATCTTTGTGGAAAAAGGGAGATTACTTTTTTAATAAGCCGGCTGAGTAGCGTTGTTGGTTTTGCACCAGCCTTGAACGCCCGAAGTTTGCGGGTTCGACCCTTGCCTAAGTCGGTGGATTTTCAGATGCAAAAAGTCGCCAGCATCCATGTCGTCTGATTATGCTACCTGTTAAAGATCACTAGAGGGCCTTTTTGGCTTGGGTACTCTTCTCCAAATTAAATCCTAGTACAATTTTCCATCGTCAGAGTTCAGATGCCTCCTCTGAGGAGGAAACTGGACACGAAAATTACATTGTGGCAATTGATATCCACCTATATGGTACCACACTAAAACGTGATAACAGCTCCCGGGGAAAGTACTGAGTCTGCAATGGTCAAAAACAATCCGCAACCCCATTAGAAAGAAAAGCCTTTAAGAAACACAACTCGTCCAGCGATTCAGCGTTCAAACGGTTTCTTATTTAATTCCTACTATTACTTCACTCTCCCCCCCTATATATCATAAGTTCTCAACCTTTTTTGAGCTGGTGCCCCCTTTTCTAGTGAATATTTCAGTACTGCCCCCCTCCCACTCTAGAGAAATAAGAACGAACAAAAAACATGGTGAAAACAAGAATTAAATTAAAAAAAAATTCTGTTACTAATATAATATATATTTTTTAAAATTTGATTTTTTTTCAAAAGGCCTCAACTCTTTTTACTTGCGAATCTGAAATAGCTATTACTTAACTCAGTGGCGCGACATCGCATGAGGGACAAGGCCTATTGTGCCCAACTCAGTATACGCGACCTTGGGCCCTGACGTGCAAGGGCACATGTTCTGATCAAGAGGTCAGTCTGACGCGAAAACCCCCAGTGTTAAGTTCCCAAGCAAGCTTGGTACTCATTTTATCCACCTGTTGAAGGGATGAAAGGCAGAGTCAGTCAACCTTGCCCAGCCCGGGGTTTAAGCCTCGGATCTGTGGTGTGGAAGCGCGATGCACTAACCACTCAGCCACTGGGCTGAAATAGCTATTGCCATGAATATATTTAAATGTGTAATATTATATAGTTTAGTCGTAGGTATGATGTTGTTGGAATTGAGACGCTACTGGATTTCATTTTTATTTAAAAGAGAGGAATAAAAGTTTTAGCTTATATAATTGTTATAAAGACAGGCAAGGGTTTTGACGATACGAAGTAAATAATCCATAATTAATTATTGCTTTCAGCCTTCAAAGAATCACCCGTTAATTCCTGGTTAACATGTTTAATTACATTTCTTGGATAATATATGAAATAAAATGCTGTGGACGAAGCACTTTTCCTACTGCTCACAAAGTCAATACGTGCACTACAGAAATCATAAACACCTATAAACATCGGAGTGGGGAAAAAATGCTGAGTATGCAGCCTTTAAATTTCTTCTGAACTCCCGAAACATGTTAATTTTCGCGTGCGTAATATAAATGATTTAAATACATACAATCAGCATAAAGTATCCAGTATTGAAGTTTACTTTTGTTGGTACATAATCAGCATGTTTTTTTAAGACTATATTTAGACTGCCCACAAACCTCCGTGCCATCTCAACGCCCCTAAATTTCTCTGGGTCTTTTACTGCCCCCTGAAGGCCTCAAACGCGTTATCACCCACGTTGAGAACCTATGCCACACACACACACATAATAAAATAAAATAAGAAATCAAGAAAAAAGTTTTAAATCCTACAAGGCCTAATAAGAAAAAAATTGGAGCTCAAGAGACACAACAAATGTAGATACAAAAAGAGTCTTTGGACTAAACTGGAGACCTATAATGATTTCCAGAGCTGTCACTGAATTAGGCCAGCGATTTAGGGTTAACCAATCCTTTATAAATCCACCTTCCCCGTACAGCAGAAATTTTCGATATAATAGAAAAAATAGAGCCATGTTGAAAAGTTAAGCCTATTCCTAACGCACATGGATGATAAACCAGACAGTATAAAGTATAATGAAATTAATAAAACAGAACAATAATTTTCTTCATACAGAGAGGGAAAAAAGAAAAATTCTATTGAAAAATTAGGACACACATAAACATACATGGAATAATGAACCTCTAAGTAACTGCAGACATACATAGAAAATACAGAGCCATGTTGAAAAGTTAAGCCTATTCCTAACGCATATGGATGATAAAACAGACAGTAAGTCAAAATAAAATTAATAAAAGAAAACAATGTTTCTCTCATAGAGATGAATAATAAGAAAAAAAAATTCTATAAATATATATATATATATACACTGGTGTGCAAAAATTAAGGACGAGACGGTTTTTTCAATATAACTTTGTACAAAAGCTTACCAAATCAACACATTTAATACCGTTAGATCCCCAATACGTAAGGACATGTGTAATGTAAGCAACACTTACTAAAAGAGAAATCAGAAGGATAAAAAGAAGCTTGATTGAAAAAGTAGAATGGAGCGCAATGCGACTGAAGGCCGAAACATCACTGTGATGGGTGTCCAGCAAGAAACATCCGGTCTTTAGTAGGGGATATGATCTCCCCTGACTGCTAGGCAGGTTTCACAGCGTCTGCCCATGCTGAGAATGAGGGTGTCAATGAGTTGTTGAGGCATTGCTGCCCATTCGTCTTGCAGCGCCAATCGAAGCTCCCGAATCGTTACTGGTGGTAAGGTACGAGCTGCCAAGCGTCTGCCTAGAAATTCCCATACATGCTCGAAGGTATTGAGATCCGGAGATCATGCCGGCCAATTCATACGTTCAATATCCTCACTCTCTAAGAGCTGTTCGGCAGCTACTGTGCGATGACATGGTGCATTGTCGTGCATGAAAAGGAACTGCAGACCCATAGCGCCTCTAAAAGATGCACATATGGAAGAAGAATCTCGTTACAATAACGGGTCCCGTTCACTGAACCTGCGTCGAAGATGTGAAGGTCTGTACGACTACCAAGCATGATGCCTCCCCCAAACGAGAACACCGCGACCTCCATACCTGTCCCTTTCAATGATGTTCGAGGGATGATTGCGGCTTCCCCGCTCTCTCCAGATGAGTATGCGATGAGAATCGCTACTCAAACTGAATCTGCTCTCATCTGTAAAGAGTACTCGTCTCCTTTCATTGTCTCTCCAAATCCGGTGTTCCCGGCACCACAGAGAACGCCTTCTCCGATGGGCAAGCGTTAAAGGTACACACCGTACAGGACGTCGTGCAAACAGACCACAACCGTGCAGTCTTCTGGCCACGGTAAAACGCGATATCTCGGTCGTCCAGTCGCCTGTGTCGTGTGTCTAGTGATTTCTCCCGCTGTCTGTCGCCTGTTTCTTCTGGCCTGTAAGACAATGTACCGGTCATATGCGGATGTGGTTCCTCGTGGACGACCACTACTGAACCCCGGATAGCTGTTCCTGTAGTTTGAAATTGTCTCCAAAGTCGTGAAATGATGCTGTGAACAAATCCGAACTCTGCAGCCACACTTGTCACACTGCGGCCTTCCTCCAACTTCCCAAAGTTTCGACCTCGGGTAAAAGCATCCAGATGTCGTCTAACAGATTGATTATTCGCCATTTCTCGCTGAGGCAGCAACTCGGTGTGATTTTAACTGCTATACGGCGTGCAATCTCTTTGCCAGAAATACTGATCTTACACCGACAACATGCTTTATACTACTCAGACACTCCCCATTACGTCTACCTGCATATCTGCGCATGTGCTACCGTACATCACCTTACTTAATCTCCTGATTGATCTTTCTGTCCGCTCTGCCTCTTCGTTCAGCTGATATGCTAATTTTTCGACTTCGTCCTTAATTTTTGCACACCAGTGTATATAGAAATGATAATGAAAAATTGCAAGGAAAATTTCTTTCCATTTTGTCATTCGTTTTCTATTCTGTCATACGTATACATATACATATTTATATTAATTGTATCTATTTAATAAAAAGTAATTAAAATAAACAATTTTCTTTGTTGACCTAAGTAGGAATTAACTTATTTTTTTATATTACTTGTTTTTTTTTTTTTTACAAATTATCCTGCCCAAGAAAAAATGCTCGTTCAGACTCTACACTAATAGACCTTATCATTATTTAATAGGAGTTGGTGCTTTCTATGTAGTCACCACTTCTCCCTCCATTTTCAAAAAGAATTTATTTCTTCTTGAATTTTTGATGACAGTGCCTCTCAAATTTAATACCTGCATTGTGGTTTATATTCCTCTTTGATAACTTTATCTTATTCTTCTTATACACTTAATGGTTTTTGTGAACAAATTGATTCAGTTGTTGAATAAGAATGTGAATTAATTTCAAGTGTTACTTGATTTGAAGTATAGAAGATGGTGAAATTCCATGAGCTATTAATGCAGGGGGATTTGAAGCGGCAAGTTTTCAAGCAGGTCACCTATTAATTTACAGCATTTAATTGAAGAAGGAACTGCGACAAAATCTATTCCTGAGACGTAGCTTATTCCCTTGTGCAAGTATTACAGTTAGGGCCGCTCTTTCGCTTAGACACGCTAGGCACGGGCCTAGAGTGCAAAAGATTTAAGATATTAAGAAATTGAAAGTCGAAAAAGAAGAAAAGGAGAGAGAAAATATTTTAAAACAGAATTTCCCTGAACCAAAACAGGCAAGGTAAGAACTGAAGGAGAGGGAGGGAGGGGTTCTAGAAATAGTGTGTATGGGGTGTAACAATTTGAAGTGCCAGGAAATTAATAATGGCTTTGATTGCAGTAAACCACTTAGATCTTTGCGACGAGTCCCCTACAAGAAATGAGAGCTGCATCTAATTTTTTACTTTTTCAATTCCTACTATTAGCTTATACTCTATATACACTGCTGGACAATTGCTAAGGACGGATCACAAATTGCTATGTAGCATAACATTAAGCGAGACATGAGGCCTAGTAGGATAACATATAGTAGCCACACTGTTCAGACATTAGAATAAAGAATATTTATTGTACTGGAAAGTACAAAAGCTGTGAACATCTTATTTGATCTGCGTACGGAGAAATAGAACAATGCATTTAAAAGTCAGCAGGCACCTTAAACAAAGGTATCAGTTTCGGGATATGTCCACCGTGGAGTGTGATGCAACATTCCACACGTCGTACCATACTTTGCACAACATTATCCAGCAGCTGTTGAGGCAATTTATCCCATTCCTCTGTGAGTGCACGGATGAGGGTGTTCTTGTTTGTCGGAGGATAGTTTTGACCAGCAACTTGCCTCCCAAAGCATCCCACACATTTTCAATGGGGTTTAGATCTGGAGAACGCGCTGGCCATACGAGACGTTGAATACCCTCGCTGTCTAGACAATCCCTGAACAGTGAGTGTTCGATGACATGTCACGTTGTCGTCCATAAAAACAAATTTATCACCGACAGCACCACGGAAAAGACGAACATGAGGAAGTAGAACTTCATCAATGTATCGTTGGCCCGTCATAGTCCCATTGGCAACCACATGTAGGCGCGTGCGGCCATTGATCATGATGCCGGCCCACACGATGATACTACATGTCGGATATCGGTCCTTTTCCTGGATATTTTCTGGACGATAAGCAGTACCACTCTCGCGCCAGATCAGTTGGCGTCTACAATCCGATGACAGACTGAACCTACTCTCATCTGAGAATAGTACGCATGCCCAGTCCTGTTCAGGCCAATTGTGATGCTCACGGCACCATTGCAAACGGGCAGTACGGTGCTGTCTCGTCAATGGGACACACACAACAGGTCTGCGTGCGTATAGTCCTCCTCCCCTCAAACGTCTAGCAACAGGTTTTCGAGAGATCTGCTTCCTGAGGCAGCAAAAAACTGATTTGCCACCTGCTGAGCTGTGGTGCGCCTGTTCCTTTTTGCTGATAGGACGATATATCTGTCTTCTGCAGGCGTCGTACTTCTAACACGACCTGCCCCGTGCCGTCTACTACACATTCCAGTAGTTTTAAATGACTTCCACAGCCGTGAAACAACGCTGTGAGCAATGTCGAACTCCCTGGCAACATCTGTTATTTTTCGCCCTTCTTCGATCTTTCCAATAATTCGGCCACGCATAAAATCATCTATGTGATGTCGGGAAGACATGCTAAAAATTTTAAGTTCGTCTATTAAATCTTTCCTGTAAAACTTTGACTTGAAACAACAACTGTCCACACACGTCAAAACCTTTAAAGCTCTTATGAACGCTATCACGTGATGAACA
Organism: Trichonephila clavipes; assembly: GCA_019973935.1. Lineage (NCBI taxonomy): Eukaryota > Metazoa > Arthropoda > Arachnida > Araneae > Nephilidae > Trichonephila > Trichonephila clavipes. The sequence continues at coordinate 172,192 of BMAU01000618.1, forward strand.
GACGCGGGAAAAAAATTTGAATACTCATTCTTCTTCTTACTAATATCCCGCACTTATTCTAATTTTCCACATTTGGCTTCCTTTCATTTTGTGGTTGCTATGGATGATAGTGTTATCCGTCCTAAGCAATTGTCCAGCATTGTATATCTATTTATCTTGGTGGAATGTTCAATCGTTAATTAAATACATTTTAAAGCTCTGAATTGAGCTGAAATTTTATATACATGATTATTTTGAATGACAATGCAGTAATTTTGAATTATAATTAATAAAAATTAATTAATTAAAACTAATTATTCAAAGAGTTACAAATACAGCCACGTTGGCATCATTTTTGGCGACTTGTGTCAAAACTTGAAAAGGTTTTTTTCTCACATTTTAAAGTGTTCATTTGAGCTGAAAATTTCTGTACACTATTGTTTGGGGGTAAAAATACAACAATTTAATTACAATTAATTAAATTAATTGACTGAAACTAATTATTTAAAGAATTACAGATACAGCCACGTAGGTTTATGTACACTAATGTTTTGTTTTGGATGACAATACGATACATTAATGATAATTAATAAAAGTTAATTGCCACTTAATGTTGTGATTCTGTCATATGTATATACATATTTACATATTAATTGTAATTATTTAATAAAAAGTAGCTAAAAATTTTTTTCTTTGTTCTAATTAGGAATTGACTTAAAATTTTTTTTATATTACTTGTGTGTGTTTTCACTTATCACTGAGCTCAAAAATTTTATGTACATTATTTCATAAAAGAAATTTGAATTGTCTGAAAATTAAATTCTTAGAAAATTTTGAGAAGAAAAAAATTAGACTAAAATTAAATCCCGGGATTTGCGAAAAACGTGTCATCAAACGCGGTGTGTACAGTTCTTCCTTTGATGATGGCACTTCTTTAATATATTCATATTTTTTTCTTCAAAAAATGAATTTCAGTCAATGTATATTTACAGTATAATGCATGTGTAAATGTATCTTGAGTAGTATATATTGTTGGTATCTGGACTAAACACCTATCGAAAAATTTTTTGCTAGTAGCTGGATTAAAAAATCAATTGATTTCAAACTATATACTGTTGGTATCTGGACTAAACACCTATCGAAAAATTGTTTGTTAGTAGCTGGATTAAAGAATCAATTGATTTCAAACTAACTTTAAAAAATGTTTTCGAATACCTTCAACAGAATGTGCTTTGTTTAGACAATAACTTCTCTAAAAACAAATTATTAAAATTCTTATTTTGTATTTTTAAAAAAAGAATATGTTGCATTCGAATTAATTTTAAGTTATGTCAGAATTTTGTTTCAAAAATATTATAACATATTGGTATTACAAGCTTTTGATGCCTTCAATAGGTGGTGCTTTTTGTTTAAACAATAACTCCTCTAAAAACAAATTATTAAAAATCTTATTTTGTATTTTAAAAAAAATGATTTGTTGTATTTCAACTAATTTTTAAGCAAAGTCAGAACTTTATTCTTAAAAAGAATTTAATGTAATTACTTATATAATGGTATTTTATTTTCTTAATTGCATAATATATTTTGTAAAAAAAGAATTATTCACTCAATATTAGTTTTGTGTGTGTAAAATCAAACTGACATGAAACAAATAACACAGACACGCATAGTATATATAAACTATTTTTTATTTTATTAACTAAATTATTACAATATATATATTGTTATAAATATAATGGACAAAAAAGATACAAGCATTTTGAAATGTATATTACATTTACATTTCAATGGAAACATTTCCGTACGCTAAACATTCAATTTTGTCTAGCAAATACATTTTATCGTAGAAGCTACTTAGACTTATTTTGTTTTGTTTTACTGTTGATATAATGTGATTTTTAGAAATTATGGTTGATTGTTCATTTTTTATCGAGTGGTCGTTTTTAATACATTTAAATACATGTCATGGTGTAAAATATTTTGCACAACACTTTTCTTTGTTCCCTTCGCAGTTTTCTTATTTTCTTTTCCAAAGATATAAGAATACATCTTTGGTCGAAGTGCACAAAATTCTCCTTGATAGAATTCCCTTGGTTTCATCATTTAAGTATCCTAATAAGGATTGATGTTTTTTTTTCGAATAATATTGATGAGATACATTATAGTTGGAAAAATCTACTAAGTTTTCAAATTTATTTGCTAAATCATGGTAAACATCTTCAGTCCATATTTCTAAAGTTAGAGAATCCGTATCTGTGTATAATAAGTTAACATTTTCTTTGTAAACAGGTTTCAAAATATCATAATATATTTTAAACATATATAACTTACTTAACTCTAGCACTGAAAAACCTACATATATTGGTTGATTTAAATAAAGATTTGATTTTAAAAGTTTAAATAATGCACAATGCTCATTTATAATTGAAAAACTTTCTAAGTTGCAATCTGCTAAATATTTTTTACATTGTTTCTTATTTAGCGCTACTTTTATATTACCATGTTTTCTGATGTTCATGCAAGTACGTCCAAAAACGCGTTATTCATTAGCTTAAAAAATCCTTATCAAAATTATTTGTCGCCTTCTTTCTTTTATCGTTATTAAACATTATATATGATTTTAACCAATTAGATTGTTTAAATCTGATTATTTTATGAATTTTTTTAATTTTTAGCCCATGTGTGACATAAAATTGTAAGTTTAAATAATGAACCACATAGTTTTTTTCTCATTGAATGTGTTTAAAAGTTTCTTATTTTTTTTTCATTAATTTTTATATTCAGTTTTTCACAAATTTTCCTTTGATAAGGGAAAGCATATCATATATAATTGATTCATGTTGAGGAGCCATGGGAAAACTATTATGTTTTGAATGAAGCTCGGGTGGATATAAAAGGTCTACTTCAATATATAACCAGTATTTGAATCAGAGGTTACAGACATTAAATCGAATTTATCAATTTCTTCTTCATTCAAAAATCGAAATTCTGACTCAGGTAAGCTGTAAAATCCCATAGCAGTCCCGTACAAATTATTTACATCTAATGATATTATGAATTTAGATGGCGACATTTCATCAAAATTATCTAAATATTTATTATTTGCCTTAGAATAACGTTTTGACACTAGACACATTCCTCCACGAATTCCTGATTCTAACATTAAGTACATATTTATGTCTGTTAGTAATTCTAAAGTAACATTCGTTGTCTTAATTCCAGCATTCCATGTTAAACTAGGAGTAGTATAGAAATGGACAGGATCTAACTCAAAATAGTTCATACTTAACGTCCGAAAATTTTCAAAAAAAACTTCTGCGAGTAACACAACATCTGTATCCAAATATAATTTTAAATAGTCTTTAAAACTTTGACATTTAAATTTAGAAAATATAAATTTTGCGAATTGATAGTCTTCCTCTGATATATTTTCATTAGTTATATTATTGAAAAACGCATTTTTAGGAGGAAGTTTTTTTCTCTTAATGTATTAAAAGAATCAAAATAACTGTATGGAAACACACCTTTACGTAATAAATATTTCCTGTGGGTATATGAAGAAAAAAAAGAATCAAATATAGAGAAGTTATAGTTACTTTGCTTTAGGTTTTCTATTAGTGTACTTAGTTTAGATGGAAGGAATAAAAAACTATCAAGAAATACTAAATTATCGATACTAAACGTCATACACTTTTGAGAGTTTACAGGAATAATTTTTACTTTCTTTGCTAAGTTACTAGAAATTTCTTTTAGAATCAAATGAGAATCATACCCTGATAAATTATGCATTACAACTGGTAGAAACTGAGTTACTTTATAATTTAAGTTACATCCTTGACAAGCATTTCCTAATAGTTTTCCAGTAAAATGATCATGGTTTCTTACCTTAATACATCCTTTTGAAAAAAAATGTCCACATAGATGGCATTTATTCTGAGATAGTACCTCATTTTCTTTCATGGGGATATTTACCTCCATATATTTTTAAAACAGCTTCGGAAATAGTTTGTAAACTTAATACTAAATGTGAAATAACATCTGTACCGGTGTAAAACTTGTGGTAAACTATGTTTTTTGTCATCAATAAGTAAGATAGAGTATGCTGCAGGACGATGTATTTCAGTTTGCATTGAAAATGACTTATCATGATTGGGCTCAGCAGAAAATACTTTTTCAGTAAAACTTTCAATGTCGGCATAAACACAAAATTTGTGAAAAAGCATTTTCTGAAAGAGTTAAATTTCAAATATTTTTGGTCATTAGTAGGTAATGTAATTTTTCGAGGTTCATTATGTAAACATCTTTTCATATGAGCATCCAATGAACTTTGACGGGCAAAGCCTGTTAAACAATTCGTACAAAATTTATGTATACCACGTTGAGTGTGTAGCAGTTTATTAAAATTTTTATTAGGTAATAATGGTTTTTATAAAGTAAGAGATTTATTTCTTTATAAATATTCAGTTTACTTCTATATATAGGAAAAACTTGCTTTTCATAACCAAAAACATTTATTTTAATTTGATTTCTTTTTTCAAACTTTGCTACATCACTCACTTTAACAGGTAGCGTTAAAAAATTAAATGATAGATATTTTAAATATTTTTTGTATGTTGATGCTAATGATTTATTGTATTTTTGAGGGAAAAGCCCAGCCAAAACCGAATATAGAAAGCACATATTATTTTCACGCTGGACATTGAGCAAAGATTTTTTTATTTTTTAAAATTGAGGGTAAACTAATCTGCTTACATCCACCTCTTATTTCATTATAATATCCTACATGTAGTTCAATAAAATCAATGCTTTTTACCGACCACCCAGATCAAAATTTAAAAAATCTTCGATTTTTTCAAAATTTTTGTAATTGAGGAATTGATTTTCTCATCGAGTTCATGTATTGATAACAATCTTTCTGTATTTGAGTTAAAATAAAAACTATGATTAATTAATTCATCATCTTTTATTTTTCGAATGTTATATGAAGAGAAATAAAAAACCTTAATCTAACACTCCTTTCTTTTAATATATTACAAATTTCATCTTTTGAATCATTTAATGCAATTATAGGATCAACAGTTTCAGATAGATTTTTCCGATATGAATTAACGAAATTTCTAAATGCTTGAGACTTTAAGTAAAACATTTTTGTTGTATAAATTTTAATTAAAATGAAAAACTGAATAAAACTAGAACAAAGTAAGTGTAAATAAATTCTTCTAGCTATATATATATATATATATATATATATATATATATATATATCTACCTCTCTATATAATTCATTTCATGCAAAACAGATATTTATAAATCAGCAACACACACACACACATATATATATTTATAATATGAAAACTACTTTAGATTTATAGGAAGATAACTCAAATCAATCAATCATTTTTTACGAATAACGTTTAGTCCTTTAGTAAATCAGTAGCACATACACATATATATAGAAATAATATATAAACTACTTCACACACTTATATATATATGAAGATAATATCAATAAAATACCTCATAAATATTACTTTGAATATTTTTTTACATGCTTATCAATAATATTTAGTCCTTGAATGACATTTTTCAATTGACTTAATGGTATATTAATAAATTTTTCCTGGGAGAGTCTATTTCTTTTTTGGAAAAACTTAAGTAAAATGACTTACGAAAAGTCTTAATTTCTACCGCAAATCCTGCACCTACGTACACAGAGAGCGGAGGTATCTCTTCTGCTAGTCTTAAATCATCTGTTATAACTACATCATATTTCTCATGTTGGTTCAAAGCCCCAGGGCTTTCTATTGCTCCAGGTGAGCTTGTTGGAAGGCTCAAGGCTTTCTATTTTTTCCGAAGAGGCTGTTCCTCTCATCTTCATCATTTATTGATTCTGAAAATAAAGATAATTCAAAATATAAAATTTCATATGAAAGATTTGACTATCCTTGTATACATTTTTTAAAACAACTTTTAGAAATCTATATTAACTTACACTGAACATTTTAAAACGTTCCAAAAATTCTTAATACATTAGAGAGGAAAAAATAGCATATTAAAAATGTTACTTAGTTTTAAAATATAATTTAAAATTTAATGTAAAAATACATCTTCTAAGGATATTAAAAAAGCGATTCAAATATAAGGTTTACTTACCAACATCGGATTCACTTTCGGATCGGGTCAATCTTTTGTTTATTGTTTTTTGTCTTACAGAATCTGGAAGACAAGTTAAAATAAATAAAGTAGATATCAGAAAATGAAATACTATTGTTTTAATTATAGATTTAATTTTTTTTAGGTTCCTTTTAATCAGTGTTTTTACTAGTTATTTTATTTTATGAGTTATAATTTGTTAAACTAAAATAGACAAAGGCATTTTTAAGTAGTTGTCTTAAAAATAAAGACTTAATTTGTAAATTAAGAATGTAAAATATATTAAATTTAGTTAATGTTGATACATTTATTTTAACTTTATCCAAATATTATGAATATTTATTTAACAGCTAGGACTTACTCTTTTCCTTTTCGGAAATATCAATCTTCCTTTTTTAGAAGCACCTTCGAGAACTATAAATAAAAAAAGAAAAAAAATATTTTACCTATACTTTAATTAGTAATTATTTGCTTTATGTAAATTTATGAATATAGAATGTATTTATATTAAATATCTTACTTGATAAAGACATTGGTGAAAAGGAGTTTTAAATAAGTCAGAGCTCTGCCAACTAAGTCCTAAAAGAAAATTTTTAACAATATATAAATATCTTTTACACATCATCTAACTTAAAACAGTGCATGAGATAAAATTGTGCTGAGTATTTCTTACCTCTAGGCTTTCTTCACACAGGCTAATAATCTCCCTCGATGTGTGTGAGTGTGAATGTTTCTTCCTGAGTATTTAAATCCAACATTCTGAAGGTTATTTGTTAAGAGTAATTTCTATAAATGGTTTTGAACGCGATAAGATGTAAATTATTTAGATTATTATGTAGGAGTTGATTGAAGTCATTAACTTTGAAGGTTAAAATTTTAATAATCAGCCCATTTAATGGAGATATAGTCAAGAGGGTTAAGTAGTAGATAAGAAGTCATAATATCTTCAAGGCTCTTTGCTTTTCAAGACTGTTTTTGAAGAGATGCAAAGTGCAACTATTAAGCTAGCGAAGAAACAATCCAATTGTGAATATGTAAATAGGAGTTAAGAATGACAGTATAAGTGGTAGAAAAGTTGTAATACTCTCTCGAGGATAAACTTACAGTTCAAGGCTCTTTTGAAACAGCAATCCGAATAAGGATGTGAACAAATTAATTTCTCTACTCGCTTAAAACTTCTTTTAAATGTGGTGAGAGTGATTAAAACTATTTTTCAGAAGTATTGCTAGCGTCGCCATATGTATAAACATTTGTAATAAGAGAAAATGTGTTTAATTTATGAGTCAAAAATTGAAAAATAGATTTTAGAACATATATACAACTCTTATACTTGTAAAATAAGGGGAAATAAAACAGACATTTTTAACATTTCTAATATTTTTATTGTTTTCCTTTTGAATTACAATTCACTTTTTGTTACATTTAATCAGACATCTACACAATATATCATTACAAAAGCTCATTTAAAAAACATACTTTAAATACAATGCAAATGAAATATTATTTCGTTGTCGCTTAACACATGAAAATAAGCAAATTTCGCTTCAAAATTAGGAGAATCAGGAACGTCGCTCCAGGATATTTGCTTCGATGCTAGCACTGGCTCTAGGATATTTTCAAATAAAACCTTGAGTGACGAGTACACTTTGAATTTCTCTGTAGGATTATATCTTGTTAATTGACAAAAACCAAATCGTTTCTCTTCTGTTTGTTCCTCATGAAGAAATCGTACTATTTCAGAGTTAGTCAAAATTTTGAAATAGACTATTTTTACATGCTCATCAGTATTTCGACGAATGTGAACATTTTCTATACAACTCACAATATCCACATAAAGCACGTTGTGAATATAAAAGTATTCACGATCACAAAAGGGATTTGTGATGATATATCCAAACCTCTCCATGGCTAGCATTGATCTGAACCTGTAAATACTGTTTTGATTCTGATATTTTGTTCTTGCTACGACTGCAGGCACAGTAAATTTCTCTTCTTGAAATCCGTTAAACTTTCAGTAATTTTATCGATGTTTCCAGAAATCTTTGCAGAATGTAATTCTTGGTATTTAAATAATTCATCTTTATATATAAAGGGCTTTTTCTTATTTCTTACTATTTTTATTTTTATTGTCACACTTTGAAACGATTGACAGTACTGATTGGAAAGTTGGATAGCCGAATGATTTACTAATTTAAATTGTGTATGCAGGAAGCGTGTCACGATTCGTTCATTTTCGCAAACATTTGTTTCTGTTAATTTAAAAATAGGTAATCCACGATGTACATGCCAGAGAAAATACAAACAAAAAAGTCCACATGACATAGTTCTAGGATGTTGTAAGACTTTGAAATTCCATTCAAGTCGGGCAGAATTTTGATCTATGAATTGTTTAATCTTCCCCATTGGATAGGTGCCGTAAGAACAAAAGAAAATACAGGTTTGATTGTTATCAAAATACATAGCTTGCCAATGCTGACCTGTACTCATAGATGAATCTGTATTCACGATAAATGACCGGTAATGACCTCGCTTTTCAGGAAGTATATCACTTGCAAACACTCCACCAAAGGTTCTCTTAATTTTATAATCGCTATGTGCTAATCTTAACAATGTTTGAGTGTCCATAATGCCTAATATTAATAGTCAGTGAATACGTTTCTACTTTTATCGATTTCAATAAGTGATTGCATTTCCATATAAACTAATAATGTGAGTGTTTCCTGAAGGTCTTCATCAAATTTTAGATGAACTGATATATCCCCGCTTCGAGCTACGTTCCTAAATGTATCGCTTGCAGAAAAGTCTTGGGTCAGGTCAAAAATATAGAGGCATGTGTTGTTTTTGTATTCCTCAAGTGTTACATTCGTGTTGTTTTGAGCAAGATCTGTGAACAGACTTAAATAATTTCGCGCAAACAAATTATTTTTATAAGAAGGAGTGTAAGCTGACATTGGGATCTGAACTCCATTCTCTGATAAGGAAATATAACTCAAATTGTAATTCTTGAAATTGAAAGGATTTTTTTGGAAGTTTCCATTAAATGTAGAGTTAGACACAAGACCGAGTATCATTCGTGAAGGTAAAATTCCGTTTACAACGTTTGGAATTATAACACTTTTAAGTCCAGAACTCAGAGTGAAAGTTTTTTGTTTCGATTCTCGTGAAAGGCATCTGGACTAATGACTGTTCTAACACCTTTTCATGCACCACCAAGATTGAACTCGAAACATCACACTTTCTGATAAAGAGACTTATATTTTCAATCTGAAGTCTATAATTTCCACTTTTAGCTAGAAGAGTGAATTCGTCTTTTGCTTTCAACAAACGCACCCGTATCGTCGTTCCGCTAATTAAGAGTCGAGGTTGTGTTCCTAAATCTGTGTGAAGAATTCCACACATATCAAATATCTTGCCTTCTTTAACATGGTCGAATCTTTTTTAAACCCAAATTCTTTCCGTAGCTGTTAGATCTGTATCATCAAATTCCTCAACAGTATCCTTGTAGAACAAACCAGCACGCAAAAAGTTCTTTTGTGATGATTCTGAGTGAAACAAAGTGCTTTGAATGTATGCTTTATAAGCATAGTTACTCTCAGAAGAAATTTGGCGATCATTTAGTGAGATATGACATTCAGAGAACATAGTATTCAAAAGATAGTTGATAGGTCCACATTTGTCGTTTGGTGTGAAAGCTGATCCATCCGATTTTAGAATCTTTGCTTGAACGTTTAAATAGGTATGCGTCAAATCAAAATATGCGTCTCCCTAATCCTGTTATTAGAAACTCGATCGTATTGCTGTCTGAAATGGAAGCAACTGGATGTATTTCTACAAAACTACTTTGATTTATTGCTAATTGAATTTTTCTGGTAGAAATAAGTCGAGTTCAGACTTCGTACAGTAACATTTCTCCATTTTAGCCCTTAAAGAGTTGAAAATATGTCTGTTGAATTCAATTTTCTTCTCTTCGAATGTTGCTTTCGCTCTGGTTTTTCCTTTTAATACCTTTTCGGATTCCTCCTCCCTTTAATTTTCGAAGAATATCTGTAGTTATTTCTCGCCCAGATTGGCGCAGTTGATCTCTTGCGGCGTTACGAAATGACTTCCCTTGTGATACTTCCTCAACAATATTGCGACCAGATGTCAATAAGCGTTTACCTAAATATTTCCCCGCTTGTATCATCAGTGGAAAAGCGTATCGACGCAAATTACTGAAAAATCCATAACCGCGTTGAATGGGAAATCAGAAGAAAAATATGGATCACCGTTTCCTATTTGATTCCGATAATATTCAATGCAGTGTTCAGGTTGTAAAATGCGACCGCGCATCGCCATGATTGTTTTTAACTATGAACAACAAGAGAATGCAAATGTTTTTATATTATTTTCTTCCTGAAAGAGAGTACCAAATTTGTTTTACCTGATATGAATTTAAGGGGGGTACCACTACTCGTACGTATCTGAATCTCTATTAAATCAAAAAACTGCTTCTTAACTCTAAAGTACAAAGGGACCGTAAAGTATTTAACAATTTGATCACTATGCTCATTGCCTACCGGAATAATCTTTAGAATAGATGCTGAGGAATCTCCAACGAGGGACTCAGATACGATGTCACAATACACATAGACTTCTGTGATACCTGCGCGTAACTCTAAAGGATATTCAGATTTATAATCACCATGAGTAAAAGTTCTTTGAACAAATCCTAATAAATCTTTGAGTCTTTCTCCAAACGTAACAAGAATGTTTTGAGGAACATGTAATCTCACTCGCGAATCTGCTGTCAATTGTAAGAATATAAACTTGAATTCTTTAAATAAATCTTTTGCTTGGTGATACATTCCGCTTGGAATAAAGAACGTTTCGGACTTAGTTTCTTTGCGAGTAGTGGGGAAAACTTTATAAGTGATCACATTAAATGATTCATCTTTAATAGAACTTGCTGGCCGAGTATAGAGAAATTGTATTTTTAATTGTTCTCCTCGAATAACGTATGCATCATCAATTATATTCAGAGCAGTCATTAGCTTTGGGCAAGAATCCCGTTTGAATTCAATGTTAACATTAAACGGCAGTGTGACTATAATTTGTCCATTGCTTTCCAGAAATTTCACATCATTAAGTCCGACATCGAGTAATTTTGAATTGATTCGTTGCAGTAAATCTCCTTCTTCTAATTTTATTTCATAGGTGTGGTCTAAAATTGATTCTCTTGCAATCAATTTAGTCTCCTGATTTTGAAGATCTCTTTGTTAGGAGTGATATAATTTCTAATAACCGAAAATCCTTGCTGTTTATGAGTAATTAAAAAATCTTTGTTTGGATCTACACGCAAAAGATTCAATAGCTGATTTCCTTTTGCTGGTGTGATAATCCAATCCCATCCTCGTTTTAAATCGATTTTAATTTGTCTATTATTTTGTATTAAGGTAAATATCAATGGAGGATCGATGAATTTTTTTTTTCATATTCGCATTGAATCCTGCCACAAAATCTGCATGATCATCGTTGTAGAGAGGAATATCGAATTTGGGCAAAAGTGTTTCCGTTTCAACGTCTATTTCCTGCTGAATAGAATAAAAATCATTGTAGCCAGGTTGAACTGTAAAGTATTTTCCTGGAATAGTCGCTTCCGATAAACAACATTCCCATTCGCCGTTTAAAGTGATTGGTCTGGCTAATTTTGTTCGAAAATGATCTGGGGTGTTAAGAGGGAAAACCTTCATGCTAGAATTTGAAGGCAATAGAATGTGAAAATCTGTCATGTTTTCAGCCATTCTGCTTTAATCAAGAGTTAAAGGAATCGTCAAAACCAACCCACTTCACCAGCAGTTGGCGAGAAGAGCCTCGACCCTTCGTGCGAATAATTTTTCTATTGCCCAAAAGTCGTTGCTCGTCTTATTTATTTTTTGTAGCTCTTCTTCATAAAACCGACCTGCAATTTCTTTACCAGACAAATCTTGTAAAACGTATGTCGGAGGATTTGTTGGATATCGTTTGTAAATTGTAAACGTTTCTTCCGTCCAACCAGGTAGATAGCCTTTTTTAAAAAACTTTACGAGCTTTTGAAATCCTCACTACATCATTCACCGAAAAGCGAAACCTTATTGGTGAGCTTATGTTGTACAAAGACTTATATATCATGGGCTCATCAGCTTCTGTGACGTTAGCAGGTGCAAATCCATGGCTTCGATGTACTGAATGGTTGTAAGAATCAACTAAATGTTGTAAAATATCTAAATATTTGTATGAATTTCGATATGTAAAAACTCTATACATTCTATTTTGTAACGTTCTGTGTGCTCTTTCTAAAATGGCACATTTTGCTTCACTTTTGTTGAATAATGGTGTACTTTATGTTTCTTAAACAGAGCACTAAGCGTTTTGTTGTGAAATTCGCTCCCCTTATCAGTTTGGATATTCTTAGGTTTTACCTCTTTAAAGATTTTACTGAAAATCTTAGCGATTGTGTCCGCTTTTTTGTCTTTAATAGCATAGACTCTTAAATATCTTGACATAACGTCTATAATAGTCAAAATATATCTATAGCCTTTGTTAAAGCGTGACAGTTTTTGTAAATCCACCAAATCGCTTTGCCATAACTCATTCACTCCATATGCAATAGTTTTCGTCTGTGAAATTTATAGCGCACAGGAAAATGAAGTGAATAACAATCCTCTCCTGAAAGAAAACTTTTAACACGACTTTTCTTCAAACCACTGGCTTCTGTCAGTCTTTTGACACCTCCAAATGAGCCTGGTTCCTTAGGATCGTAGTAAAGCTTTTCAATCTTTCCATGTCGTCCAGTTTACTGGCTGAGTTTTTTTGTGATTCTGGTGAACTGTCTTGATTTGAGAGATCTTTCCAACTTGTCCATTTCTTAGGACGAGTTTCAGTCGCTTCCAGCAAGTTCTCACCATTGGAGAGCTTTCGTAATCGTTCTGCAGTTGTTCATGTCTTAGGTTTGCTTGAATCTGATGGTGCTACTGAACTAGATTCTCTCTCTTTCCATTTGTGAGAGAAGTAACATGTCTCTCACATATTTATTACCAATCCACCCTAAGGGTATGTTTGCATCTAAAATTCCTTGCAAAAAGGTATTAAAGCCAGTTGGAGGGTGGCTGACAGTCTTTTCATTTCTCATTAAATAACTGAATAAATCAATTCCATTACTGCGGTATTCTGTTTTCTCGTTTCTTTGCAACTCGTTCATATCGTTAAACATATAATTAACCTCTCTAAGCTTCTCCAAAATAGGTAAAATATACTTCTTTCTAGTTTTGGAATTGTGTAAGCAATATATTTTGCAATCATGTTCAATTTAGAAGGAGCAGGTGAGGATATTTCTTGCTCCACTTCAGTTTCTTGCAAAAAGCTCCTTGGGAATCTCAAATGGCTTCTGGGGGAGGTGGTTGCATCAAACGCTGATATTTTGGTATCCAGTGAGATAATAGTTTGGCTTTCATGTCATCCGGTGTTTCCTCTTCATTCAATATCTTTGAAATATTATCCTCAACTCTAATTTCTGGTTTATTAAGCTCATAGTATTCAGACACAAGGTCTTGAGGAACTAACGCCATTTTCTAGCCATTCTGTCAAATTCGTTTTCCTATTGTTTTCCCCAAAAGACCACCAACAAAGCTCAAGACAGCAGGAAGAACGAGAGGTAAAAAACCTCCGGTTTGATTTGTGGTTAATAATAACGTTTTTCGCCCAAGGGATATACTTCTGTCAGCTAACTGGCGAATGGTTCTCTTGTAGCGACACAATCGTTTGACATTTGCTTTCGGGACGTTACCTGCTAATACATTTTGACAGTGTTTTTATCCGTTCGTTGGTGGCGCTCTTCAGTAGAGCATTTCTTTGTTGAGCCGCAGATAAAACATGTAACAAGTGCACGTTGTCGATTCATTTTTTCTTCTGGGACAAAAAACCCAATTAATACCTTTTTGATCGGGAAAAATAGATTGTCGCAATCTCTGTTCTTCATCCGTAGTTGGAAAGCAATCTACTAGTAAGAACTGATATTTTTCTGCTGTTGCCTTTTTATAGGCATCCATGAAAAATTTGGAACGGTCGGGAACACTTGTCTGCCAAAGCACGCAATTTGAGATTGATCTCTGTTGTTTCGAAAGAGTATTATATAATGTGCATTCAGGCTGATGTCTCTGGCAACTTTAACACGAGGAAAGAGATTCTGTGTTATCAAAATTACACTAAAATTTTTATGATGAGATTCTACAGTAAACATTTGTGATATCTCTGACGTCAAATTATTCATAAGATCGTCAAGAATCAAAAGATCAAATTTTTCGTCGGCCCTTGGTAATCCAGATACGAATTTGATACTTTTCTCAGTGTAGAACCACGGTTGAAATATCTTATAACACCATAATACCTTTTTAATCGGAAGCTCATAAACTTGCTCAGAAATAATTCTTCGAGCTAAATGAGTTTTCCGCTTTGACTCGGTCCATTTATTATCATTGAAGATGGGAATTTGAGTCGTAGAAACATTGTTTAAACACTTGTAGTAACTGAAGCAGTTTCAAATTTTAACACACTTCACACACTCTTCTGAATTCCCTTTTTGTTAATTGAACACCTAGAATCTCAGGTATAGGATCCACAGTTCGGTTGGTGAAAAAAAATAGCGTAAGTCGAATACCTGTTTTTATTTTTTAAAGCAAACATGAAGAAAAATTTTTCGTCCGATATGTTTGGAAAGTATGCATGAGGTGTTAGTGATATTCACTTTTTGAGATGATTCAAAGACGTTTGTGCTTGTAAATAGATAAAAAACACTACGAGCTCAACAATAACAACTGTCAGCAAAACAATAATGTTATACCAGTTTTGTTTCATTGTGTACCTTTTTAGAAGACTTATTCTTGAATGAATACAATTATGGTGAGAACTTACTTATTTATTCACAAAATACGCTTCTTATCTAATCATCCAACATTTTTTTTTTACTGAGGTCGAATCTTTAAAACAGAAAAATAATCCATTGCATAGAAATTCCAATAACTTAGCGTCTACCAGGTTTGAACCAAGAAAAAGAATCGATTGCATAGAAAATCGAGTTCTTTGCTTCCATGCAATCGATTCTCTACTAGCTAAATCTAAAATAGTTATTTACATTTTCGTTAAAATTATTTTTCACTCGAGCGTCTCTTATAAGAAAAGTTTCTCTACATGAAATAAAATAGAATAGAGTTTTGCAGCCTCTAATGAATGACATATTTTAAGCATTGATTTAAGTTAGTTTGAAATCAATTGATTCTTTAATCCAGCTACTAACAAACAATTTTTCGATAGGTGTTTAGTCCAGATACCAACAGTATATAGTTTGAAATCAATTGATTTTTAATCCAGCTACTAGCAAAAATTTTTCGATAGGTGTTTAGTCCAGATACCAACAATATATACTACTATCTTGCATAAAAAATTTTCGTAAAAAACATTTCTTTAAAAAATAATTGCAAGTTGTGAACAATTTGTGTCCTTTTATTTGTATAATTAATTATCTTTTTTATATTATTTATTACAGGAGATAACTATAAGAAACTGATAATTCATAACCCTTGTACTTAGGATTTACTGGTCAAAAGGATCTACTGTTAGAAGCAAGACTTTTAAACAGCATTACTTCTATCAAACTTTTTATATTTAAATATTGCTTATCTTTCATTTCTATATAAATAAATTACACACAGTTTTCAGTATTGTTAACATTTAAAAGGAATAAATTTAAACTTAAGTTATATCGGTTAACATTTCGTGTATTTTGTCTGTCGTGTTGAAATTTTCAAGAACTACAAAGTAAGATATTATTTGAACTAGCGGACAAGGTTATACTTTACAGTAGATTACTATCTAGCACCATATGATTTTCACACATACTATTTATTTGATGTTATTATTATTAGTTCTGCTACAAAAATCAAAGTATTTAACATTGTTGAGAAAAATCGACTCTCTATCATGCCCAAAGTACTTACAAATGTTTTCTTTTCGTTGTTTATATACATATTTTTTATACTGCTGAAAATTCTATCTCTTACGTCTTGAAAAACCTATTACGGTCAAATCTGTGATAAATTTTACACTTATTCCTCCTGAGCAATCCTGTACTAACAAAAGGAGTGTAGTGATTCCTATATAAGCCAGTAACAGCCTCCGGACTAAAGTGATCATTTTGGTCCAGTGGTATGTTACGTGTTTACGGACCCAAAGGTCGTGAGTTCTAACAACTAGATTAGTGACCTTGACTTCGAACTTAAAAAAGACGCAACTTTCGCGCAGCGGTCGTGGCACCATCTACCCGCCTGGTTATTCCCCTGGTTATTTTGCTTTAAGGCCATAAACATCTTGACGTTAATACAATTAACGATGCAGAATTATATTCAACATCAATTGTAAGACAGCTCAGAAAAAAGTTAAGAGCTACAAGGAAAAAAATCCATGTTTTAGAGAGTAAAGATGGTATTATTTATAAATCAGAGGCATTTTGAGAATATCTACTAGTGTTTAATATTAAAAACAGTAATTGAAAGTGTATTCTTGATTTATCTCAAAATTAATTTTTTTTAACGTATTGGCATCTACCAACGTAAATATCAGAAAAAGTTGTGAACCAAATTAGGTTGAAATTCAAAAGTACCTTTATTGTATAATTTTTAAGAGCCCCTACTCTATTCTCATGATTATAAAGTTGATATGTTTTTAGTAACAAAGGTATATATATATATATATATATATATATATATATATAATTCCCCCTAGCATCCTTTTAATTATATTGAAATAATTTTTTAATTATTTGGTTCGAAACTAACACCCTGATCTTAATTGTAATCGACTAATATCATTACATCATAGATCTCTTTCCCGCCCATTGTAACCAATCGACTCTTATTGCAAAAATGTCACGTGGTCTTCAACGTCAGGTATAAAAACCGATGTCTCTGGAAACCGTGCTCTCTCTTCGCTCGTTTCTCTGTAGTCATGTAGCCAGCTGCAGCACGTTCTGTGTTTTCTTTGTCTGTGTTTGTGCCATGATGTTTGCTTCTTTTTATGTTTTGTGTCGTCCATGTTTATCGTAATTAATATGCCAGGTGTTTCAAGATATACAATAAATTGTATTTACTCATCTACCAGACTGCCTCGTCCATCTTTCCGTAGAAAATGCTCAACATACAGAAATCACACACCACCGATCACGCCCTATCTTTGGCTCGCTACAATAGTAACATCCACTCTCGCCACGGCTTACAATTAGTTTTATCAATCCCCAGAAATATCATAGAATTATGATATATATATATCATATCTTGTAATAATATTTTAATGATTTTTCGATGTTATTTTACTCGAACCTTGATAAAAATTGTAATGTAGCTTGTTTATCATCAGGAAAATAGTACCAGCCCTAAAAACAGCTATGGTGATCAACATCAAATTTACAGAAAAGTGATATTCTTGTTCATATTTGAGTTATGAGCGTTATTCTAATAATCAATTTATTTACTATTTTCATTATTTTTTCCTTCCTAAAACTTTTTGTTGTATTGCAAGTAAAATATTAAATGTATTTTTCATAGTTTTAAGTTATATATTTCATCAGTAAAAAATATTTTAGTAGAAAATATTGAAGTTTTTCAAAAAATTTCTTCGAAGGTGTACGAATACCTTGAACTCTGCTCATTTCAAAGCAGATATGTCAGTGAGTGAGTATTAACGTCATCCTATGCAGCTACATGAGGGCTTTTGGTGACGGAACTCGTGATTTTGAACCATGGTCAAGGTGTGACAGGGCTTTATCGCGCCTTTCACTAAAGTCCTCTTTGGGCATCTTTGGGGCCAGAATGGCATTTCATTCCAACCAAATCCAGAAGAAGACGCGATGTGCATATTAGGAATAATTATATATATCGGAGCTTTAGCATTCGCGAGCGGGGAGGGGGAGTTTTAGAAGTCTGAGGAGGTCTTAGAAAGTCTTAAGAAATATTATAAAAACCATACAGAAGTGGGTTTGAAGCCAGAAGGTTGCCTAGTTGCCGAATCAAGTTGGATTACAGCATTATATAGAAGGTATAAAGATTGGTAGCTGTTTGCCATTGAGTATCGGTAAGTGATATAATATTAAACTTCAATTATAGAACGGACTCTAGTGAGTTAAGGAATAGGCTATAGATATAGATTCGGTGGTTAATTTATCATGAAGATAGTGAGTAGGATTTAATGCACTATTTGCTAAGGATTGTAATTTATGTCATATCACTCTTGATCATTAGCCTCTAAGACTTGTGTTGCATTGCTTAATATAAATTGAGATAATAATAAACTAAATTTATTATTGAAGGTTTAAGTGGTCAATCTTTTATCCCTAAAAACTGAGATCGCGTGGATGAGGAACAGATTATACCTCCAGCCCAGGGGGTATCACAAAGGAACGACGACGACACTTGAACTTCTACCTCCTCCTAACTTCTACACCCCACCAACGGGAGGATGTTTGACTCTCGACAGATTTAACGTGCATCGGCCCCTCTACACGGCGAATCTTCAGCGGCACTAGGCTAGAACTCTTGACACAATGGCCACAGTAGCCTCTGAGCAGGTATATTAGTAATGCGGTTTTATGAATACGAAATCAAGAATTATTATTTTTTTACGTTTTAATAAACACAATGTTAATTAAGCGAAAACCACGGATCATGTTTCTGTTATGGACTGCTGGTCCTATATCGTTAAGAGTAGTAAAATTGCATAAAAATTAATAGAACACTTTTTATTCGTTAGGCTTAACTGCTGCCTCTACAGTAAAAACGTTGCTAGTTTGCTAATGTCAATATTCGGATCGTTGTCATTCTGAGGAAGCAAAAAAGTTACATAGAAAATGTTTCTAGATTTACAAGTATTTTAAAAAAATTCTTTCAAATGACGCTGCAGAGATTGGTAATTACTTACCATTGCAGACCTAGTACATTCTCCGAGAGTTAAAATTTTAAAAGTTAACAATAAAATAATATTTACATTTGTAAAAAATATTCAAAAATAAATACAGTTAGTTAACAAAAAAAATACAAAATATTAAATTACAAAATGCCTAAATATAAAATAATGAAATTCATCTTAAAAAGTAATAATGGTTATTTTTTTAGTATATAATATGTATTCAACACTTTTATGATTTCATTTATTATATATTTCTGCTTATTTATTAAATGCATTCACTTAAATCTGACTCGGCTTGTGTAACCATAAGTTGGTGAAGAATTGAACAGTTATCGTCCCAACAGGACAATACTGTAGGTAAGGTACAATGCTCAATGTATGATGCGGTCTATGTTCATCTTCTATCAAAAGACTGGATACAAGGCCTCAAATGTAACTTATGATAGTATGAGTATTGTTGAAACTTTAAAACAGAAAAATTTGCTCGACTTTTGTTATGATGAAACATTGATTTTTAGTTACATATTAATTTACTATGAATTATAATTTTCAACTCAATAATCTCTTCAATAGCGTTAAAAAATGCATCTTGGATGATTCATTTCTGTATTTACTCGAGTCTAAACCGCACTATTTTTCCAGTGTTAATGATACTGAAAATTGGGTGTTGCTTAGAATCGAATGCAAAACATTTGTTGGATTGGGGGAAACTGAGTTTCCACTCCTTTCAATAGGGAAAATGTAACCGTTCATTATGACCACTTGCCTACCTTAAGCATCGTTGTCTGCTCGTATTAAGGATTGTTTTTTTGTATATAAACTTTCTTTTAATCACCTGAACAACAAATATATTAGTATTAACATCAAGACGAGCTCACTATGACGCAAGTATAAAAAGAGAGATAATTATATGTACAAGAAAACACGGAAACACAGAAGAGTGACCACTGAAAATTTGACACGGATGAAATAAATATACGTTGAGGGCGTAAACAAAATTATATAATTTTTTCTTGTAAATGCTCAACAGTCTTTAATAATTCTTTTACATCCTTCTACAATGCATTCTTGAAAAAAATATGTTGCACAGAAGACGACATCGTGTGGGAAAACGACGACGCCGGCATCCATTCCGAAGTTAACTGTGACAATGGGAGTGACGAATGATTTTCGAAACATGATACTGTCGGTTAGACTAATTATAAGTTCATGTATGTATTTCAAAGTTTTTAATTCTGGAAAAACAAATTAATTATAAACTTCTTATTACTTCTTATTGAAAAATTTTTAAAAAATTTAAAAGTATCGGATATTGAGGAATTTTTTTTACACCATTTTTGGTTATTCTCACAAACGTGTAAATAATTAGGTGTGCGCCATAGAATCGATGGCGACTAAGATTCGTGAAAGTACTGTAATCAGTGTCGTGTGTCTCATTCTTTTTTTTGGGAATAAAATTACATTTTCACCTCTTATTGGAACTGTCTCTTTGCCCCTTCTTGCTATAGATAATACTTTACAGCACAATACTTCTTAAAAATGACAAATAATTATATTAAAATATAAATTTTTCCAATTAAGTACAATACAGTAACAGGCATTCTAAATATATATCCAAATAAAAATAGTTTCGCTCATCGAGTGAATTTATTACAAATAATCAAAAAATAGTCTTCTACATACCTACATACACACATGCTCCACATTCGTGCAAGTTGAAATATTGGCTTCATAAAAGCGAAGTAAGCGAACTGGTCTTAGTTGACCTTAAAAGAAAATTAAAAAACTCATATCATTATTTCAATTTTAAGTAACATTTTTTACTGATTCTTTAAATATAGTTCAGAGACCCAGTGGTAGCGTTTCGCGCTTCCAAACCACAGGTCCAGGTTCTATTCATGGGCTGGGCAAGGTCGACTCAACCTTTCACCCATACTATAGTGGGTCGATAAGTAAGTACCAAGCTTTCTTGGCGACTTAAACACTGGGGTCTCGCTTCAAAGTGACATCTGCTTATGCACCTCAGTGCTCAATGGTCACGTATACTAG
This sequence comes from Trichonephila clavipes, assembly GCA_019973935.1. Lineage (NCBI taxonomy): Eukaryota > Metazoa > Arthropoda > Arachnida > Araneae > Nephilidae > Trichonephila > Trichonephila clavipes. The sequence continues at coordinate 193,339 of BMAU01000618.1, forward strand.
GATTGGCACAGTAAGCCCTGGCCCTCATGAGCTGTTGCGCCACTAAGTTTGAGTTTAAATATACTTCAATACAATTTGTTTTTAATATTTTTACTCAATGCTGACATCTCATATTGTTTTGGTTTAATTATGGTCTTTTCTCTTATGGAATAAACAGTGTACAGCAACAGGGCGAAAAGTGTCGCGGTTTACTGCGGTTCAACGCCTTCACAAAAATGGCCTATTCACCCGCCGTCTTAAGCGCTGCATCCCTTTGAAAGTATGACCACCGGTGGAAACACTTAGAGTGGTGTAAGGAACGCAAAAACTAGACATCTCATCATTTGTCGTCATCTTGTGAAATAGAGCTTTGTCAGTAAAATTGATTTAAAAACATTTTTACTAATGTTGTGCTAGTGAAAATAAGGTTGTATAATATATATATATATATATAGTTATTCTTCACTTATATTTTATTATACTATATATATATATATATGAAATACTTCTATAAAATTTCTGGAGAGTGGTAAAAATAATTGTAAGAAGTGGCGAGTGGATGTTGTTACTGTAGCCAACCAAAGGTAGGGCGTGGCCGATGGCGTGTGAATGACTGTATATTAGATACTTTTTCTATGTTGGTTGATGTTACGTATTCAATACTATAGATGAGACAGTCTGGGGCATTAATCCAGTTTATTGCATCTTGAAACTCATAGAGATCAAGTAGGGACGGCATTACACGTAACAAGAAGCAAACATCATGGCACAAACACAGAACACGCGGCAGCCGGCTGATTACATGATGAAGGCAAGCAGACAAAAGAGAGCGATTACACAAGATTTTTGCTTTTATACCGGCAGTGGTTATTACGTAATAGTGGTTCTGTTTGGATAGAATGGGCGGGACAGGGATTTCGAACTAGCCGATTATGATTAAGATTACAGTGTTATTTTTTAAACCAAAGAATTAAAAAAATTATTTGAATATTATTAAAAAGAGTGAATTAAAAGGATGCTAGGGGGAATTATTACATATATATATTCAACTCTTTTTCCACACAAGTTTAATATAACATGGTCCAAGAAATAGCTGCCTTTATTTTTTATACATATTAATTATTCTAACACAATTTTGGGATGGTTGATTATTAAAATTAGCGATTAGTTTGGGTAAATGTTTTACGCATATGTTAACTAAAGACAGCGTTGAATTGGTGATTGACAAATCTCTAGATGATAATCTTAAGACCAAAGGCTATAATAGCGAAGATGAGGGTAAAATTCATTCTTTAAGAGTATACTTAATTTTTGAGAACTTTAAAGTTAGTGAAAGTCTAGAAATTATTTTTTAAAACAATGATTCATACGTAGAGTTAGTAATAAAATTTCAATGAGATCTGAAGACTAGTTTAACTATGTAGCAAGAAAAAAAAACTTTCAAAACCAAAAATTTTTTTTAAAATGACAAATGTTTTGATAAAAAAGGCAATATTGTAATATATTTTTATATTAATCTTAAAAGGAATAATAATAATCAAATTTAAACATATTTAAAATTAATTAATGTTGATTATTCATATATATTACATATGTATATAAGCTATTTTATTTTTCTATTTTTATAATAATAATTACTTTTTTACTTCAACTATTTTTTTTTTTCATTTTCAACAAAAAATATTTATTTATATTACAAATATTCGATTATATTATTACTTGAGATTCATTTCGTCTACTTTCGGTAACTTTTTCATGAAAGAGTAAGATTTTTTTACAAACTATTGTTTCATTTTTCTTGTAAACATTTTATGATGATGGAAACAACAGTATACAGCCTTATATAATAGTTTAACAACACTTTAAATAAATATTGCTTATTCTACGTGTTTTATAATAAAACTCTGTGTGATATTGAAATTAAGTTGCTAAACATATAATTATGTATAAATAACAAAAATTGCATACTGTTTAAGAAATTAAAAGTAGTATTACTTAACACATATGCATAACACATGCACATTAAAAAACAAATGAAGCAGTAATTCATTATATGAAATCAAATTATATATGATTAATAATCTATACGGGTTGCGCTACAAAACACTTCGTGTTTTGGATGACTTCCAAGATAAGTTTTGGCTTTGTTTAAAAAAAAATATCATTTTTAATTTTCTTTTACAATAAAAAATATCTTTATTTAAGAAAAATGAATTTGAGAATAATTTAATTCTTCTGTAGAGTATATTTATAAACGTGAGTAACAAAAGCAAAAGAACACAATATAGCTTATATCTAAAACAGTTTTACTAACAACATTTATAAAAACTATTTAAAATAAATTACTCTGTTTAATATAAAAGTGTATATTTTGTAAATTATATATATTATAAAAAGTTATAATAGAGAGGGGAAAGTATACAGTTACCTTTCACGTGAGAAAAACATTTATAAACATTGATAAGGAACACGTTTATAAACATTGATAAGGAAGCAAACGGGAAAATCCCCTTTTGCTAGACTTGGAGGGAGAAATGACACGCGCATTGAAACATTTTAAGTAACGAGTTGTAGCAGGAAATCATTTTTTTTTAATCGAACGAGGTCATTTTCTTTAATCGAACGAGGAAGCTTGTCGTTTCAGATAACTTGTTTTTAAAAGTAATCTTATTATTTTTTAAAAACTTTTTTCATAATTCATTCTTAATATGATAACTGGGGGCTGTATCTAATCTCCTAGCATATAAAAATCTAGTCTTATTTTGAATCATACTGAGTTTTAATTGTGTTCATATATTTGTTCAGAGTCAAATTTGAAAATAAAGGTAAGTTAATATTAAACAAAAATGTGAAATATCAAATAATTCTAACATAAAAAATATTATTTATAATTACCTCAAATGCTCCAAAAACAATGATTAAATTTAAATTTTTTTTTTGTTTTTCTTTGCTGCAATCTTTTTTTTGTTGCTGATTTATCAAGTTTTTTATTGATTTGTTTTGTTCGATTTAGAAACAGATTTCAGTGTAATAGTTTTTGATGTGATAGTAATCGCTTATAGTGTTAAAAGAAATGAAAAAAAAATAGCAAAGGAAACTGTTACCTGCAATATTATACATCGAGCATGCCAAGATCAAGAAAAAACCTGATTAAAATTTATGTAATCGGTGATAAAAAAGGAAGGAACATTTAACTTCTTAAAAAATATCACCTGATTTTTAAACTTCCGTAAAAAAAAAGTATGAATTACAAAAAAATATGAAATAACTGTTTCCTTACCAACTCGTCTCAACTACAATTTTTCTTTCAAATTTTAGAAGCATATAGTTTTAATGGTTATTATTAAAATTGATTCAATGTTTAGATGAATCACTTGTACCGATAAATACTTTTAAAAGTAGAAATAATTTTGTATGAACTCTACAAGAAAAAAAACATTCTATTCAGTATGGCATTTTTTTCTTTTTCGTAGATTATAACTTATAAATAATAAATATTTTAAATGTAGAGAGGATACATATCAGAATTTTTTAATCTCTCTGAACAGAATGATTCATTTAAAACTTACGACAAAATAACAGAAGTGGTAAAATGATTTTTTTAATCTTATCGTATTTTTTTCGAAAACGAAACCGCATCCTATTATTCGATTAGAAATAGTCTCAGAATGAAGTATTTTCTGAGTAATCTTTGATTTTTCGTGCGATGATGGAACAGGATAGTCAATGTTTTTCTAATCATAAGCTAAATATTTTACGTATTATAGTAGAGTCCCGAAAATTCGGCACTCGACAACCCGACATTTCGGATAACTCGGCCACACTATTGCAGGTCGAAAAACCTCTGTTGCAAATCCATTCAATGTCCGTCCAAATATTGAGACGTTAATGTTGAGAACAATGCACGAACTCTTAAAATTCCACGCAGTGAGGGACTAAAGACTATGGAAACCACCCTTCAGTATTTTGAACAAGGTGTTCCTTCGTCGTCTTCGTGATGAAGCATCGAAAGTCAGAGTGCAGTATGAAAGACAACAGGACATTGCGCATTTCTTTAAAAAAAAAGTAGTCAATTTTTGCAAAGTTGGCTACTTAACTTTCATTACAAATAGCTTTATGTCTTCATAAAGTATTTCTCTGAGGGGTGTCTGATCAGGAAAATAACTGTATATTATGTATTATTAATTTTCATTTTCATGTAGTAAATACTCTATGTCTTGATAAACTATGCTCTTTTTTTATTTGTTTAAAGGTATTTGGGCAGTTTATTTTTAAGTACACGATGCATAAAAGTGCGATACAATATTTTCTGAGGAAATGCTCGTACTTATTCTTTTTTAATCGCATTCTCTATAATCCGACATTTTCTCAAACTCAGTGACCCTTCGGTCCACATTAGGCCAAGTTGGAGGACTCGAATGTATCAGAGATCAAATAAAAAAAAGGAAATGTTGTTTTGTTTTAAATAGATATCAATCAGTATAATGCCTTGCAATTACGATCTAAACTACTTCTCAAATCAAACGCAGTCCGTCATGTTATAAATACTCCTCACGCGCTGTGCGTTGATCTCACATAATTTTAAAAACTTGTGATACCCCACGGCCCGGTGGTATCAGCTCTTCATCTACGCGACCTAGATTTGTAGGAGGAAATGATTGATCAACCAAATTCACCGTAATAAATCTAATTTATTACTATTCCAATATATTGATCAACACAACACAAGTCTTACTTTAGGGATTCGATCAGGTGTGATACAACGTAATTCTAAATTCTAAGTAAACAGTGCCTGGAATCCTAATCTCTATCTTTATGAAAAGCTATCCTAAGAATTTTTATCTGCCTTATATATAGATTCCTTAACACACTAAAGTCCTTTATATAATTATGCTTCTATATTTAACATCTTACCAATAGCACTCAGCATCTCAACTTTCAGTCTCCTTCTTTATTCTACTATTCCACTCTATCTCATTCTACTATTCTTTCACGTGAATACTAAAGCTCCGATATATATCCATTAACTAATCTTCATATCGCGGTTTCTTCTTGAGAGGATTAGATTGAAATAATGCCATTCTGGCCCCAAAGATTCCCCAAGAGGATTAGTGTGAAAGAGCGATAAAGCCCCGTCACAAACTTCTCAAATCAAACACACTCCATCTCGCGTTTAAATTTTTCCCAAGAAATTATATTCCTTGCACAACAAATCACGCGCTATGCGTCGGTTCTCAATCAAATTAACTCGCTTTTCTTCACACTGAATTCAGAGTCCAACCTTTCGCGCTTTCAAAACAAGGGACTGTCTCACACCCCTAACCATCCTGCTCGAGGGTCAGTCACCTTCCTCCTAAAAAACAATAACCTGCCTCCGTAGGCTTGGTGAATCGTGCCAAGCATTCCATAATCCACCGCCAACAGTAGATCAAACACTACAATCTGTAAAAGAATAAAATTTTGCATTATATTTAGCACTTTGTAAAAAATGGTATTATTTTTTGTTTTTATCGGAGATTTGATGTGTGTGCCAATGTTTTCAGAAGCAGACAAAGAACTCCATACTTTTTGTCCCAATTATTTATTAAGTGTTAGTTAAATGGACACACAACTCAAAAAATACAAATAAAAACAATTTAGATCATAATTCAACATTATGACATTTATCTGCCTTTTCTTCGTCAACCATTGTCAGATACGGCTGTTAGATCCTTACGTACATTACTGAAAATATAAAAATGTCTGGATGAACATTGTCAATATTCACCGTTCTTAGAAACTCTATAGTTTCATTACTATCTGTATCAAATCAAATTTTATGAACACCTTCGATATTATTGGTTTCAATATTTTAAGAAATATATGAATTTATTTTAATAAATTTTCTTAAGGTATCCGACTACGTTCGGAACCGTGATTTTAAAAAAGCGCATAAATGGATAATTTCAATGATATTTAGTGTCAATCAGATTAGAATACAAGTATAAAATTGGTTTAAGAACATTATGACCAAAAAAAGTTATTTAAATGGAATATTTTGGCAAAAAAAAAAACTAACTTAGAATAACCTTTTTTCAAAACGTTCTCTTTTTATAAAAAATGCGCCTATAATAATAATACAGTACAGTCCCGATAATCCGAACAATATCGGACCGACCCCTGTTCGGATTACGTGATTGTTCGGATTAGCCGGAGTAACAGTGAAATCACTATTTGAACTGGGAGTACGGGTTATGTTGTACAATTTTTCATACTAAACATTAGTGTTCTGTTCTGTAGTTTATTCCATTTTAAAATTTGTACCATAACTTGATGTACAGTGCGTGAATATTAAATAAAGAACTGTTTTGAATTAAGGTTTATACTGTTTTATATTGAAATATTCACCGATTTTCGTCCTTAAAATTATAAATTTTTTTCCGCGGAGCCGTTCGGATTAACCGGATGTTCGGATTAGCCGTGTTCGGATTAGCGGGACTGTACTGTATTTTGCTTATATAAAGTAGACTTCTCCAGAGAATCTGAACTAGGATTTTTGAAAAAGTCGCATTATTTTCGGAGTTACCACCCATTACAATAATTATCGGCATTTTTTCTTAACATTTCTCCCCTCTGTCGTAAGAAAATAAGGATAAAACCATTTCTAAGTTATATATTTCAAAAATTCTAGTTCAGCCTCTATACAGAGGTCTGAAATATATGCAGGCAAAATATTATTATAATAGAAGTATTTTTCATGAAAGGAGAATGTTTTGAAAATTATTCATTCTATGTTCATTTTTTTGTCAAAATGTTGTACTTAAATACTTTTTTATTGTAATAATATTCTTAAAACAATTTTATATACGTTTTCTAATCTAAGTGACACTAAATATCATAAATATTATCCATTTATAAGCTTTTGTAAATTCACGGTTCCGAACGTAGTAGGTGTCGTCCACGTCACTTGACCATGGTTCAAAATTACGTGGTTCGTCGCCAAAAGCCCTCGTTGTAGCTGAACAGTGCGACGTTAATATTCAATCAATCAATCAATTCGAACGTAGTCGGATAGCTTATGGCAGTGCTTCTCAAAGTTTCAATATTCGCAACCCAATATTCAATCATAATTTTCATCGCGCCCCCCTTCCGTACAATAACAATGTATTTAATTCACTAATGCTATACTTTGTTGCTAAAGCTTCAATACGACTTTAACCTTTTAAGTGCCACTGGCGTAAATAATCTTCTCGCTTTGCCAAAGCGCTAATTTCTCCGTAGGTATATATATATATATATATATATATATATATATATATATATATATATATATATATATATATATATATATGGGAGACAACAAAGGGGTCCAAGACATTTGTCTTTTCTTCTACTTTATTTTAAAACTAACAAAAATTAATTAAAAAGGTAGCTATTCTAACAGATAGGTTTGACGACGGTAACGCCTGCTCGCGCACCTCAGTCATTCTTTTTTTGCTCTCTTCTCTTCAATGGTTAAAGTTTCTCAAAGTTTTCGTTTCAGTTTGGATTTGCTGCGCCTGCGCGCGAAGACTGCGTTGTTAGATGACCATTGGATTTAATGGATGCCACAACCGGCCAACCTGACTGTACGCTGTCCGCAGCGGTACGTATTCCTTTTTCCTTTCGATGGATACCAGAGGAGAATCTGAAACATACAAAAAAGACGGAACAGACAAGGAATATATGAGAAATACACTAAGATTTAACATATCATAATTTTTCTGAACTAGACAGTTTCTCCATCATGTGAAGGCACCTCTTCGACATCCGGAAGGTTCCACAGGAAAACATTTATTTTGCTATCTTGGTTTTTATCAGATCCATCCGGCATAAGAACGCCTTTTTTAATAAGTTGATCTTTGGTTGAACGCATCGATATTTTCCTCTCTAGAGTTCTGAACGTCTGTTCAAAACGAACTCTCTTTTTCCTCCGTTTCCACTGCCAGGGCTGGAAGATTTTTCGGAGCATCGCAACTCTTCATAGGTGAAGGTGGGTGATCGGGAGTTGAATTCCACGGAACTCGTTTTCATGGCACCATTGACTTTCTTACACAATACTATATCAGAACATTTTTCTCTTATAATACTCATTTTTAACTTAGTACTCTTAATTTTATTACATTTATAATTCTTAATTAGAGAACTCAAATCATTTCTAGTATTAAAGTTTTTAACATGTGACAAATCATAACTAGAGTTTTCTATCACATTTGAAACAGAAACAGCACCTAAAGAGGATTCACTTTCATTCAATAAAACATCGCTCTTTGCGTGGCCTAGTTTCTTTATTTTAGCATATACACTGGAATGTATAATAAATTCTTCGGTCAAGGTCGGTGATATTGCCGTTTGAACACTTAAACCGGGAGAGAGTTGATTAAGAGAAATATTTATGGCTGACACTTCTACCATACGCTGTTCGCCAAAACACGAGCTTAATGTTATGATTTCTTTGGAAGGTTTGTGCACTCTAATTAGTGAGGAATTTAGAACTGGGATCTGGCAACCTGAATCAATCAAGGCTGTTACGGGCTGATTTTCCACAAAAATGTTTACATATTGGAGCTGAGCGAGCTCATCGCTTTTTTGTTTTTCCCTCTCGACTTTTAAAGTATTCGCGTTTTTTCTATTATGGATGTGGCTGTTAGATTCTTTAAGCTTAAAACGCTTCTCACAGTCTCTTGCGTAATGAGATGAATCACCGCATATATAGCAATTTTCATTTTGTCTTTCAAGATTTTGGGGATAGTTCTCTTTAATCTCTGGTTTATAGTTTCGTGGTCTATTTTTAAAGGGGTCTTGGGTATATCCACAAGCAATAGGAATTTCCTTACGTGATCCGCTTCTAGATGAAATATAAATATCACACTCTTTAGCTAAATCAATAGGCCTAAACCAATCTTCTGCTTCTCGAATGCCAATATGAGTTGCGGTTTCCCTATTTAAAGTTTCAAATAATTTATCAGAAATTAAAAGATCACATAAAGATTCAAAGGAATTAACTTTTCTTAACGAACAATAATATTGGAAGTTTGCCGTCAATCTTGCAGCAAATTGGATGTATGTCTCGCCTGATGATTTTACAGCATTTTTAAATGAGTTTAAACACTCGAGAGGGGTTAATTGGAATTCTCTGCGTACTATAGATTTTAGTTTTTCATAGTCATTTAATTCCTCCTTTTTAATATACAGTAAGACATTATGAGCTCTTTCGCCCAGAAGATTTATTAAAATTTCAGATTTATATTCGTCATTTATTTTCTTGATTAAAAATGCGCGTTCTAATGATTGGAAGAACAGATTAAAATTTTCAGATCTGGTGGGAACAGGAAGAGATAAAGTTTTAATGCTTTTGATCATATTTCCTATGTTTGTTTCGAACTGTTTCTCTTCGACTTTAGCTGCAGGATTTAAACTTAATGCTTCATTTTTAGCCGTTTGAAGTTCGATTTCTTTTTCTAATTGTGCTAACTGAAGTTTTGCGAGCTCAATTTTCTGTTTTTCTAAATCCCTTTTGTTTCGCGATACCCTCTCATCTATACAGTTTTTAATTAATGTTTTAACGAAATCTGGATCACTTTCAAATGTACTACTGTTCTCAATTTTAGTCTTTAGTTTAGCTATGGTGTCCGTACTCTCCACAGTACCGTCTAGATCCTCAACAACTCTTATGAGATCCTCTTTAAGAGCGTTTTTATACATTTTAGAAAAAATATGGAAAGATCCTACCTTTTTTTTCTAGCTCCCTTGTTGCTCGCACGTACGATGTATCCAATAATTGAAGAAAAACGTTGATTCCACTCTGATCTCACCTCTTCGCAGGTTATAATATTTCTTGTAATTATTAACAGGACACCTCTTCGCAGGTGTTTAGTTGATATAGTTCCAACCTCTACACAGGCGGAATTTGCGTCGATAGTTCCAACCTCTACACAGGCGGAATGAAGTTTAAAAATTCAACCTCTACACAGGTTGAGCGAAGTTTAAAAATTCAACCTCTACACAGGTTGAACGAAGTTTCCAAAAAATGGCGGCGCGTCTCCTTCACGGACGCTGCTTTAGTTCACTGTCCAAACTTTGGTTCAAATCGAAATTTTTTCGATCCCGGCCGAGCCCCCATAATTTGTGGGAGACAACAAGGGGTCCAAGACATTTGTCTTTTCTTCTACTTTATTTTAAAACTAACAAAAATTAATTAAAAAGGTAGCTATTCTAACAGATAGGTTTGACGACAGTAACGCCTGCTCGGTTCTCTTCAATGGTTAAAGTTTCTCGAAGTTTTCGTTTCAGTTTGGATTTGCTGCGCCTGCGCGCGAAGACTGCGTTGTTAGATAACCATTGGATTTACTGGATGCCACATATATATATATACGTCTTTCTGAAGTACGATCTTTCCTGTGCACTGCTATCCATAAAATTATTCCGAAGGCTTTGGAATAAAATAAAAGGACATTGACAGTGTTTGCGAAGAATTTACTTATTTCAAATTATTTGCTTCTTTATTCTTTACTCCTCCCCTCCCAATACATCGCATACGCACGCATGCGTGGAAAACGGTTGGCAGTGGGAAGTGAATCGCGTAACATTTAATCGACAGTTAAGGGATAAATTATAAACCGTACAAATTATCAAGATAAGTGTTAATTTGTGTATATAATTTTATGTATGACAAGCTCATGGGATCACTGGTAATTATTAAACTTGATCTTAACTTTGTACTGTTAAATTAATTATAAAATACATTGGGTAGCACTGATGACTTATAAGTGTAATATATCAGTGTAAATGTGTATCTTATTTTTTATTATGTCAGAATGTATTTATTAATTTACTGAAGGTAAACAAATTTAATTAATTTAATTTGTCGACTTTTCAATATACTTGCACCCACCTCGTGGAGTTGTCACGGCCCCCAAGGGGGGCGCACCCCACAGTTTGAGAAACATTGCCTTAAGGATAATATTCAAAAAAGTTCTACAACGAAAAAAAAATTATATAATGAATCTATCTCTATAATAACATTTTTCTCAGTTTCCGTGAATGAACCAAAATGAAATGTTAATATTTTTAAGTTTTGAAAGCAAATAGAAAAAGGAAATATATTGAAGATTTATAGTTCTTTAAAAACGCCTATTTGATTTGAAACCAAGCGAATATTAAGATAAATTTTTATTGTATATTTTTAAAATACATTGGTTACTCTTTAAAAGTCAAAATAAAATAAAGTTTTTTTTTTCAATTCATACTATTAATTCATACTCTCCCTAAATATACAGTCGAACCTCTATTTAACAAAGTCACTAAATCTCGGGAAAAAGTTCGTTATATGGAAAAGTCGTTATATACAGGTTCATCTTTTAATATGCTTTATAAACTAAAGGGTGTTTTTTTGAGAGCTATAGAACTTTAAATTGCAATAAAACAACGATGTAGTATTCGATTGACATGAATTTTTTTTATTCGAAAGATTATCTTGTGGCATTACATTTTAAATATGATTTCTGGCATAGGACTGCCACGGCTGGCTCGGATGTAGTCCAATCTGGACGTCCAATTTTCGATGACTTTTTCCAACTTTTGTGGCCGTATATCGGCAATAACACGGCGAATGTTGTCTTCCAAATGATCAAGCGTTTGTGGCTTATCCGCATAGACCAATGACTTAACATAACCCCACAGAAAATAGTCTAGCGGTGTTAAATCACAAGATCTTGGAGGCCAATTCACAGGTCCAAAACGTAAATTAGGCGGTCACCAAACGTGTCTTTCAATAAATCGATTGTGACACGAGCTGTGTGACACGTTGCGCTGTCGTGTTGGAACCACAGCTCCTGGACAACATGATTGTTCAATTCAGGAATGAAAAAGTTAGTAATCATGGCTCTATACGGATCACCATTGACTGTAACGTTGTGGCCTTCATTGTTTTTGAAGAAGGATTCCACCAGCCCATAAAGCGCACCAAACAGTCAGTTTTTCTGGATGTAACGGTGTTTCGACATACACTTGTGGATTAGCTTCACTCCAAATGCGGCTGTTTTGTTTGTTGACGTAGCCATTCAACCAGAAGTGCGCTTCATCGCTAAACAAAATTCTCTTATGAAATCGACCATTATTTTCGAAATAAAATTGCACAATTTGAAAGCGTTGTTTAGGCGTGAGTCTATTCATGATGAATTGCCAAACCAAACTGAGAATAAATCACTTGACAGCTGTTAAATCGGTCGCCATCTTGGAAAGTAATGCCAACTTAAACTTCTATACCTGGAAAAAAACACTCTGTACATAAAACAAATTTTAAATTCATAAGCGCTGTATATTTAAGAAAGTAATTATAAATTCACTCCATTTTAAAATTAATATATGCTTATTTTATATATCTTACCCATCAAAAAAGAAAGAAAGGAAAGAAAGAAAATCTGCAAGAAAAACAAGAAAAAACAATGTCGAATGTGTCACTGTATTTTCAATATTAAGAAAATAATTTTTTATTAAAATTAATGAATTTTAAAGACATTTTTTGATTTAAAGCAAACGAGTAATATTAAGCATACATTATTTTATAACTAGAACACGGGGCAACTCCACTGAGTGGGAAAGGGGATATCGAAGACATTTCTAGTGAACTGGACAATGGGGGTTAAAGGTTACACTTCTTAGATGAAACGTTCAGGACTCTATTGCTGTGAGTTAGCATCTATCTGTGAGTTCAGGACTCTCTATCTGTGGGTTAGCATCTAATAAAACCAGTTTAAGATTTATGACCACCATAAATGTGCTCAAGAGAGAATAACTTGAAATTTTTTCAGAAATACTTTAAAAATAGAGAGAACAAAAATTGAGTCACAAAAGAAAAAGTTCGTTATATAGAAAATGCACTTCGCTGTAGAGAGGTTATTTTACGAAGAAAATCGTGAAATGTTTGAGGTTCCAGGAAAAAGTTCGCTTCGTAGAAAAATTCGCAATATACAGGTTCGACTATAGATATATATAGTGGCGTAACGGAGAACACTTGGGCCCCCCTGCAAAGTCAGGTTTGGGGCCCCCAAGTTGGATTTTACAAAGTGTAGGTACTTGGAGAAAGTCAGGCTGTGGGCCCTCTAGAGCCCTGCCCCCCAACGCGATGCGGGGGTGTACATTACGCCACTATATATATATATATATATATATATATATATATATATATAATGTATATGTATATATATATATACTTGTAGTGGATGACACTTGATGTTAATAGTTTTTTTTAAATAGTAATTCATTAATCAATATATGATTAGTAACAAACAAAAATAATAGTCCCACACCATATATAAAAAGGATAATCGCTTGTTGTGTTCTTGTAGCACAATGGGTAATGCGTTGAACTTTTAATCCAAAGGGCGTACGTTCAAATCCCGCCTGGGATGGCCTAGTTCCTAAGAATATGGTTTCTTTTTACTGTACTATTTTATTGTAATAACTAAATTTAATTAATGAATAAATAGTAACAAACAAAAATAATAATCTAAAACCATATATAGAAAGGAAAAGGAAAAATTGCTTTCTATTTTGCCACTTAATATTATGATTTTGTCATATGTATATACAGATCTATATCAACTGTAATTACTAAATAAAAAGTTACTAAAATAAAATTTTCTTCGTTGACCAAAGTAGGAATTGGCTTTTTTACTCGTTCCGGTCTAAGTACGCATTTTACTAACAATTGCTGAAATAACCAATGATACAATGGTAAAGATTATTTCATATCATTCAGATCGTTTATTGCTCCAATTTTATCATAAGTAACAATTATTATAAGATATTTGCATAAAATTCTTATTAGAATCGCTGCAAAAGGCTATCAGTATGCAAGTATTTCATAGAGAGTTTAATTTCAAATAATAATTATATATAGTAAAATACTTTTATGCTATATTTAAAGGTTACGGGATTTTTACTTTTTTCCACATAAATCATGTAACAATTTTTTCTTCCGTGTTCAATCATTTATGAGCTGTGTTTTGAATTTATATTTAAAATACAATTCCGAGATAAAAAATTTTTTCTTTACATGGGGAAAATACAGATAGAGATTTCAACATGTTATAATAAATGTGTTGCATGTTAGAATATATATTTTAAGAAAAAAAGGACGACTTAAAAACATTAGGAATAGTTTTTCTGAAACTAATATTAAAACATTTACTAATTATATAAATAAAAGATTCCAAAGGTTTTTGTGTTCTATGACAGCACTAAAAAGTAACTACGTAGTTTCCTTACAAAACATATTTTTAAATGCTTTAAATAAAATTTGTAAGGATACCTAAAAGATCAGGTTTATGCAACTTCACATACATATCTACTGGATCTACGTCGTTGTAAAACTAATACTTGCAATTGTGTGACACCTTCCTTGCAGAGAAATATACATTCAGAGTTACTAACCCGAAGAGAAATGTGTTCCGCAAGCAATTCTGAAGTCTTCGAACATATTTGAAATGAGCTTTTTATCGTTTTGTGACAGTTTACACACATTTCAGTTTTTTTTGTATAATGCCATCAAACTGTATAGACTTAAGTACACGCATTCATTGCTACACTGCTGGACAATTGCTAAGGACGGATAACACTATCATCCATAGCAACCACAAAATGAAAGGAAGCAAAATGTGGAAAATTAGAATAAGTGCGGGATATTAGTAAGAAGAAGAATGAGTATGCAAATTTTTTTTCCACGTCTGTTCATCACGTGATAGCGTAAATAAGAGCTTTAAAGGTTTTGACGCGTGTGGACAGTTGTTGTTTCAAGTCAAAGTTTTACAGGAAAGATTTAATAGACGAACTTAAAATTTTTGGCATGTCTTCCCGACATCACATAGATGATTTTATGCGTGGCCGAATAATTGGAAAGATCGAAGAGGGGCGAAAAATAACAGATGTTGACAGGGAGTTCGACATCGCTCACATCGTTGTTTCACGGCTGTGGAAGTCATTTAAAACTACTGGAATGTGTAGTAGACGGCACGGGGGAGGTCGTGTTAGAAGTACGACGCCTGCAGAAGACAAATATATTGTCCTATCAGCAAAAAGGAACAGGCGCACCACAGCTCAGCAGGTGGCAAATCAGTTTCTTGCTGCCTCAGGAAAGCAGATCTCCCGAAAAACTCTTGTCAGACGTTTGAGGGGAGGAGGACTATACGCACGCAGACCTGTTGTGTGTGTCCCATTGACCAGACAGCACCGTACTGCCCGTTTGCAATGGTGCCATGAGCATCACAATTGGACTGAACAGGACTGGGCATGCGTACTATTCTCAGATGAGAGTAGGTTCAGTCTGTCATCGGATTGTAGACGCCAACTGATTTGGCGCGAGAATGGTACTGCTTATCGTCCAGAAAATATCCAGGAAAAGGACCGATATCCGACATGCAGTATCATGGTGTGGGCCGGCATCATGATCAATGGCCGCACGCGCCTACATGTGGTTGCGAATGGGACTATGACGGGCCAACGATACATTGATGAAGTTCTACTTCCTCATGTTCGTCTTTTCCGTGGTGCTGTCGGTGATAAATTTGTTTTTATGGACGACAACGCAACATGTCATCGAACACTCGCTGTTCAGGATTGTCTAGACAGCGAGAGTATTCAACGTCTCGTACGGCCAGCGCGTTCTCCAGATCTAAACCCCATTGGAAATGTGTGGGATGCTTTGGGGAGGCAAGTTGCTGGTTGAAACTATCCTCCGACAAACAAGAACACCCTCATCCGTGCACTCACAGAGGAATGGGATAAATTGCCTCAACAGCTGCTGGATAATGTTGTGCAAAGTATGGTACGACGTGTGGAATGTTGCATCACACTCCATGGTGGACATATCCCGTACTGATACCTTTCTTTAAGGTGCCTGCTGACTTTTAGATGCATTGTTCCATTTCTCCGTACGCAGATCAAATGAACATTTTTTTTTACTTTCAGATGTTTCACAGCTTTTGTACTTTCCAGAACAATAAATATTCTTTATTCTAATGTCTGAACAGTGTGGCAACTATATTTTATCCTACTATACCTCATGTCTCGCTTAATGTTATGCTACATAGCAATTTGTGATCCGTCCTTAGCAATTGTCCAGCAGTGTATAAGCTGTGCGTGTTTTTTCATATTTGTGGCTATTCCTTTCAAATGCTTACACAAAATGGAGTGCCTTTATTTCGAACATTTTGGAGTATGCAGGCGAAAATTTATCTTATCCTTGCGAACCAATTATTGATTCGTACTAATTAATTGGGGCTCTAAAACTTTCTAATTAGAAATTTTATTGTCCCCCCAATGTCTATTTATCAAATTTCGTTTGTATTAGATCAAGCGTAGCTATACTTTATTACACCGCAAACTCGAATAGCTATAGATATCTTCTTTCGCAAGCATTTTCAGGTTACAGGGACTTTCCTGCGTACTGCGCTGTTTCGAAAGAATCTTAGAATTAAAATCAAGAAAATACTATAGATAACTTTTGATAATATAAGCACTGCTATGACTGACAGAAATACTTTTTTTCTGTGAAAGAAAATAAAATTTGGAAGAAAATATAACTTAAGCTGAGTTTTATAATGGAATACATTTTCTCGTTTTTTTATTAATTTCTAAATATCAAAGAAATAACGAGCTAAAAGAAATTTTCATGTAACAGCCTACTATAAGAAAGTTAGTTTCATAAAACGGGACGAAAAAATACTATATATAACTCCAATCACATTATTATAACGAAAATAAAATAAAAGCAGTCTAGAAAAAAAAACATTTAAAGTACGGAAATTTTGATTAAAAGCTGCTTGCTTCACGTGATTGCGTATACCTCGACTAAAAAGGTTTCTTATTTCAAATACAAAATAAAAATGCTTTATTCAACATGAAATAAATACAATTCATTTAAAAAAGGATGGATTTATTTACATATAATGAACATTTACAAAAGTGAAATATATACGAGTATACTTTCAAAATAAAGAAATAAATAGTAAAAATATTTAAAACACGAGATGCTATAGACTTTTACTTTTTACGAACTGAAATTTTAAAGTTATGATTTTTTTTTGTATTTAAGTTATGTACCAAAAATAATCACATGATTTAATTCAGGATTTATTTTTAGAAATTAGAGCCATATACAACACAATTTTAGCAATAAAAATACAAATACGGAATTGTAGCCAATATCAGAATTGCAACTAAGTAATTTAACACAATTGACAGAAAGGATGATCTATTTTTAGAAATTAGAACCATTTATATATGGTATACAATAAAATCTTAGCAATAACAAATACAAATACGGAATTTTAACCAACATCCGCATTGCAACTAAGTAATTTAATACAATTTGAGGATGATCTAAGGATGATCTATTTTTTTAGAATTTTAACCAATTTGCAACTAAGTAATATCAATTGACAGAAAGAATGATCTATTTTTAGAATTTAAAATTTTAGCAATAACAAATACAAATACGGAATTTTAACCAACATCCGCATTGCAACTAAGTAATTTAATACAATTGACAGAAAGAATGATCTATTTTTAGAATTTAGAAGCATATATCTGGTATACAATAAAATTTTAGCAATAACAAATACAAATACGGAATTGTAACCAATATCAGAACTGCAACTAAGTCATTTAACACAATTGACAGAAAGGATGATCTATTTTTAGAAATTAGAACCTGAATTGACTCAACACACACACACAGTAAACACACGCAGTGGACTGTAATATTTTTAATCTTTCTCTCTACTCCGTACACAACCTCTCGGAGTGAGTGTTACACTTACACTGACGTTTTTCTTTACAAGCCGCTAGAGGGCGCTGTTCATTAACAGAACTAACATACCGCCCCACATTGCACTGGTTTAACCATGCAATCATTGTTACTAAATTAACATTCATATTGGTTACATCTAGAACACTTTACACATTCAACACTTGACAATTCTCAAGAAATACAATTACATAAATCATTATATAAATTCAAGATTTCACAAATAATATTTTTTTTTATACAAATACAAAATCACTTTACTAACAATGAGTAAAATTACACACCACCAATGGTACACTATATGAAAAATTCAAATTATATTTAAGGATCTTCCATTGGTAAAACACAAATTTTTGATATGGCTCTTTTACATGTACTATACTGAGTTTTAATTTTCACTACACGCACTTTTTTATCTTCGCCATAATACAATTCTACGATTCTACCTAATGCCCATTTATATGTTGGTAAATTTTCTTCAATTATTAAAACCAAGTCTCCAATTTTAACGTTATTCTTCTCAAACATCCATTTTCCTCTCTGTTGTAATTGATTCAAGTAATTACGACTCCAAAATTTCCACATTAATTAAACTATCTTAGTTATTTTTTGCCACTTTTTGAGATTACTCTCTTTACATTTTGTCAAATTAGGCTCTTCTAGCGAATTTAAACACCTATTAATTAAAAAATGAGCTGGTGTAAGCACTTGGAAATCATCATCATTGTTTGATAGGGGGCAAAGCGGTCGAGAATTTAAAATTCCCTCAATTTGTACAGTGACCGTAAGTAGTTCCTCGTACGTTAAATTATTCCATTCACAACTCTTTTTAAGTGATATTTACATGACTTTATGGCCGCTTCCCAAAGACCTCCAAAATTGGGCGACCTCGCAGGAATAAATTTCCACTCTATTCCTTCTGCTGCTAAGTAATTAGCTAATTTTTCGTCTGGTTTTCTGACTATTTCAAGGAGTTTTTTAATTTCATTGCTAGTTCCGACGAAATTTTTACCATTGTCCGAAAACAGTTTTGCACATTTGCCTCTTCGAGCCATAAACCTTTTCAACGCGGCAATGAATGCTTGCGATGTTAAATCTGATACTAACTCAATATGTACCGCTTTAAACACAAAACACACAAAAATACAAATATACACTTTAAACAAATTTCCTTTACGTTGTCCTTTATTTTTAATGAAAAAAAGGACCACAGAAATCTACTCCTGAACAATTAAATGGATAATCAGTAATAAGTCTCTCTTTTGGCAAATTACCCATAATTTGAGTTGACACAATTGGTTTCGCTTTAAAACATACAATACATTTATATACAATTTTTCTGCACATTGACCTACCATTCAACGGCCAAAATTTTTCCCGAATATGATTCAGTAAAGATACAGTTGCCACATGTAAATATTTCTTATGAAAATATTCTATTATTATTAAAGTTAATCTATTATTTTTTGGTAAAATTATCTGGTGCTTTTTATCGAAACTTAACTCTAAGTTACACAATCGTCCTCCTACTCTTAAGACACCGTTGTCATCTAAAAAAGGATTCAATGTCTTTAACTTACTGTTTGGTAGCACATTCCCCTTACTTTTAAGATGGTTAATATCACTGAAAAATTCTTGCTCTTGCACCTTTTTTACCAGATATGTTTCAGCTTTCACAAATTCTGTTGTTGTGAGTGGACCAGCCACTTTATTTATTCCCTTTAAATTTTCCACGAACCTGAAAATAAAACTTAATACACGTAAAAGAGTTATATAATTATTGCTTAGATTAAGATCGTTTAAAAAATCATTAACATGAATATTAAGCACCGATTGAAAGTTTTCAATTTGTTCATTAACACAGTTTTTCAGTTCTGAATTATATTCATCTAGCTTCTCTCTACAGTTTATAGTTCGATTTGGATAGTCATCACCTGAAAGAAATGTTGGTCCATTAAACCATAAGTTTTGTTGCAAAAGTTTCTCAGGATCGACTCCTCGGGAGACTAAGTCTGCGGGATTTTGATCAGATGGTACGTGTCTCCATAACTGATTAGGATAGAGTTCTTGTATCTTGGCAACCCTATTTTGAACAAAGGTCTTTAAGTCCATCGGTTCCTTTCGAAGCCACGCCAAGACGATCATCGAATCCGACCAAAGATATACTTCAGCAGTTTCTAGTTGTAACGCCGCTACAACTCTTTTCACCAGTTTTGCCAATAGCACTGCAGCACACAATTCAAGTCTGGGAATTGTCAGGCTTTTAATAGGCGCTACTCTCGATTTGCTTGTGATTAACCGAACTAAAGTTTCACTCTTCAAATTTTTCGATTTGCAGTAAACTGCTGCACCGTAGCACCGCTCTGAGGCATCAGCAAAGCCATGGATCTCAATAACTTCTGGAAAAGCGACAAGAATACGCCTTGGTATCTCTATATTGTTGATATTCTCTAAGGATACTAGGAATTGTTGCCATTCTCGATATTCTTCAGCTGGCAGAAGGTCATTCCATTCCAATTTGCTTCTCCACAAACGCTGGAGAAAAATCTTTGCTTTGGAAATTACTGGTGCCATCAGTCCAACAGGATCAAAGATCTTGGCAATAGTAGACAAGACGTCTCTTTTAGTATAAGAACTGTCCAAACAGACTTTAACTTTAATCAAAAGGCAATCTAGGTTCGGTTTCCACGACACTCCTAACGTTTTCGTCTCTGTTAAAGTTGCAAAATTGTAATTCTGTTCGGGATCCGGTGACAATTTCTCGTGATTGGCGCAAAGTTTATGCAACTCCATTCCAGCACTTTTCAAAATTCCTTTTAATTGTTGTCTGAGAACAATTGCCTCCTCTAGCGTTGCAGCACCACAAAGGACATCGTCCATATACAAGTTGTTCCGTAAAACGGAAGCTGCTATAGGGAAGTTATCCTCTTCATCCATCGACAATTGGGTTAAAGTTCTCTGTGCTAAGTAGGGAGCACTTACAGTGCCATAGGTAACAGTCGAAAGTTCGTAAATTTTGGGTGATTCATGTTCACTTTCACACCAAACGATTCTCTGCAGATTACGCTGTTTAGGGTTAATTAATATAGTTCGATACATCATTTTAATGTCTGCTGTAAATGCATACGTGTAAGTTCTGAACCTGAGCATTTGCGCATATAAGTCCTCTTGTATCACTCCTCCATTATATTGAATGTCATTTAAAGATATTCCATTATCAGTTAACGAAGAACAGTTAAAGACAACTCTAAGTTTTGTTGTGGACTTTTCTGGACGATAAATTCCATGATGGGTAGCGTAGTATGCTATTTTGGGTTCAGTTTCGTTAGTCACTTCCTTCATGTGACCCAGTCTTTCATAATCTCTTAAAAATTCACGATATAAATTTAAATAATTATCATCTCTAGCTAAGCGATTCCACAGCGATCCAAGTCGTTTGAGGGCTATGTCTTTCGAATTACCCAAACACGAGGGTTCCTTTTTAAGGGCATAGATACTACATATTTACCTTCTTTAGTTCTAAAATGAGTATTCGCGTAATGTTCCTCACAAATTAGCCTTTCTTTATTTTTAACTAGCCTTTCGGTTCCTCGGTTCCTGTATCTCCTCTAATTTCCAAAATTTTTCTAAATTTTTATTCAAATCCTCATCACGAATCAAACCGCAGTGAACCTTAGTTTCATTTATTGAATCTAAATTACCCGTTACTATATAACCAAATACGCTGTTGACTAACAGTAATTGCGAATTTTTTATTTTAATTCTTTCCGGTTTCAATAACTCATAAAATATATTTGCACCTAATAATAAATCAATTTTGCCGGGAACATTAAATTTAGAATCCGCTAATTCCACAAAATTATAAAAATCAGAATTTATTTCTAACGCTTTCTGCGGAATAAAATCAGTGATTTTTTTAACTACGAGCATATCCAATTCCCTTTCGAAAGATTTATTTTGATTAGAAATCGCCACTTTAACACACCCATTTACAACCATAGAAGCATCATTTAAACACGAGATTAATGTATTTATTCTTTCGGTCTTAAGTCGTAATTTATTCGCGCACTCATTTGAAATTAGACAAGTTTCACTTCCCGAGTCTAACAAGGCTCTAAATATCTGCCATTCTGAATATTTATCTTTCACTAGAATTAAAGCAGTACTCAAAAGGCATTTGTTTTTAAAACACGCCGTTGCCACGATCTGTGTTTCGTCTTTTTCGGAACGAAAGATTCGGCATTTACACTAAAGGCGAATCGGGGTTCCTGGTTAATGTCTGTCATCGTCTCAAGGGGAAAGAAGGAATTCCCTTTCCTTTCTCTGGGGTAATGTAATAGTTTGTTATGCGGTTTCGAGCAGAAACAATTTTTTGATCTACATCTACTAACGCTGCATTGAGGTGAAAAACATTTAAAACAAAGTCTATTATTTTTAACAAATTCTACTCTTTCGTTTACAGAAAACATTTTAAATTGTGGGCAAAATTGTAAGGCATGGACATTATTTTTACACAATGCACATTTATCATTTTTTAACTCGGAAAAAATATATTCGATGCATCTCGCGGTATTTTAGCATTAAATTTGTTTTGTTTATTATAATTAAAACGCTTGGAATTTTCACAAAAGGGCTTAGAAAATATCTCATTCTTAATTTTGCCTTTCGATGACAAATATATATCGCACTCACGCCCTAACTCTTGTGGTTTAAAATATTTCTCTCCCTGTTTTATACTCATGTAAGACAATAATTCTCTGTCGAGTGTGTTCATTATTTTATCCGATACAATTAACTCACACAATGATTTAAAATCATTCACATTGCGCAGCTGACAATAATACTCAAATGTCGCGCATAATCGTGATGCAAATTGCACATAACTCTCTGAACTTAATTTTTGCGCTTTCTGAAATCTATTATAGCATTCTTGTGGTGTGGGAGAAAATTCTTTTAATACTAAATCTTTAAGCTTACTATAATTATTTAACTCTTCTTCGGAAACATGAACAAGTAAATTATTCACTCTTTCACCTAGAATATTTAAAAGAATTTCGCATTTAAATTGTTCGGGAACCTCTTTATTTTGAATGCTTTTTCGAGCGACTGGAAAAATAAATTATATGATTCCACTCTTGAAGGTACGGGTATTGTTAAAGTTTTCACGGACTTTAACAAAGTCTCAACATTACAATTGGCGGCAGTTTCAAAAACGCTCGGATTTCGAATATCGGGATTTTGAGGTAAATTCTTCTGGATATTTGCAAGCTCTAATTGTTTTTGCAATTGCGCTAATTTAATTCGTTCAAATTCTAATTTAGTTTCACTATCCAATCTCTTATTTTTAATTTCCGCCAAAGCATAATTGATTGCAGATTGAACTAACTCTTTATCATTTTTGTAAGCGTCACTATTTACAATTAAGTTTTTTAAGCAAGCGATTTTTGCTCCTTCTGGTACAGTTAAATTTAACTCTTCCGCAACGATTTTTAACTCGTCTTTCCCTAATTTATTTAAAGACATATTTATGAATTAAGGACACTAATAGAAGGATCAATTAATTGCACCTACCTCCTCAGATCGCTGTTTCACGCTGCTCGCTAAAGTTTCGCACAATCGTTCTCTATTCACACTTTGGCAATCACTTATATATTTTTTTTTCACTGTGAATTTTGATAATCCACGGTTTCACAAATACACATTTCCATTCGGTCGCTTACCTCCGGTGAGGCGGACCATGAATTGACTCAACACACACACACAGTAAACACACGCAGTGGACTGTAATATTTTTAATCTTTCTCTCTACTCCGTACACAACCTCTCGGAGTGAGTGTTACACTTACACTGACGTTTTTCTTTACAAGCCGCTAGAGGGCACTGTTCATTAACATAACTAACAGAACCATTTATATCTGGTATACAATAAAATTTTAGCAATAACAAATACAAATACGGAATTTTAACCAACATCCGCATTGCAACTAAGTAATTTAATACAATTGACAGAAAGAATGATCTATTTTTAGAATTTAGAACTTTATATCTGGTATACAATAAAATTTTAGCAATAACAAATACAAATACGGAATTGTAACCAATATCAGAACTGCAACTGAGTAATTTAATACTATTGACAGAAAGAGTTCCATTTCATAAAAATGCTTAGTTATATCATTATTTAAAAAAACTCAGTAAGAATTGATTTAATAACATTTGGAAATAATAAGTTTAGATATCAAGGTAGAATACATAAAAATGCTTTCACGACAAAAACTGAGAACTGAATTTAATACTAGATCTAACTTCGTTTGTCTTCTGACTTTAATAAATTTGAGCACAATAAAAATTTCAGAGGATATAGAAAAAATCATAAGTCAATGCAAAGGCAGAAGCTGCATATAACTTCTCCATATAGGATATTTTTTAATTTTCGCCGCCAAAGAACTCTTACTCTTATCTTGCATTATTTCATTTTCGAACTGCTCTAAATCTTCTGGTTTTGACTTGCCCCAAAGATGTGACAATGCTTCAAGAACTTCAATATCATCAACCAATTCCAACATCTTCTCTATAAAATTGGCAGGCAGATCGTTTCCCTCCAGACTCTCATCGGTGATCTGCAAAACTGTATTTCCATGTGATAGTACATCTCGCAAATTGATACCCGAGAAAAGACCCGAAAGCTTCTCCCACAAATGCTTGAAATCTGGTCTGTTATTTAAAATGTTCTGGCATTCAAAAAGTAGCATTTCCAAAGACAATCGTACAAGGGGATCTTTCTTATACCTTTCACGCATCAGAAAAATAGCATGTTTCCTAGAATTTCCCCCACTACTTTTGAAAGTGTATAAGTTTTTGATTTGTTCATTTTCTTCGATTAATATAATTTTCAGTTCCTTCATACTGTGCAATAAACACTCCACTTTTCTGTTTAAGAAACGCAATATTTTTTTATTCAAGTGATAAGGAAACTGTACACTTAAGAGTAAATTTCTATTATCTTGTATATCTGTAAATTTAATAAGACTTTCCATGTCTGTTACATTATTCAATAACAGAGTTCTATCACTCAAATTATTTAAAATCTTCAAAGCTTTTTCAGGATCTCTTGTTAATGCTTTCTTGATCAATTCCCTCTTGTTTCGCGACATTGGAATAGAACTTAAAAGCTTTTCTTCCTCCTTTAACGAAAGTGGAGAACTTTTTTTCAAACTATCTTTTAAAGAATTTTCTGCTTCTTCAATGTGTTTGCACCGATTCAAACATTCTTGGTTTATTGTAGTAATTTCTTCTATTGAAAAGTATTTAAAACTCTTTAAATCGTTTAAGAACAGTGTTAGCTTCGAATAATCAAAATTAGAATAATTGGTATCCATAGACACGGTGTCGTGGAATACATCTTCAATAATTTTTTGAAGATTCGTTACATCATCTGTTAATTTCGATTTCATGATACCATTGAGACAGCTGTCACAATTGTTTTCTATAAAATCGGACAGACATTTGACGGCGTCTACAAGTAATTCCGTATCTTTTCCACTGCATTGCCGATCAATGAAACGAACAACTACTTTTAAGGTTAAAACTTCTTGTTTCAAGTCTTTTACCATCTTGTATTCATCAATTGATTTATGCAAACCATTTATTACATTTTCTACGCTGTGTTTAACTTTAGGTTTCATTGTTTTAAAATATTCTAATTGGTGTTTATTAATACGTTCATTTTCTTGCTGTATTTCCCAAGCAAACGAAGGGGGTATATTGAAACGATTAAAGTTGCAATTTTCTATCATGAAAATCTCCACTCTATACACTTGTATTACATAAACTTGTTTCACTATTTCAAGAATATATCTAAGAGAAGGTTGTAGAGAATCAAATTTCAAAGCCTTTTTTTCTAAATTAAGTTTGCCAAATGATGAGCTAGCTTGGTAATG
The DNA here is from genome assembly GCA_019973935.1 of Trichonephila clavipes. Taxonomy (NCBI): domain Eukaryota; kingdom Metazoa; phylum Arthropoda; class Arachnida; order Araneae; family Nephilidae; genus Trichonephila; species Trichonephila clavipes. The sequence continues at coordinate 219,085 of BMAU01000618.1, forward strand.
AGAAAAACAATGATTACGAAGACATAGAAGCACTTCTCCAAGACCAAAAGGAAGGTTAAATTTCAATAAACAGCCAACAATATTATTTTTTCCTGAAGTCATCAAAGTCTCTCCAAGAACTTGTAACACACGCTCAATTACTAAAATTCCTTTACGTCTATCAGTATTAAAAGATACACTACTGGCGATTGTCAAATACGTCATGAGTCTGACAAATAAAAACTCGTCTTTGATTTCTGGGTACCTTTCTAGTTCTTTCATGATATTTTTCAGAGTAATATCAGGCTCACTTTTATCTGCTTCTGAATCTTCCATCAAATTCTTTAGCAATGTCTTGCTATAAGTACGAAACTCCAATCTATAAACAAATGGTATGCATTGAAGTGCTTCACATCTGTTAGTAAGTTGACAAGAGTTGCAAAAAGTTCCATGTTCACATTTCGGAAATATTTTGTAACTTAAGATAGTTAGAAATAAGGTAAAAATGGTGCGCATATAGAGGGTTTTATAAATTGGATTGAGGTATAAAATATTATCAAAGAGTAGAAGACAAGTAAAATGGTCTATATTTTCATAAAAATCTTTGAATTTTATGTAATAACGAAGTATTTCACTCAACTTTCCATGCATTGCTAAATTTTCATAATTCTTCAAGATTGATATAATGATTCTTCTCTCCAAATCGAAATTCTGTGAAACAGAATAATCATCATGGATTTTGGTTATATCATGTATCACATTCTTTTGAAATGTATTTAATTTCAAAATACCTTCGAATGTTTTAACAGCTATTGTTCGCCCACAGTCAATTGGGGAAGCAAAATTCAAGATCAAAAAATCTCTTTGTAGTCTCGAGCCAACATTTACGAGAGCATTAGCTATTTGAAGACTTGGACATCTGATTGAATGTTGATGTGTATAGAAGCAGTTTGCAGCATATTCATATAATGTATAAAATGGATGATACGTGTCTAAGCCCGCACAGTAAAAAAATGCAGAAACACTTTTTTCCAACAGATACGGATTTGTATTAAAACCTGCATATAATAGCCTCTGAGGTATGTATGGAGAACCGTAGATCAGTGATAAGGATTCCCTCCATGAATTCTCGAGCAAGGCCAAAAGAAAATTTTCATTGTAATTCAGGTTATTTTGAATGTCAAGAATAATATCTGGATGAAGTTGAGCTTCTCTCAAAATAACACTCAAGCTTTCACGTCTCAATCGTTTTGCGTAGCATAAATTCATTCCGAAACTATATCTTAGCTTTCCACGGGATTGTCCTGTATTCTGGACTTTTTGAAATAAGATAATTGTTGTGTCATCATTTTGTTCTTCGGAAAAATATTTGATTATTTCCCTTTTCCCCTTTGAATCTATTTGGTATACTTTTATGCTGCATTGTAGCAATCTGGAGACTGTTCCTAACTTTATAGAATTGTCGAATATTTCGCCACTCTTTGTCATTTGTTCCCCATAAGTGTTTAGTCTCTCTCCAAACATTCGAATTAAATTTCTCATTGTTCCATCTATGAAGAGAGGAGGTCTATTTTGAAATGGATTGAAACTATGAACTTGATCTCTCACTTTCTTCCATGTAGGCTTTTGTCTTGTGTTGGTTCTTTTTTTCATAATTTCGATTTCTTTCACATCACCAAGTATGAGATCAAATTTTCCTTTTCGTTCATCATTTGAAGATTCGAAAATGGAAATAATGTAGGATAAGATGATGGACCAGTTTTGACTGCTTCTTTGGGGAACTGATATCTCCCAAATGTTCTCAGAAATTGCTTGTTCGTGTGCGTTTCCCCAAATCCAAAATTTTTCATCAAAGAGTCGAGGAGGCGGCAAATCCATTTCTGCCTGAAGAATTATTGGTAATCGGTGCTGATTGTATAATGAACCGCCAGGCAGTCTGAATCTGTTGGAAGAAACAAAGATTCAGGTCAAGTAAGAAAAAACAAAATTAATGAAAATGTTTAGTTAACCTTTTACCCACCAAAGTTCCATTATTGGAACATCAATTTTGAAATTTTCTGAAAAATTCAATTTTATTCATATTGTTCCGTAAAAATTATTTTGGAGACAAAAAATATGGATTATTTTTTTGAAATTGAAGTACTGTTGCGAAACTCAACTGTCTTTCCTAGAAAAAAGTCTAAATTATGCATTTTTTTTATTTTTCCTCGGGCAAAATTCAAAATTTCTTATAAAACTTAAAATTTTAAAAAATATTTTATTATTTGTTAAAAGTAATTAAAAAGGATAATTTTCACTATAGACAGCAATATATCATAAAAAATATCGTTATTTTTTTTACTATCGGGTAGGAAATTTCAATGTTCCAAAAATGGATCATTGGCGTGTGTAAAGGTATACTTTTTAACACAATACAGTTACTTTATTTACAGTAAACAGAAGAGCGGTGAAAGATTTCTGAATGCTAAGAACTTTAAGTATGTGTCCTAAAAAGATATTTATGACTGTTGACTATCGTTTCGGCACCCTTTGTCAACTCCCCACCCCCTTTCACCCGTATTTGGACAATATCAAGTGAAATTCTCCAGTTGCAGCAAAACTGCAGGTGCGTTTGTATATATTTCATTTGGAGGAACGTCACGTGAAAAGGTCTTTTATTACTTTCCTATTTTCTGCGCATTTTGTGTTTCGACAGTTAGTGAATATCCCTTACGCTGATAAGACGTCACATTGAAAGCCATTCCGGACTGTAGAAGAGGCTTTGGAATATTTTTATACACTATCAGATGATGAAGAACCAATTGATATTTGTCAGTTGCCCCCAGAAGAAAGTGGATGTTTGACTGACGAGGATGATATTGATGAAGATACTTTTCAGTCTGTTCTACCAGCAGATATTTGTGGCAAAATCGAAATTTCTACAAACATAGATAATGATGAAATGTCTCATGAAGACGTGTTTGATCCTGAAGAACCTTCAACCACAAAGGAAATGCCGAATTTGAAGAGAAAACTCAAGTCAAATGAAACAAATGTTGAACTTCGTTGGAGAAAAAAAGTAAATTTTAACAAAATCTTAAACACTAGCAGTACAGTAAATATGTGTGGAAAGTTTCCGGGGTTATCTCCTTACCTCCAATTTAAATTTTTCACAAGTTTATTACCACATAATATCTGCTGCATTTAGCAAATATGACAGGACTATATGTAATGCAAAAAGGAGAATATTTTTCTGTAGATGAAATTGATATAGGACAGTTTTTTGGATTACTTTTATTTAGTGGATATCACCAAGTTTCTGGAGAAGATGTATACTGGAGCACACAAGAAGATTTATCAGTCCCAATTGTTTCTACTGTAATGCCTAGAAGTAGATTAAAAAAAATCAAAAAATTCTTTCATATTATGGAGAATAATAAGTTGACATCTGGAGATAAACTGGGGAAAATTTCTCATTTTTATACAGAACTTGAAAAAAATTTTCAGCAGTTCGGCATCTTTCATTCTAAACGGAGTATAGATGAATCTATGGTCTCTTATTACGGTCACCATTCAGCCAAAATGTTTACCAAAGGCATGTCAATTAGGTTTGGATATAAAATATGGATGATGTGCTCCAGCAGTGGCTATCCTTACTCTATGAGAATTTATAGTGGAGAAACACCGGAAATAGAAAACTCTCCTCTTGGATCTAGAGTAGCGTGGGAACTTCTATCCAGAGTTGAAAGTCCCGACAAGCATGAAATATTCTTTGACAATTTTGTTTCATCACATAAATTGTTAACAGAACTGTCTGAAAAGAATTTTAAGGCAACTGGCACAATTCGAGATAATCGCACAGGAAGATGCCCTTTGAAATCTCCAAAAGAAGCAAAAAAATGGCAAAGAGGTAATTTCGATTACCGAAGTGACGGACAAGTGTACATTTGCAGTTGGAAAGATAGTGCTGTAGTAACCATAGCATCCAATTATATAACACATGAGCCTGTCACTCAAACCAAGATATTTTGCAATGCACAAAAAAAGAAAATTGATTTACGTCAACCAAATCTTATAAAAATGTATAATGAGGGAATGGGAGGTGTTGATTTACTAGACAGACTTCTTGGAACATATCGGCCTCTGTTTAGAAACAAAAAATGATATTGGAATCTATTTTGCAATGCGCTAAACATGGCTATTGTGGCTGGCTGGGTATTACATTTACATTTGCACAAAGGTACTAAAGCAGAACAATCCCATCTAAATTTTCGAAGAGATGTAACTTTAAGTTTGCTTCGTATGAAACCGAAAATTCACTCAGTTCCAGGTCCGCGCGCCCATAGCTATTAATCTTTGAGACAGTCAGATGCTCATTATCTTGTTCCATCAACACAAGGACGCTGTGCTGTATGTCAGAAAAACACCACGAAAAAATGCCTCGAGTGCGAAAAAAGATTGCATGAGAAATGTTTTCCTGACTACCACAGACAGTAAAAATATGTTATGACATAAAATCAAGATATATATTATAAATGTGAAAGTATGTTTGGATGTTTGTTAATCTTTCACGGGAAAACAGCTGAATGGATTTTAATGAAACTGTACAATAATATAGATTATACATTAGAATATCACATAGGCTATACTTTATAAAGATATTGTGTGAAGTGTCCAAAATATAACAATAATTGTCAAGTAAGTAGGAAAAAATTCTGCCATCTGCAAAAAAGCTCACGACAGCATATATCTATCTTTTTTGTGTGAAGCAAAGTTTTCCCTTTTGTTTTGTTTACGTCATGCCTCAGTGCGCGTTCGCTTTTAATTTATTCCGTTGATCAGTGTAATCACTATTTTTATTTCATAAAAAATAATAAAACTACATTTCGAAGGAAGAGGTGGTGGCAAGATCTTAACGTAAAATAAATACAACAAAACATAATATTAATGTATTACACTTCCAGATATAAATTATTTACACCATTTTAAGCGTTCCTTACACAAAATTTGTAACAATGTGTTACTTTTGCTGAGCTGAGATCAGTTTAGGAAGGTGCTTTCAAAAATCGACTGACAAGAGAATTATAAATAAATAAAAATCCCTTTTATCAGTTATTAAATCTACAGACTTTAAATTTAACAAATAAAGGGTTTTTGTTCAACTGAGATATTGAAAAGCCTTTTTTGTTTAATTTGCAATTCACGTAAAATTAACTCATTAAAAACTTCTTTATCCTTCAATCTGTATTGTTTAATTTTTCAATTCACCCGTGCGAAGAACAAGTATACCAGCAATATAATATAAATAAAATATTATATATCTGTACACGAGAATTTCTCTTTTATTGCCACTTCTTAAGCAAACGGCGTGTCACAATTTTTTGCTAAATGAACATTTTTTTTAAATCAATTTTATTATTTTAAAACCTCAGAAGGAAATTATTGTTAAAATAATGAATGTGTTAGTTTTGTATATGTAATATACTTTTTTTTCGTCCGTAAGTGTTTAAATAATTTACTAAGCACAGTGGAATGAAAACTATGAAATTAAAATAAAATATTAAAACGTTTTTATCGGATAGTTTTTTTTTCTTTTTGAATTTTTTTTCAGTACATGTAAATATATATCTAGGCTTTTCCCCATGCTGTTTTTATAACATATATATATATATGTTTATTCAAGCATTAAAAAAAGCAATCATTTCAATAGCTATCTGTAAATTTTTCTTTTATTTATTACTTATAGAAAATGGATTTTAATATATATATATATATATATATATATATATGTTTTTAAAAGGATTATTTCTATTATTTCATTGCTAAATTAATTATTTGCTAATTAAAAAGTACATCGTCTATTATTTTGGACAAAAATACATGTCAGAAACATTTTTAAGCTAACTATATGTAACAATTGACTGATTCATGAAAATCTGAAATTTATTTTATTATTTTAGTTTCTTAGAAACTAACTATTATACTATAAAAATGATGAGGAAGTTTTTTTGTTTTACTCTTAGAGTTACAGAATCGTGTTCTTTTTATTGCTTTACATTAATAATTTATTAACTAACGCAATATTGTTTTTTATAAGTCCTACATCGAAATTTGAAGCTATATCTTATCTGTGAGGGGAAGGGGAAGAGGAAACAATAATTTTACTCTAAAAAAACCACGCGTTATGCCGGGTAAGACAGAGAGAAAAGAAACCTGTTTTAAATCGAAAATATGTGGAACAAATTTCGAAAAAGAAAAATTTAATGAAATAATTTTAGAAATCACTCACATTGCGCGCGTACAAACGCACGCACATAATTGCTGGTGTCATGTGAGAAAGAGAAAGCCCGTGCAACGCCGGGCCATGCAGCTAGTAATACATATATAAAAAACAATAATATATTTTGTCATTATTTTTCATTTTAAAGAATTGTGGTACGTCTGTATTTTTTCTAGTATTTTATACTATTAGCTTTATGAATTTTGATATGAAGGTTATTTGTTTATTTATTTGCCCTACTGATGTTTTCCTTTATTGAGTGTATTTCTATAACTGATTATAATTTTCTGTAATTGTGTAAATTCCTGTTCAGATATTATATTTTTAGATAAATCTGTTTTATTTTGGAACCTTATTTAAAGGTTTACTTCAGAGGTGGCGCATGCATCGGTCGAGGAACCTGTCCCCCCCCCCGATAATCGGGGTACATTTAAAAAATTCAACAGGGAAAAAGTTATAGATTTTTCTCGTTCATAAAAGTAAAAGTTTTTCTCCCTCCCTCCATTTTAATTTTTAGATTTTTAAGGCCCATTTCAGTTGTTTGTTGGGTATCATGCCCCTTCCTACAACGGAGAATGATGAAACCACGTGGAGAAATGTTTAGTGCCACCTCTGGGTTAGGTACTACTTCTTAAATATATATATAATAATTGATTTTTTGAATTAAAATGTCATTGATAATACTTTTAAAAAACATGTGAAAAAACGAAATGGTACCCGCCAATGTTCCATTTTTAAAACATCCTAAAAATCTTTAAAAAAATTTTTTTGAAACTTTTTTTTTATAGATGTTATACTTTAATTTTATTTTTATCAAAATTTATTTTATGTTACCTTTGAATCATAGTGCGGCGTTTTAAAGGTTAATAATGAAATAGTAGCAAAAACTTTACGAGGTGCACGCTGTTCCAATATTGATTTTAAAAAATGTAGTTAAAAGAAAGTTTGTCTACAGCTGCTATTATTTCACGATGATTCTTTGGTTGGATACATATACAGTCGAACCTCTATATCACGAATTTTTCTATAAAGCGAACTTTTTCCTGGAACTTTGAACATTTCACGATTTTCTTCGTAAAATAACCTCTCTAAAGCGAAGTGCATTTTCTATATAACGAACTTTTTCTTTTGTGATTCAATTTTTGTTCTCCTTTTTCTTAAAGTATTTCTGAAAAAAATTTCAAGTTATTCTCTCTTTAGCGCATTTTATGGTGGTCATAAATCTTGAACTGGTTTTATTTCATCCTAACTCACCGAGCGCAATTGAGTTCTGGGCGTTTCATCCAAGAAGTGTAACCTTTAACCCTCATTGACCAGTTCCCTAGAAACATCTTCGATATCCTCTTTCTCCCTCAGTGGAGTTGTCCCGTGTTCTAATTATAAAATAATGTATATTTAATATTACTTGTATGCTTTAAATAATAAAATATCCTTAAATTTTTTTAATTTTAGTATAAAATTATTTTCTTAATATTGAAACTACACTGAACTCATCGACATTCTTTTTTCTGGTTTTCCTTGCAGTTTTTCTTTCTTTATTCCTTTTTTGATGGGTAAGATACATAAAATAAACATATATTAATTTAAAAAAGATGTGAATAATTACTTTTTTAATATATTATTTATGAATTTAAAATATTTGTTTTAAGTGGTTTATAAAGTATATTAAGAGATAAACCTCTATATAACGAATTTTGCATATAGCGAACGTTTTCCGGGATTTAGCGACTTAGTTATGTAGAGGTCCGACTGTATTTGTAAATGAAAATATACAAAATGTGTGTGTGTGTGATACGTACGTGTGTGTACGATATTTTCCAATTCCTTTTGGAATTTCATGATGGTATTTGGCTATAATATACTGCTTTTAAGTTGTTTATATTTTTCTTCTAGCGGAAAGTTTTCATTTATAAGGAAATGTATCTTTATCTCCTTTACTTCTCTCGATTTAAAACAAGCAGATCTTGAATTTTTAAGACAGAGGTACAGTTGAACCTGTTTTTGTATGGTTGATAAAAACCGCATAAAAATAACCACACAAAAAATGTTTGAAAATTTCATGAATTCTTGCATATAACAAGCCAATTCGTCGAAATACTGCAGAAAGTTTTTTTTTATGCGGTCGCACAAAAATAAAGTCGCATAAAAAAGGACCGCACAAAAACAGGTTCGACTGTATAATTACCTTTTACTTCCCGGAGAGAGTCCATTACTACAAAACCCATTCATTCTTAGCGGATATATGCTTAACAAAATAAAAATACTAGCTGAATCTCAAGTCTGCAGATCAGACGGTTCAAATGCGAAATTTTTTATTTGTAACCCTCTTAACCCACCATTCGAAGCCTAGTTCCATAACTCATTCTCAGCGGAAATATAATGACCAAATTTTAGGTCTGTAGGTGTAATAGTTGACTAACGGGATTTTTGTTATTGTTATTTACACTCTGGGATTTCCATAAAAATATATATTTACTGGATCTCTACTCAAGAACAAAAAGAACATTGCTTACCAAATTTCAAGATTGTACGTCTAATAGTTCAAAAACTAATTTATTTTTTTATCTATAACGCCCCCCTCATGGTCTAACAGTTCAAAAACGGAAATTTTTAATTGAAACATCAATTAAACCCTCTCAACCTCCCCCTTGGGAGTCGATTTTCCCCAAATACGTTCTTAACGGATCTCTACTCAACAAAACAAACATGCTAACAAAATTTCAAGTCTGTAGGTCTAATTGTTTGAGAGTGGGAACTTTTATCTATAACGCCCCCTCCCCCCACGCCACACCATTTGGGAGTCTATTTCCGTGAAACCCATTCTTTACGGATCTCTACTTAAGAAAGAAACATGCTTACCAAATTTGAATTCTGTAGGTGTACTAGTTCATGTGATCTCGTGATGAGTGAGTCTTTCGCCAATAGCCCTCGTGCAGCTTTACTTAATTTAACTCTCACTCATGATGAGTGGGCGAATGATTTGCTTTTCTCCTACATATATGTAGATGATATGAAAGATTTTTCTTTCTGAGCAGATTTCAAGAACTAAAAAAAAAAAGAAAGAATACAACATATAGAGCAAACATTAAAGAGGTAGATATCTGGATGCACAGGGTGTCTGCAAATTAGTTGAGCAAAAAGAATGATTTATTTCATGTAATAAACAGGGGAGAAATTAAAGTAGATATAGTTGGAAGATAGAGAAATAATCCAAGTTTTTACTACTGTCACAAATGCTCGATGGGGCTTCCTTTCATTACTCTATGACGGATCTATTCGCGATCCTTCAACTAATCCTCTTGAGAAATCTTTGGGCTGTCAATTCGCGTTATTCACATCCAACCCTTCGGAAGAAGAAAATCGCGATATTCAAATTAAGTTACTATATATAGTCGAAGTTTTCTAGCTAGAAGAGACAGTAGGAGAGGAGTTAACCCCAAATCAGGTGAGATTGTTACTGACATGTATCATATTTGAATTATTGTGATTAAAGGCTTATTAGAAGGAAGCTTAAAAGTGACGATTGTTCACAGAGATTAAATTGATATTAGATTAAATCGGATGATAGATTAGATCCTATATAAAGTAAGGAACGAGTTTGATAGTCTCCTAATCTTCCGTGTATTACCGTCGTTGTTCCACTTTCGCAGTTAGCACCGATACATTCTCTTACTGTTATTAATTGCATTTGTGTTGTTTTATTGAGTGATAAATAAATAGATTGATTCGATCATGGCGAGTGTTTTTTCCCTGCCTCCCACATATAGAGGTGCCCAAGAGAGAGGTGATAATCTTTCAAAACTCTTCACATGTTCCATAGATAAATCAGTTCTTGCCGCAGATTTGTCAGCATGTTTCCGTTGATCAAATTAACTGCTGAGCTGATTATTTTAGTCCAGGAATGGACGCAAGAAAGGGTGATACACTGAAACAACGATGAAATATCTGATAGTCTTGGTGGCCCTTGAATAACACCTCCATGTTCAATCCAAACTGGTACCTCAGGATTGAGGTAAGACGTAACGACATCGTGGTAGGGACAAAGTGTGCTATCCTATTGAAAAATGTAACCTTTTGACATTTTTCCTTTGATGATATACATAAGAAAAATCTTCAGTATGTCCAGGTAAACACACACACACACAATAGAACAATATAACCTCTTTTCCGGGATTTTTATTGTATTCTCGAACAAAATTTCATCGTACTTGAACAGCAGAATGATTTGATGAAACCAGACATAGCATTTTTCTTTTCAGCATCTATTAAGTCTCCATTACCGTACTGCCGGAAAAAGAATGATTACTACTCGTTAAAAGATGGCGTCAATCATGACACCAAATGCCATGTTTGAATACGGATACATTACTGCTCGTCTGACTTTTAACAGGTTAATTTCATTTAATATTTTGGAAGTTTTCAACGTAGAAATTGTCCAACTAATTTGTAGACATCCAGTATTCCAGTCGAAATGCAAGTACAGCAGTAATCGACAACATTGATTGTTTAAATACGGGTTTTTTTTAAAGACCTGTTACGAAATATTTTCACGAAACTGACGGGTTTATTACTGTTCTCTAATCTGTTATCTCATTGTCTTTTTAAGTCATAAGCATCAGTTCTTTTAACAAAAATATAAGTGAAGTAATTCAATTTTAATTTTTCTTATCTTATGGCAAGCAGCCGGACACCAAACATGTTTGGTTAAAAAATTTAATATGACATTTAAATATCACAATGACAAGCATTAAATAATATTTACATTTAGGGGGCCACAAAAAACACATTTATGGAAACTATAATAGTTAGCATACCAAAATAAACAGGGATAAAGATTCTACACGATGTTAATGCCTCGACTGCAAACTCTCAACTGACGGTTTCTGCAATTGTCCGTGAGAGTTTGCTGTTTACAAATATTGGTTTGTTACAATCTTAATTTATGACGGAATCAAAAGTGAATCCGAGTCGTAAGGGAAATGGCTTTTTTCTTAACACTCGTATTTGAATATTGTTTTCCTTTAAATTAAAATCACAACAAATACAATAAAAAAATGTCTAGTAATTAATAGTATGAAACTAAAATTTCATGCATAATATAACATACTTTGTAGTAATTTAATTGATATAAAACGAGATGAGGAAGCATTTAAGCATCCAAAAGAATTTTAGAAAAATAATTTTGTGTTAATTTGAATCTAAATTTATAACCTTATTACAAACATTTCTGAATCTAATATAATTGAAAACGAATTGATGATAACATTTGATGATACACTTGAAAACGTATTTGGCTGATAATCAAAGTAGCTTTTGATATCTTACTAATTTCCTTTAATAATGAATTTAATTTTTCTCTTTTAAGTTTAACATTAAGGAAATTTGAAGTTAATTTTCCATATCTTATATATAATATAAAATCCTACCTTTATTATAACATGAAAAATAATTACAGACACATATTGGTGAAAAGGTTCTAAATACACTCATGGACAAAAAAATAGCGCACCAAGAAAAAATTGCGGGATCATAACGAAACTAGGCATGAAGGTACATGTCAGAGAGATATGCAAAAGATTAGAAATGTAGCGTGATTGCGCCTTACGTATAGCCGGTAGAGGGCGTGCAACGTCATTCTCCGTCGAGTATAAAGCAGATAACCAAAGCTTGTTTGAGTGTACTGAGCCGCTTACAAAAGAAGAGCTGAGGTAGACATGCCATTACGCCGTTTTCGAAGACAATATGAGCAGCTGTCACAAATTGAGAGAGGGAGAAACATCGGCATGTGATGGAAGCTGGGTGGTCACTAGGCGAGTAGCTCGTCAATTAGACCGCTCTGATAGTTTGTGAGGAGGTGTTGGAACCAGTGGATTCGGGAAATGTCATTTACACGAAGACCAGGCTCAGGACGCCCTCGACAAACCAATCGTCGAGAACCACATCGTAAGTAATGCACGCGTACAGCTCACTGCTTTATCGGCCACCATCCAGGCACATGTAGCATCTTCAGTAGGGGCCTCTGTGTCTTCTCAGACCATACGAAGGCGCCTGGCTGAAGGACATTTGGGATCGCGGCACCCATTACGTGTGCTGCCCTTGACGCCCACCCATCGACGCCTCCGTTTGGAGTGTAGCCGCACACGAGGAAACTGAACTGCAGCGGAATGGAACCAGGTCGTCTTTAGCGACGAATCCAGATTCAATCTCAGCAATGAAGACGATCGTGTTCGTGTGTGGAGACCCCGTGGTGAAAGCCTCAATCCTGCCTTTGCTTTACAGCGACACGCAGCTCCCATAGCAAGTGTGATGGTATAAGGGTGCCATTTTCCTACAATACGCGTTCAACCCTAGTATTGATCTGTGGCACCATGACAGCCCAGCGGTATGTCCATGACATCCTTCAACCACATGTGTTGCCTTTCATTCAACGGCTCCCAGGAGCCATTTTCAACAAGACAATGCTTGGCCTCACACGGTAAGGGTGTCACAAGACTGTATCCGCACTGTTACTACCCTTCCGTGGCAAGCCCGATCCCCAGATTTGTCTCCAATCAATCGTATCTGGGATCATTTGGGACGGCGAGTTGGGCAGCCCACAAGTTTGAATGAACTAGAGGCAAGGTTACAGCAAATATGGAACGAAATATCTCAAGACCTCATACATAACTTGTACGCCTCAATGCCCGATCGTATCGCATCGTGAATTCGCGCTAGAGGGGGTTCAACAGGGTATTAAATCTTCCGTTCTTTTGCCTTTTTCTCTGAAATAAATAATCCTTTTCTTTGATTTTCTAATCATTTACTTATAACAAAGTAGTCGTTACGTATGTAAAATTTCGTTTCATTTTAACTACTTCTTGGTGCGCTAATTATTTTGTCCATGAGTATATATATATATATATATATATATATATATATATATATATATATATATATAATAAATTAAAATAAATATTTAAGTAAAAAAAATGCACTCTCCGTAACAAAAAAAATCATTCGCTTGTCCACCAACTCACTGGTGGGAGAGTAGTGTAGCGATATCTAAATAAGCCAGTAACAGCCTCCGGAAAGAGGTGATCATTTTTGTCTGGTGGATATGTTACTAAGCTGCGAACCCGAAAGTCACGGGTTCTAACCACTACATTAAACTATTTAAACTGTGGTCCACAGAACTTTTTAGGAAGTCTGCGAATGTCTCTCATTTAGTGGTAAGATTTTTTTACACACTCCGAAAGACCTCGCGAAAAAATTGAAAGATGTATTCCATCCTAGATCACTAAAACCAATAGAAAAAACTGTATTAAAACATGTATTTGGATTAAGAATATTAATTCAGTGTTAGTATTTTGTAATATTTTTATTTAGAGTTTACTGTTTTCACGAAGGAAAAAAAGAAGAGTTAAAAGTAGCCTGTATAAATATTACAAGAAGTCTCAGGATTATTGAGAAACCTTTAAATCACTCAGACATGTGTTGGGAGTCAGGGAGGGGTGTTCAAAATATTGGGGGTCCGTGATGTCAGGCTGATACATAAAAGGGCGCCGCTGCGATCGAATGTTTAAGAACTGCTGGCGTAAGGTTTTATTCAGCGATTCAATTTAGTGAATTATAATTTTTCATTATTATAGTTGCGATGACTATATCGGTACGTGCAACTATACTTTGTAAAATCCGAACTTTTACGAGTAACATTTAATTTGTTTCCAGAAGATATTGGTCGCCGTAATTAAATATATTATACATTAATTCAAGAAGTCTTCCATTGAACACAATTACTGTCTCTACCATTCTGTTTTTAAATATTTTTAGGATAAATTATTCTGGAACGGTCAATCAAAATTCCTAACAGAAAGAAAATGAAAGAGAGAAAGAAACTTTTGAACTATAAAGTTATGGAAACCGCTTACATGAAGATTACCTGGTTAAAATACGGGAAACTCTTGATTCTGCACTTCAACGGAGCAAATCAGTTATCTGCAGATTAGCTATTTAATATGCACATTAACGACTTTCGGACTTTAACGGTAACATATGCAAGATAAGACAGTTATATAGTTTTTATGCTGCGATGTGTACGATTAAATGGACAGGATTTTCTTTTTATTTCTTCCCTGTATACCAGGGACGATGAACCAATGACCCGCATGCCATTGATGGGATACAAGTGTCCAAAATATTGCACACGACGCAATATTTTGGGCACTCCATCGACCAAAACGGTTTACATTTTAGTTCAATATCTCAAAGTTTACTATAAAGTATTACGATCAAACGCGAGTGTTGGTCGCAGTGCTGTGGGGAGCATAATCGTTTTTATCTTGTCTTGCTTGAGTTACGTTGGGGACGACAATTGCTATTGGCGAAGTTTATCTACGCATAGAATGTAAATTTTGTCGACGCAACTGTATTTTAAAGCTTGATTGTGCTATATTTAAGATGTTCAGCCGTCATTTAGCATGGCTAGTTCAGAAAAATAAATAAATAAATGCTAGATAGTAAGTGTAATATAAAATTTCAAACTTGATAAACCGAGAAATATGTCATGATTACTAACGAAGAAAGCGGTGTGTGTTTTATATTCTGGAAAAGTTGTATGCAGAACATAGACTGCAAAACAGATTCCAGATACACTTAACTGCTTGAAGAAGCTGGTTTATGCTATGTTAACCATATTTTCATCTACCTATGCCTGCAAGTCATTTTTAGAGATGGATAACTTTAAAGACACGCTTAGAAACTATTTGACAGATGACTCCAATTAAGCATGCATTCTGCTAAAAGTAACATCTTACAGCTCCAATATAAGTCATTTGTTATCTAATCTGCAATAACTGCACTAATGTTACTTTATAATTGGAATGAAACGTATAACCAATACATTTCCTACCATACAGAGCAACTCATTAAACATTTCTGTATAAAAAAACGACACATTGACCAATAAAGGTTTGCCATCCCTGCTATATACAATAGTGATGTACCTACACGATTAGTGCCAGCATAGTAAATTAATTTACAAGTTGTCTTGACTGACAGCCCAGGGTCTTGGCGAAATATCCAACAATAAGAGAATAACAAATTGTTTTGCTATGCAAGTATGACCGGTGTGAGTGAGTGCTAAATTTACGTCGCAATATAAAGCTGCAAGAAGGTAGTTGGCGACAGACCTTGTAATTTTGAACCATGGTCAAGTGACGAGAAAGACATCTCAGATGGCATTCCCCTCTCCTAACTTCCACACCACATCAGCAGGAAAACGTTTGAGCCACGACAGATTTAACTTGCTGCGGCCCCCTCAACATGGCGGGTTTTCAGCAGCACTATACTCAAACTCATGACAGGTCAGTTACTAGTCCTTGATCTTGACCACTAGACTGCCACGACCTTCATGAGCGGAAAGAAAGGGTTAATATTTTTTCGTATTGCTAGAAAAAGTCTAGCAAAGCTCTTTAAAGAGGCGTTAACAGTAGCCATAAAAAATGCGTCAATATATTTATCTAATACTACACAAAAATATATTGTACAGTATATATATATATATATATATATATATATATATATATATAGGGAAGATAATACTGATAAATTTACTTCATTGCAATAATTTCAAATGTTCAATATTTTTCTGGAAAATTATAATCTCTGGATGAGCAAATACTTTAAGTTCGTAAAATAAAAAAAAATCGAAATTGTATGATAACAGTGGAATCTGAGTTCGAAAAGTCGACAACAAAGGAACTTTTTTCAATAACTGATAAAGAGGTTAACTCGTAATATCTTTTAGATGATTTTCGATAGATCTATAGAAATAAATTGTAATTTAGCAAAACAATAAATACCAATAGTTGAAAAAGGATCTTATCGCAAAAGTAATAATGCATAGTTGGCATTTAAAAAATAAAATTTCCCCAAAATTTGTCAAACTTGTTAAAAAAGAAATTAGCACATTCAACTATATACAGGAGATAATAAATAATTCAAAGAGGAGATAATAAATCTTCCAGTTTAAGTTGTTATAATTATCGGTGTTTAATTCGCAGTGGAAAAGATATTTTTCATGTTCAAAATCGTCATTATATCTATTAAGAAGCAAAAATAAATAAATAAATAAATAAAAGTAGTGTGCAGGGTTCAACGATTTTAGTGATTGTTAAAAGAGAATTTTAAATACGAATAATAAGTAAGGGTTGCCAAAATAAAATCTTTATAGCAATTTTAAGGCATCCGACTACGTTCGGAACCGTGATTTTGCAAAAGCGTATAAATGGATAATATTTATGATATTTAGTGTCACATGGATTAGAAAATGTATATTAAATTGTTTTAAGAATATTATTACAATAAAAAATGATTTAAGTAAAATATTTTGAGAAAAAATGAACATAGAATGACTAATTTTCAAAATATTCTCCTTTTGTGAAAAATGCTTCTATTATAATGATATTCTGCCTGTATATAGCTCAGACCTCTGTACAGAGGCTCAACTAGAATTTTTGAAATATATCTTAGAAGTGGGTTTATCCATGTTTTACGACAACAGAGGGGAGAAATTTTAAGAAAAAAAAAAAAAACGCCGATAATTATTTCAATTGGTGGTAACACTGAAAATAATGTGAATATTTCAAAAAAAATAGTTAAGACTCTCTGGAGAAGTCTTTACTTTATATAAGCAAAATATTATTATTTTAGAAGCATTTTTTATAAATGGAGACCATTTTGAAAAAAGGTTATTTTAAGTTAATTTTTTGCTAAAATATTGTATTTAAATAATTTTTTTTTGTCAAAGTGTCCTTAAGACCATTTTATACGTGTATTCTAATCTAAGTGACATTAAATATGATGAAAAGTATCCATTTATGCGCTTTTTTAAAATCACGTTTC
Source organism: Trichonephila clavipes (assembly GCA_019973935.1). Taxonomy (NCBI): domain Eukaryota; kingdom Metazoa; phylum Arthropoda; class Arachnida; order Araneae; family Nephilidae; genus Trichonephila; species Trichonephila clavipes. Next base: position 236,204 of record BMAU01000618.1, read on the forward strand.
CGAACGTAGTCGGATACCTTAAGAATTTCAGAATTTGACATAAATCCTAAATTTAAACTACGAATAGTATACATAAGTAATCCATTTAAAAATTGGGAAAGGAAATGTTTATAAAAGTTTGTCCAAAAAAGCGCGTGCAATGAGAGAAATGTAATCGTAATCTTCACAGCTAGTCTGTATATATATGTGTATGTGTGGAACACAGTTTGAAGATCACTTCTCTACACCAATGGTTTCCACATTTACTGTGCCCATGGATAGATTTTTATACCAAAAATTTGGCCATAAACCCTTAAGTAAAGTAACTGTATTTCACAAGGCATAGTAAAAAAATTACAAACTTAAATCTGATATACTGAAAATGATAAAGGAAAATGATATTGATAAATATTACATAAAAAAGCTATTTTATAAAATAACTTGTTACAAAAGTATAATATTGTTTAGTAAAATTATGAATAAGATTTATCATTTGCATTTAATACTTACGTATATAACGTACTTTAACAATTAACGATACAAAGAATAGAATAACGATACAAATCTAAAGAAAATTATTTACATTCATTTCACATCTCGGTATCCTGCAAAAAACAAAACTAAACTGTTGACCAGATGCACGACGCTTTTAAATTACCATATCTTAGACAAGTTATTGCATGTAGCGGCGCGACTCCGTTCCTATTTAAACATGCATGGACAGGTGCATCTGCGATTGGCCAAATTTCCGCCGAGTGGCGCTCATCATTATACTTGCGTATTTTATTTAGCTATCTATAACAGCGTTTCTCAAACTGTGAGGTTCAACCCCCTTGGGGAGCGAAATAACTCTTCCAGGGGCGCAAGCATATTGGAAATTCGAAAGCAAAAGATTATTTCAAAAAATTATTAATTAATTGAAAGCAAAAAAACAAAAACAAAATACATTCTGACAAAATAAAAAATAAAATACACATTTGTACTCATTTAATACACTCAGAAATGTATCAGTACTGCACAATGTATTTTATAATTAATATAACAATACTAAGTTAAAAACAAGTTTAATAATTACCAGTGAACCTATGGGCTTGTCATATACAAAATGAAAATACAAATTAAAACTTATCTTGATGTTTTTTACGGTTTATGATTAATCCATTAACCGACTATTAAAAGCTACGCGATTCGCTACCCAATACCACTGTTTTCCACGTAGGCGCACGTATGAAAAGGAATAAAACTACGTAAAACCTTTTCTGAAATAAGTAAATCCTTCGCAAACACTGTCGATGCCCTTTTATTGCATTTCAAAGCCTTCGGAATAATTTTATGGATAACAGTGCACAAAAAAGATCGCACATAGGAAAGACGTATATATACGTCCGGGCAGTTAACACTTTGGCTGATTCAGACGTTTATACACGTCAGTGGCACTTAAGAGGTTAAAGTCGTATTGCAGCTTTAGCGTCAAAGTATAGTATTATTAAATTCAATACATTTTTATTGCATGGAGTGAGTGAATATTAACGTCTAACTGTTCAGCTACACGAGGGCTTTTGGCAATGGACCACTTAATTTTGAACCATGGTCAAGTGACGTGGACGACACATCAGTTGGCACCCCCTCTCCTAACTACCCAACCATACCAATGGGAGGACGTTTCAGCTCTCGACAGATTTAGCGTGCATCGCTGCCCCACACGGCAGGTCTTTCATGGTACTGGGCTCGAACTCGTGACAAAGCCAGCTATGATCCGATACCTATACCACTCGGCTACCGCGGCTTTTTTTGTATGGAAGGGGGACACGATGAAAAATATGATTGAATATTGGGTCGCAATTATTGAAAGTTCGAGAAGCACTGGTTTATAATATTCTACTCTAAAAATTTAATTGTTATTCTAAAATTTTTAACACATAAAAATTACGATTAATTTATTTTAACTATCATAATAATAGCTTAACTTTCGTAAACTTATGTTAAACCTTCATTGTGTTAACCTTTGATAAATACCCTACCCCTTTGTTCACGCACCACTGAATCAATTTTAATTGGCCACGGACACTCTCAGGAAACACAAGAATCCTTGCGGGCCACTTCGGAAAAACATTATAATCCCGCAGGCCGAACATAAAAATACAATCAGACCTCTTATATAATGAATTCGCTTGATACCGGGAAAAGGTTCGTAATATGGAAAATTCGTTATATAGAGGTTCATCTTTTAATATACCTAATCAACCACATAAAATAAATTTTAAATTCATAAACACTATATATTGAAAAAATAATTATTTGCACCTTTTTATTAAATTAATATATGTTTATTTTATATATCTTACCCATCAAAAAAGAAAAACTGCAAGGAAAATAAGAAAAAAAGAATGTCGAAGAAATACTAAGAAAATAACTTTACACTAAAATTAATGAATTTTAAAAACATTTTATAATTTAAAGCATACAAGTAATATTAAACATACATTATTTTATAATTAGAACACAGGGACACGGGACAACTCCACTCAGAATGAAAGAGGATATCGGATTTGTTTCTAGTGAACTGGCCAATGGGGTTTAAAGGTTTAATGCGACGCTCAGGTTGGTTCATTTAATTTCCCTGACCTAAACCTAGATTCTTAATTTAACATCGCATCATGACTTAAGTTAAAATTAATTTAAATGATAAATTAAAGATACCAATCAATACCGATCGTATAGTGGAAACAATTATATTTATTGAATAACATATTGAAACAATGTTAAGATTTACAAGGGTGGTACTTATCTGAGAGGAGAGGAGAGGAGAGGACGGAGGATGACCTCGGGCAGCGAGTTCGTTTCCCGACGGAAGTTTTTTTCTGGCAGACGTAAGAGGGAAAAAAAGCCTTGAGAATTGTCCTGCACGAGCTTTTAAAGCCGACCGCACCACTTGGAAAGCAATCCGCTACGGATTCATTGCTATCAAATCTACCACCCTGATTGGACTCAATGGTCCGCGCAAGAACACAACCTTGCCGGCCATCAGGTTCGTTGAACCTCGACGCACCCACATTCCTGTGTAATCCCTATTTCCTGTAAACAGGGCAAATGCAAAAATTAAACTGTATCTCAGGGGCCGGCGGCCTCCCATCACTCCTCCCCTCTTTCAGATTAACAAAACTAGAAATAAAGAAACACAAAAAATTCATTGTAGTAAATGTAAATACAAAATGCAATAGCGTCAGCAGTTCCAACACAAGAAAAATTCATTGAGGAAAATGTCCGTATCAAAAATGCAATAGCAGCAGCAGTTCCAACACAAGAAAAATTCATTGAGGAAAATGTCCGTATCGAAGTGCAAAAAAAATTTATATCAGCAGTTCCAACAGACTCATCTTCCTTTCAACAGGCACTCACGGACTCCTAGTCACGAACGGCTGTCCACGTCCTGATGGGAGAGAGAAAAAACGATGTCTGGAGCGTCCTAATCTTGTTGAAACAGCGTAACAGTTCACCGGCCTTGTAGTAGTAACCCGGTGCTGTTTGAATCTTGTAGGGGTTCTGCTCATGGTGCAAGGGGGTACATAAAGAGATGATGACTCTCGATGGGGTTAATCTCGTGATACCACTAGACCCAATGCACTTGAAACAACCATGGCTTGATGTCCTGAAAGAGAGAAAACACGAACACTCTCGTAGGAGAGCCAGCATCAGTAGAGTATATAAAATAGGGAGAACAAAATTTCCCACTCTTCCACTGGGCTTTTAGATACCCGAGGTCCCCATCTCGTCCTCCCATCACTCAAACGTAAAAAAAAAATCAAGAAGCATTGTCTAAAAAAAATTTTTTTTTTTTACAAAAAAATTTGCACACACAAACAAAAAACAACCAACAAGAAAATTGCATGTTAATCCTAATTCCTTAAACGTTGCGAAAGGAGAGAGAAAAAAAAATTCAACTACTACAATAAATTCATGTTCCGAACAAATAATTATCGAATGAGATATGGGTCACCAAACAATTCACACAAGGACAACATATATAAAATAACAAATAGAAATAATTGAATAATCACAAAGAAACATGTGCCACTAAATCATAAAAAAATAAGACGAGTAACGCATAGTAAATTCAAAATTGCATATATAACAACTTCGCTACTCACAATAACCACACATATGAGCATCGAACTAAATACTTTGTGATAAGAAATAAGTACAAGTGAAAACATATGTAATCAATACAAACGTGGCACCCAGAAACAGACACCTCAAAATCGTATAACATCGAAATCCTGACACGACTAATATGATGTGCATGTCCCAGACCACCAAAAAATTACTATTTTAACCTTCAACAGTATTTAAAGCATAAGAAATTGGAATGGTTTACTAAGAGCAACGATTACAATCTTTCGTAACAAAATTTATTTTAAGTGAAAAGTTGGAAATTGAAGCGATGGGTGTGCATAGGTAACAAAAAATATATATAACCTCCGAGAATGCTTAATAGCCTAAGAAATTTAAAAAATTCACTACAAGCATTGGTTACAAATTGAAATTAAGAAAAAAAATGTAATCAAATTTAAAATTCACAAACGATGAAATTAAGAAAAAAATTAATGTAATGCATGTGAGTGTCAGGATGCACCCCCAATGTTTACGAAGGTAACATCCTATTTCCTGCGATAGGACGATCGCCGGCAACCGCCAACACAAGAAACAGAATGCAGAATCAAGACAAAAGAAAAACAATGCAAATCCAAATGTAAAAAAAATTACTATATCGACTAATACTTTAAAAAAAATTGAGAGAGAGAAAAAAAAATTCTTCTACATTCAATACATTCGAATTTCCATATTGAGAAATGAATTCCAGTAATCACAAATGCGGTTGAAAATTTCAGAAAAAAAAATTATAAACATAAAATTGATAATGCAACCCATGACGTATGAGGTGACACATACAGAGTAAAGTAATTTTAACTAGACGAAAAAAAAAGCAAAAAAAAATTATTACAGGTGCTACACATAATTAAACATAATTCCCCCCCAAAATATCACTTCACTAATCAACATAACTTTTTAACATTCCATGTAACACAATGTATCAATTCTAAATAATTAAAAAAAAACTCATCACAATGTTTAAATGTTCTCGCAACAAATATACAAAAAAAAAATCCTCAATTTTCAACAATACCGCTAACTCAATTCATCGATAATCATGGAATTAATTACTCAAATATCATTCCATAACGTTAACCCAAAATTTTCAGTAACCTTAAAATGATTCCTCAATCATTCAAAAATGCCTTTACCTCAAAGATCATTCATATCCTGTACCTCAATAACACTAACTAAACTTATCTGCAACTTCAAAATAATTAATCGACTACTTCTCCACAATACCATTAACTAAAACCCATCTATGTCCATCAACTTATTTACACAAAATCTCACATAATCCTCAACTCGAACTTTCCTAGATTCATCTCAAAACATTCTTAAATATCTCACACAATCATTAATTCAACTTATCTATGTTCATCAACTTATTTACTCGAAATCGTACAAAATCCTTAACTCAAATTACCTTCTCTACATCAAAACAACTTTCTCAAATATACCGTATAATTATTACAACTCAATTTTCCATTCCCAAAATCTACATCAAAACAACTTTCTCAAATATACCGTATAATTATTACAACTCAATTTTCCATTTCCATATAAAAAAAACTCTGGAATTTACCACATATTTTGGACGCAAACTAATCTATCTCCATAAAAAAAAAAACTTTCCCAATTATTCAACAAATTCATCAAATTAAAATTTATCTATCTTCTTCGAATAACTTCTTCAAATATTCCACGAAATCCCTAAATCAAACTTATCTAACTCCTTTAACAATTAATAAAACAAAAAAAATCCACACCTCTAATCATCTTCAACATTTTCAAACCAAAAAAAAAATTATCAAACTCAATATCTAAAACTGAAACAATACTAAATCAAAATTCTCCTCTTCGCCAAAACCAAACTCAAAGCTAACACAACTACGCGTACACAAAGCATAAAATTTAACACCATTATCTGACCAAAAAACTTATTTCCAAATAACAATGCTAAACTACAATTAAAATCCAAAACCATAAAAAAAGTTCAATTAATCTCAATACTCAATTCAATAATGTACCCAAGCGCTACCATGAATAAAACAAGCTAACCTAAACCAACAGAAGTACTATATTGACATCAAACAAAACATTCAATTCCTAGTACAGTTTAGCACACAAGCGAGACAAAATTATTGTGACTGCATATTCATTTAACCAAACCACAATTTAACTAGAGCCTTAAGCAAACAAAAAACACAAAAATTAAATTAGCATTGAAACACCTAACCGAAACACTAGAAAAGTTTTAAATTAAAATTAGCAATCATATGACAGAACAAAACAACTTGAGCAAAACAAAGTAAAGAGTCAACATAATTTCTTAAGGACAAAAAAATTAAAACGACCACCTCTATCCATATCTTAACAAGCATAAATTCAAAGATCTCAATTCAGTAATACACAGACACTTAAAATTAATACACCAACACAACTTATCACTAAAATTTCTTCTGACAAAATACCGCCACTAAAAAAAATAATCCTTTATGCAAACTCAAAATTTAACAAGAAAAGTACACAGTTATACACAATCAAGTCAGCATGAACTAACTTATTCAAAAAGGAACCTTTTGTATAAAAAAAAATTTAAAATACTAGATAATAACCGCAACACAAAATTATTTGATAAATGAAAAATGTCAAATATGTATATATAGTAACAACATTCAAATTTCGTGACAGGTGTCCAAAAGACCCCAAAATTTGATTTCTGTTGCAAACATGAATTAAAGCTTAAAATTTATAAAATTAAAATTGACGTGCATACATGAATCGCATAGCAAAATTAAATATCAAACTTATTACAAACAACAAAATTTATATATTGCATAAAACACATAGCATCAAAAATTATTTTATCTAGAGCTAAATTGATATTAACCACATACAACATTATGTCATTTAAGCATCAAATCAAGACATGAAACAAATCGCATAAAAAAAATGTGAGCTAGAATTCATTAGATAACTAAGTACAAAATTTTATCTCACTAAAACATCAAACATGACAAAACAAGGTGCAACAATGAGACAGGTACCATTCCCAGATGTGTGCTCTCAAAGTGACGAAGCGTGAAAAATGCCAAAAAAAAAAAATTTCAGTTTCCTCAAAAAAAATTTTTTAGAGCGGTAAGTGAATTAATAAGCCGAATTGCCTGCATGGGCCCTAAATTATACCGTGTGGACTTGGAACAATACCCTTAACCTCCGTCTCGTCTGGTTTTGCAAATCATCTAAATTATTTAAGTGCAAATATGAGAATCTCTTAATAAATGGAATCATCCGATTGACATGTGTGTTAAATCTCTTCCTGAATTGTTCTACATGTTGAACCCTATAATTGACATTAGAAAAACACTATTACTCTGTAAGGACCTTCAAACTTAGGTCTGAGTTTTGGAGATAAATTAGATTTGATATTAGGCGTCTTAATAAAACACAAGGACCCGATTTTGTGATCATAATGATGTTGCTTTGTCGCTCTCGTACTCAGATCAACATACGATGCCTCCTGCTCTTTTAAATTTTTTAAGAGACCCTATTAAAAATTTGCTCTAAAGACGGTAAAAGTTTCTCGACATATTCATACTTATTTTGTGGTGTGTCGGAGTTTTTTTCGTAAGTGTAAGATAATCGAATATCCCTGCCATGTTCTAGGAAAAAAGGCGATGTGTATGTAGCTTCATGGATCGCTGAGTTTAATGCTAACTGGTGTGCGGGAGTTGCTCATCCCAGTCATTTGTATTTTGCGAAATTGATGCCAGGATATTGGCTAGCGATTGATTAGGTTTCTCTACCCTCCCGTTGACGTGAGCGGAATAACTTGATATGTGTCTTTTATGAATGCCCATGACTTTGCAAAATTCAACAAAGTCAGAACTCTTAAAATATGTAGCGTTATCTACGACTAATTTATGTGGGCAACCCCTGTGTACGATTTAGTTTTTAAAGAAAGCTTTAGAAATCGCGTACTCGACTTAATATCAGGAAGTGGAACAGTATGAATGTATTTTGTGAATGCATCTATCGTAGATAAAATATAACTATTACCTTTAGGCGTGGTCTTTAAAGGACCGAAGATATCAATATGACACGTTTCTCCCGGTTCTTGACTTTGTTCTACTGGCTGATGAGGAGCTGACGGAATTTTGAAAGCGTTTTTTCGAGATAAGCATACAGTGCAAGAACGAACAAAATTTTTAGTATCTTTGTACATATTCTGCCAAAAGAAGTTTTCGCTGAGTCGATGATATGTTTTAAAAAATTTAAGATGTCCTCCATATTCAGAATGGACAGATTTGAGAATTCTAGCTTTAAGACAATGTGGAATGCAAACTTGTTTTCTAGTGGTGATAGACCTGGGTGACCTGGACGGGCGCTTGGACAAATGACATAACAAAACTTCCCTATTAATAAAATAGTTGCTGACTTGTGGACTAACGTCATTTTGATCAATTTTTTGTATAATAGGACTTAAAACAGGATCCTCATGTTGCATTTTAATAAGATCTTTAGAGTCAGGTAAAGCTATTGTGATGTTGTTAATACAACGGGAAAGATGATCTGCGACTGAATTTAAGTAACCCCTGATGTAGTGTATATCATAATTAAATTCTTCCAGAGCCAATTTCCAACGCAAAATTTTGGAAGAAGGATTTTTATTAGAAAGAAATCCTGCGAGAGGTTTATGATCAGTAAAAACTTTAAATTTTCTACCCAACAAGAAAGGTCTAAAAAAAATTTAATGCTGTATATATTGCGAAGAACTCCAAAACCGTTGCGTTATATTTAGATTGCGAGGGATTTAATTTCTTTGAAAAAAATATAAAGGTTTCACTTCAGAGTTAAGATATTTTTGTTCTAAAACTGCCCCTATGCCGCGAGATGAAGCGTCCGTCGTGATTTGTAATTCTGCGTTTGTATCGGGCAGTGCTAAGACCGGCGGGTTCAATATGGCTTTCTTAATCGAATGCCTCCTGCGTTTCAGATGTCCACTCGAATGGAGTGTCTTTTCTCAAAAGGTTCGTTAATGGAAGTGCTGGTTTTGCGAAATTTTTAATATATCTTCTATAAAAATTACAACACCCTAAGAAAGATTTAATTTGCTTTTGATCCGTTGGAACTGGAAACTCGTTAATTGAAACGGACTTATCTTTATCTATAAGGATACCTTCCGGCGCTACTACAAAACCCCAAAATTTACAACTCTTTGTTAAAAATTGACATTTACTCGGATTAAATTTTAAGTGAATTCTTTCAAAGCGTTCAAAAACCTTACCCAATAATTCAAAATGTTCATCTATAGTTTTAGTAAATAAAATAATGTCGTCTATATAAATCAAGGCTCCGTTGTGTAATAAATCTCCCAAAACCTTTTGCGCAATTGATTGAAATGCTTTAGGCGAGTTTTTCAAACCGAAACAAAGTCTATTAAATTCATATTTGTCACCGTCGGGAGTAGAGAATGCCGTCTTATGCCTGTCTGCAAAGTGAAGTGGAATTTGATTAAATGCTGACTTCATGTCTAAAGCCGAAAAATAGTTTGAACCCGAAATTTCATGCAAAATGTCGTCCAATGTTAGAATAACGAAGTCTTGAGTCAAAGTTATTTCGTTCAGTTTCCGAAAATCTAAAACAAGGCGCCATTTTTCTTTTTGTTTGACAAACAAGGCCGGAGTATTGTACTGAGAATTAGATTTTGAAATAATCCCTGCCTTCTCTAAATCTACTATCTGACGTCGAAATTCGTTTCTTAAATTAAATGGAATCTTGTAAATCGGACATTTAATGGGATAGTAATGTTGCAGACTTATTCTGTGATGCTCAGTAGCGGCCGCAGATAATTCTACCGTAGAGTGAGCAAAAGCACTTTTGTGTGAAATTAAAAGTTGAAATAATCTATTTTTTATTTTTCTGTCCAAACCTGAAAGGTTAAAATCCTTCTCCGTGAGTGGGGGTAGAATATCTTGAGAAACGGGTAAATCGGAAGAAAAGTCTTCGTAATTATTGACAGTAATTCTTTTCATGTTTTTGTTAAGGGTGATTATGTTATCAGAATCGTTTCTAATTTTTAGAATGGTGTCATTTGTTTGTGGATCGATATTAATTTGCGAAGTAGTTAAGTGGATGTTTTTATTTTTTAACTTTGCTGAACTCTGAATAGTAGCCGAAGACGTAGAATTAGGTAGTGTTGAGACGTGGATACGAACATTTGTGACTGAATGAGGACCTACACACGTTTTGTGTTTTAAAAATCCATGGATAAAGTTAGTCTGAGCGGAATTGAAAATTTATTAATTAATAAACGGTTTTTACCCATATCTAAAACTGCATTCCATAATTTCAGAAAATCGTATCCCAAAATAGCGCAATAATTATCGTTAATATCTTGCTTCGTTATAAAAAAAATATGTTGAAAATGAAATTCCCCCAATGACAAATTCATAACAACCGATAAATGACTGAATTGTAATTTGAATTAACAACCGATTATTTCATTAATACTGTCAATTATTAAAATTCTGAATCTATAATCCTGCACACTAGCTTTGACGATTGGTAGATCAAAAATATTGTCTCTAGATTTAATAGGAGAAAACCGTTTTTCTACCAGTTGTATAATATCTAAAATCGGCTTTCTCCGCGGAAGTTTAAATTACCATTTCTCGTATGGCGTCTGAAACGAGTTACATCTTTTCTACCACAGGAAATGCTCTGTGAAACGTTTGCCGAATGCCTGGGGGCTGCGTAATTATCGCGAAAAGCCGAGTCGTGGAAATGGACGCGTCGCCGGTCAAAAGAATGAGTGCTTGGGTGACGGAAAACAGAAAATTCGCTCGCGGCGTTTCCCCGGGGGGGTTAGTAATTGGCTTTGCATTCGTCTGCCCGTCTCTTTCTACATTCCGCTTGCTTATGTCCCTCTAAGCCACAATAAAAACATTTGAAAAAAGTCTCCCTTCTGCGAAAAAGACCCCCCACCTGTTTTGTTAGCCGTAACTGAACTGGCCTCTTGTAAAAGCTCGACCCTTAAATTTATTTCTTCTAACTTGTTTGTCAATGCCGAAATGACCGATGTTTCTGTTTGTAAGGGCGACAAACCAGTTCTCTCGTCATTTGCCATTTTATTCAGTTTAACGTTCTGTTCTTCTATCAACGCAGCGTTTATTGATTCCTCTAGATTATTGGGGTCTCGTGCCAAAACGAATCTGCGAATATCGTTTCGCAAACCACTGATAAAACGTGACTGTAGCAATTGATCATTAGCGTTCCGTACCTGCGTGTTTTGAGCCGTATTACTTGAATGAAATATCTGTGTTCCTAGTTTGTTGATGCGTGCTGCGAATTCTTGCACGCTTTCAGATGAACCCTGAATGCATGATGAAAATGGTTGGAGCCGTGTGGACAGCGGAACGGTCCTCTCGAATCTTGATTGATTGAATATTAACGTCGCACTGTTCAGAACTGGGCGACGGACCACGTAATTTTGAACCATGGTCAAGTGATATGAGCTGGCACCCCTCCTAACTACCACACCACACCAACGGGAATTCTGTTCGACAGAAATGACTGTGGGTCTTTGTGGTCGGATTCGAACCCGTGAAAAAAGCCATTCTTACGTGGGTTGGGCTCAGCTCGAATCTTATTCCCGTTGCTAATTTTAGTTTCCGCTAAAGTTTCAGAATAGTGACTTTCTCGGCGTTAGACCACTTGCCTAAATTTGCAACATCATTGATTTTCTCCAGGAACCTGCGTATTCCCAACGATTCACTTCCGTCATACATTGGGATCAAATCAATTAGATTAAATTTTTCAGACGCCGTCTGCGTCAAAAGGGGGTCGGATTGTCGTGTACGTGGCATGTTTAAAAAATTAAAACAAAATTTCTAACGAGATTAAATTGCAACAGAAACAATTAAATTCTTACTAAAACAACTGCATTCAAGCACTGGTGCAGGGTAAGAGAAAATTCATAATCTCGGAAAATTAAATAAAACTTTTAACCAATCGACTTTCGCGTAAATACATATGAAAAAGAAGATTCACATCAATATAAAAGAAAAAAGCACCAGTACCTGTGACATCTTGCACCTCTTTTTTTTGTTGATTGCACATCCCCAAGTATCTAAATAATAAAAAAAAACTACGAGAAAAAAAATTTCACAACTGGAAAAATTGAGTAATAGATACAATCAAAACACAATAGCACACAATAAAATTTTTTTACATGTTTAACAGATGAAGTAGGATTATTATTCGGTGACCCAACATCTCGTTTATGAAAAGAAAAAAAAAATTCGACGACTGGTCATGACACCAGATAATGCGACGCTCAGGTTGGTTCATTTAATTTCCCTGACTAATACCCAGATTCTTAATTTAACATCGCATCATGACTTAAGTTAAAATTAATTCTAATTGATAAATTAAAGATATTAATCAATACCGATCGTATAGTGGAAACAATTATATTTATTGAATAACATATTGAAACAAAGTTAAGATTTACAAGGGTGGTACTTATCTGAGAGGAGAGGAGAGGACGGAGGATGACCTCGGGCAGCGAGTTCGTTTCCCGACTGGAGGTTTTTTCTGGCAGACGTAAGAGGGAAAAAGCCCCGAGAATTGTCGTGTACGAGCTTTTAAAGCCGACCGCACCACTTGGAAAAGAATCCACTACGGATTCATTACTATCAAATCTACCACCCTGATTGGACTCAACGGTCCGCGCAAGAACACAACCTTGCCGGCCATCAGGTTCGTTGAACCTCGACGCACCCACATTCCTGTGTAATCCCTATTTCCTGTAAACAGGGCAAATGCAAAAATTAAACTGTATCTCAGGGGCCGGCGGCCTCCCATCAGGTTACACTTCTTGAATGAAACGTCCAGCACTCTATTGCTCTCGGCGAGCTAGGATCTAATAACAACAGTTCGAGATTTATGACCACCATAAAATGTGTTAAAGAGAGAATAACTTGAATTTTTTTCAGAAATACTTTAAAAAAAGAGGGGAAAAAAGTTCGTTATATAGAAAATGCACTTCGCTATAGAGAGGTTATTTTAAGAAGAGCATCGTGAAATGTTCAAAATTCCAGGAAAAAGTTCGCTATATAGAAAAATTCGCAATATAGAGGTTTGCTATACAGAGGTTCGACTGCATATATCTTTATATTAGATCTGGACCCATTACAAACATTTGTTGAATTAAAAAAGAGGCAACGTGATAAAATAGAAAGAGTTGTGGTATTTATTATTTACAAAACACTATACTAAAAAAAATATAGCACAAACTATTCGCATTTTGTATAGTCGTAATGAATCTCGCGAGCCGCAAAATTATTCAAGGTGTGTCACATAAAGCCCTCGGGCCGCGGGTTGACCCCTACCCTCTCTCTTGATTTAAGGGGTGTGTAGGAAGCCTTTAGAGAACCGAAGCTGTACGTAAAAGCTACCAAGTGAAATTATGAATAATTTACCGCAATTAAAACTTGCTGTTTTTCGCGCGCGTACTTAATTAATAATAATATATAAAAATCAATATAAAATTTATCAGCATAATATTTAAAAAAAATTTAAACCTGAAAAGTAATAAACAGGGAAAATAGTTTTTTTTTTAGATTAAGGTTATCCATGCAATTAAATTTTCTATTCTGAAATAGACGAATTGTAATTGAGCGAAGAAAAATACGAAATATATTTTTCTTTTGGATGAAAAGTCATAAAGCAAAACTTTCTATCTATTGGGAATTTTTCTATAAATAAATTATTTTTAACAATACACCCCCATTCCTTTAAGAAAAGAAAGAAGGGGAAGAGGGAGATAAAAGGTAATGGCAATTAAGGCTCGAGATCAATATTGTTACAAGAAAACGAATCAATTCGTTAGCGAGTTTTATTCTAATACAAGTCATTACCCGTCCACTCTAGATATCTCATCATGTATATAAACTGTTTACATGTAAATTATTAATATCGATTGATTGATCGAATATTAACGTCGCACTGTTTAGCTACACAAGGGCTTTTGGCGACGGACCACGTAATTTTGAACCAAGGTCAAGTGACGTGGACGACACCTGAGCTGGCACCCCCTCTCCTAACTACCCCACCACACCAACGGGAGGACGTTTCAGCTCTCGACAGATTTAACGTGCATCACTGCCCTACACGGTGGGTCTTTAGTGGTACTGGGCTCGAACTCGTGACAAGGTAAGCCACGATCCGATACCTATACCCCTCGGCTACCGCGGCCACTTATTAATATCGAAGTCCTGGCATTAAGCGTTCTGCTGTATTAAAAAAAATCTTGTAACTCACCTATTGATTTAATCCCTTAAGGTATCCGACTACGTTCGGAACCGTGATTTTAAAAACGCGCATAAATGGATAATTTTCATGATATTTAGTGTCACTTAGATTAGGATACATGTATAAAATTATTTTAAGGACATTATGACAAAAAAAAATTACTTAACTACAAAATTTTGGCAAAAAAATTAACTTAGAATAACCTTTTTTCAAAATGTTCTCCTATTATAAAAAATCTTTCAATAATAATAATAAAATATTTAGCTTATATAAAGTAAAAACTTCTCCAAAGAGTCTGAACTAGGTTCTTTGAAAAATTCACAATATTTTCAGAGTTAAAACACCAACTGAAATAATTATATCGGCGTTTTTTTTTCTTAAAATTTCTCCCCTCTGTTGTCGTAAAACATGGATAAAACCCATTTCTAAGTTAATTTTTCAAAAATTCTAGTTGAGCCTCTGTACAGAGGTCTGAGCTATATACAGGGAAAATATTATTATAATAGAAGCATTTTTCACAAAAGGAGAATATTTTGAAAATGGGTCATTCTATGTTCATTTTTTGTCAAAATATTGCACTTAAATAATTTTTCATCGTAATAATATTCTTAAAACTATTTTATGTACGTTTTCTAATCTAAGTGACACAAAATATCATAAATATTATCCATTTATACGCTTTTCCAAAATCACGGTTTCGAACGTAGTCGGATATCTTAAGTAATCATTTTTTTTGCAGAAAATGTTCCCCCAAAAATATTCATTTTTTATTGCCCATAACTAAGAATAATACTTAACAAAATTGGAAAATGGAAAATTTTATTTTGATTTTCAATTTTGAAGTTTTCACACTATTTTTTATTTTATAATTGTGGAACACAAAACCCTCCTACATATTTGCTTTTTATAAGTACACTCTGCATGTTATTAAGAATGTTTCATATATATATATCTTAAAAGAATTTACTTCATACGTACAAAAAAATTTCTCGTTCATACCTCATTTTTAAACGAGGATTTTGTGTGTGCGTGTGTGTGTGTGCGTAATGCACACACACAATTTAAAACATGGTGGAATACGAAATTCAATTTACATTCCTCTTACGTTGCAATGGAGACTGAGATAATATTGGCTTGTTTGGGTTATTTTTTCCATTTTCATTTCATCTGAAATTGCACATTGCCTTACCAATCAAATTTCATAAAATTTAGCTGGTAATTTTTTAAATTATAAACTAAACTCAGTGGCAAAACAGGGAATGAGGGCCAAGGCCTACTGTGACCATCTCAGTGTTCATGACTTTGGGCACTGAGGTGCATGAGTAGATGTTCATTTCAGGTGGTCAGTCAGAAAGCTCTCAGTAAAAATAAATTGAATTGAAGTAATATAATGAATGTGTGTGTGTGAATTGTAACACACCAGAACTATAGATCTGTAGGTTTCTCATGTTCAAGAACGCCTGAATTCGAAGTATTGTGCACAAGTCCCATTAATTTGAAACAAAAATTACTTAAGTTTTTTTTCTGTCTATTTCTTTAGAAAAAATCGAATTTTGTAATAATTTTTTTTCAGAAACTAATTAATACGGTTAATTAATTTAACCATTATAATTTCTTGTGAGTTATTTTAATCAGTTGCAATAAAATTGTAAATTCTATATGAAGTGTCTTCCCAAATGTCTTGACAAATGATATTAGTATTTATTAAAATTTAGCCTAATATTGATGTAATAGCTTTGAAATAAAATATAGAATACAATTTATAAAAAAAAAACCCTCCGAAAATATTGTATCAAAGGTAATATACAAAAAATGTACAAATTGTAAAATTGTGCTTTTCTTTGAAAAAAAATGATCAAAAATCATAATCTTTAATTTTACTTATCATGAAATTTGATACTGAGAAAAACGTTAGTACTACCCCCCAATTAAATTAACAATTTGAGCTTTTATAAATTTATTTATTTACTTTTTCTCTTTTACTAGATAGGTTTGCTTTTTTAAAAATATAATTCGAGATTTCCCTCCTACAGAAAACTAAAAACCTTAAATTCATACATCTGAAACAAGGAAACTAATATTTCAATTAACAGTCGAAATTGGATTATCAGTTAATTAAATAATTGCAGTGCACAGAATCTTTGAAATATAAGTTACAAATAAAAAAAGCTTAAGAAATGTTTGGAAAAATCAACACGTACAAAAATGCAAAAGGTATTTTTAAGCTAATTTTCAAAATTTTAATACTATATAGCCGGGGTGGGCATTACGTCGATCACGATCAACTGGTGGACTGCCTGAAGATTTAAGCAGTTACTAATTATATACGGAAATATTCAAGATTGGCTGAAGTATGCAGACTAAAGGCTCATTCACACCAAAGCGTACAAACGTCGAGTGTCTAGCGTCTGGCCAATCAGAGACTTCATTTCACCCGAGATGAAGTCTCTGATTGGCTGGACACTTAACCCTCGACGCTGACAGCCTTGGTGTGAATTCAGCTTAAGTCTTCCACTGACTATAAAAAGAAAACTAACTTAAAATGAAAACGGCTCACCGATTCGATCAGGAGATAGCCAAGTGACGCTCTAGCGGACGGACGTGTTTAGCACGCCCGCATACGATTTTAGTGTCTCTTTAAGCTATTGCACGAAATCTTGTAATTTCCCTTGTAGCCCTTTTCAGGGCTCCCTTTGACTGCGACGATGGATAATTCCGATATTGAATTTTCTCCAAATTCTCGTTCTAATAGTTCGTCCAGATCCTCCACGCCTAAGCCAGAAAAGCCTCTTTCTGACTGCGAGAGACGCAGGAATGCAATGGAACGACTTCATAAGCAGCACATCATGATCGATGGATACAAAAAAGTACTTAGACTTCTCAAAACACTTGAAAGACGAAACAGGAATTCGCAACGACATGGAGAAGCATCTCAAGGAGACCATGGAAACTAGGGACCTATTGGTAAGTGAGCTGCGGACTATGCCCCCATGTTTAAATTCTAACTGCCCTGATCACACTATTCTTGAAACTAAAAATAGCGCCCCTAAAAAAGCAACTGAAAATAACAAAATTAATGATAGCGATAAAAAACCCTCTCAGAAAAGAAAAAACACCAGAAATAACTCGGATGACTTTGTCTTCCCCAGTAAAACTGCTCGCCCCACCACGCCAACGAAAGTACTTGAACCAGTCGAAGTTCAAAACTCCTACGATAACCTAGATCAAGACCCAGAAACTAGCGTTCCTAAAACTATCGATATCCCAGCACCCCCACCCACCCCCATCCGATTTTTCTAAAAATTAAAAATAACTATAGAGAGCAATTGAATAAAATAATGCAAAAATTTCCAAATGTAAAATCTAAATCCTCTGGAAAACACATAAAATTAAACATTGATTGCCACGAAGACCATACAGAACTCATCAATTTTATGGATGAGGACAGAGATATAGAATTCTATGTAATAAAACCAAAAGAAACCAGACCCATTAAAGTTGTAGTAAAAGGATTACCCAGATGCACTAACACTAATGATATTATCTCTGACTTAATAGATCAAGGTTACACCGTTGACAGTGTTAATCAATTGATCTCCAAAAGAACAAAACTAAAACTCCCCTTTTTTCTCATAACAATGCCCAGAAATGAATTTAATTTAACCGTTTTTGACCTTACCCACTTGGGCTTCATGCAAGTTAAAATAGAAGGTTATATATTCCGTCCACGGAACCACGCAATGCTTCAATTGTAACAATTTCTTTCATACCGCAGCCAATTTTCACATGATCACAAGATGCTTAAAATGCGGCAAAGAACATCCAACAAAAGACTGCGACATTAAAGAAAGGCAGGAAAACCCATATTGCATCAATTGCAACGCGTACGGGCATACTGCCTGTTACACCAAATGTCCCAATTTCCCTAAGCCGAAAAGGTTCCCCACTTGTTAACAGAAATAGCAAAAGATCACCAGTAATAATGTGGTTGAAGGAATTTCCTTCGCCAACATGGTTTCTGGAAACAAAAATAACAACGACTCTCCCCTCGAATACGAATAATAGTTCGGAAAGACAAAGTACTCCCCGAGCTTCCCCCTCTAATGAAATTAATACCTCTGACTTCCAAGACATTATAGATCTCTTTAAAATCGTAAGCAATATCTTTAAACAATTCCCTAAGTTAAAACAAATTCTCCCTGATCTCAAGAAAACCAATGACTTTAAACAGCAAGCACTAATGTTAATGGATGCGTTTATGGACTAATTTTTTATTTCTCCATACTCCATCTTTTTAAAATAATGTTCTAAAATTCCAAGTTTTAACTTTTTTTCTTCCTAAAACCGATCGGGCAATTTTTCTTTAAAGTCCAATGCTCACTCATCCAATCGTGTTCCTACTTTTAACCTCCTCGTACGCCATTGGTCCCTCACGTACTGGCCACACCCCTTCAACCACCGAACCAGGAACAACAGCGCAAGGCACACTAAGATCCAGATATGGGATGGAGGAATCTGTCTAGGTTCCAGTTCCCAAAATAAAAGTCGGAAGTCGGAAAATGAAAACGTTTTATTTTTTACGCATTTTGAATTGTTTGACGATAAATGCATCATTTGATATTATTATACTTGTGGCTCTTATTATTATGCTTGTATATTTTGCGTTTTGCTTAAAACGTGATTTTAAAAGTGTTAGTTCTTTTTTTTTATTTTAGTTCTGTAAGTACATATTCCGTATTTGTTATTAATTTATTATAAATATTGTAGACCTTTTCCTACCTCCTCACACCTACGACACTGGGCATTGGCACACACAAGAATTTTTCAAGGGGGAAGGCGAGGTCGAGGGTCGAAAGTCTGCCTATACCCCAATGCGCAGCCAAATATATTTTTTTTTAATGTTGTAGATTGTCGGGAACAAAAAGAATAAAAAAAAAAGTCACTGAACAAATAATCAGCATTAAATAATAATAAAAAAAATTGATAACAAAAACTTAATTAAATTTTTCGTACAATATACATGAGATTATAATCAATCGGAAAAAAAATCACAAGGGCTATGGAGCTGGGTCCGGACCAGTAGATACCCCCTTCCTTATGTGCGCCACTGACATTAGGTGGACCACAACAGCTTGAAAAAAATTAGAAGTAGCCCGCACTCCGGGAAAGTTTGCCCACCCCTGTTATATAGCATATAAAGGTTCATCCATAAAAATAAACTTTTTCATTATTTTCAAGGAAATGAACATTAAACACAACAAGAGTATTCAATGCCAGCAATAGTTGTCTAAAGTTGAATTTTGAACATAGGGAAATAAAATACTGTTTCGGCTTTTAAATATTTCTTATTTATATTAGAAAATAAGTTATCTACACTAAATAACGTAATTTGGCATTCAAAATAAAATTGAAATAGGACGGACAAAATTTTAAAACAGAAATAAATAACAATATATGTGAATTAAAAAAGTGCACAGAAAAATTAAGTTTTACGAAAGAATTTTCATTTCTTTTGCAAATAATAATAATAATGTTATAATGATATAAACACACAAAATCATATACAAACAAAGGAAATCATGTCACTATATAAATATAAATATGTATCAAACTCAGTATTTTTGTTTTTAAAAACAGATCAAATATTAATAGCAACTAAAAGCATTTCATTACCAATGCAACAAAACTGTTAAAAATAACATACGAAATTCTTAAATAAAACACATTAAAATGCTGAAAAAAACTAACTAAAAACAATATCACTGAAGATCGGGTTTATCTATAAATTATATATTACGAGGCTTAATAATAAGAATTATTTACAATAAAAAAAAATCCATTGCCATATGTAATAGAATACACACGAATGTTCTAGAACAAAATTTTTTAACGAATGGTCCGGCAGATCTCTCCCCTCATCACACACACACATTCCGTGAAAGAAATTTACCACCTCTCACGGAGATCTTTACTTGTTTACGTTAAAAAAAATGTCAGATTCAAAATAATAATTGTAGTAACATTTTGTTACTTGACAATGATGTTAACAGAAGCATAACGATAAAGGAAAACATGTACTTACCATTAAGTATGTGAACGATGTCAAACCTACAAAACACAATTCATTTTTCACGCCATAATTTAACCACATCTCATTGCAACAGCCGGTGGAGAATATTTAGAAAGGAAAAATTTCCCGCCCTCTTATCTTATTTGATGTGACGTAATTAAATGTCATGTGGGACAGTCTCAGTATAGCGTTCGTTGGATAAACGATACGATGTTTTTTTTTAACTTTTTTTTTTCTCTCGTTATTTTTGATAAAGGATTGCAGCATTTTTTAAACCGTGAGAAGAGTGTAATGCAACTTCAAAATTAAAACTTATGTTGTATGAGTGTATAACTCTGCGTAATTTAAGAAAGTATAATTCAACAATTAAAATTATTTTAAAGAGTGAAGTTTAATCAAATATATATTGTTCTGTTGTATTGTTTTTTTAACATATATGTTGTACAATATTTTAATTTTTAATTTAAGACGCCGAATGTCTTAGAAATTTTAAAATCTTCTTACTAAGAAAAAAAAGAGAAAAAATTCCAACTCCAAATAAATTTGTAAAGAAATCACATGATGTTAATCAAATAAATATTATTTTTATATGCTAGTGTATCTCATTGATAATGAATATTTTAAATGCTTTTTTTTAATTTAATACTAGCTGTTATACCCGTTCTTCGCACGGATGAATTGAAAAATTAAACAATACAGATTGAAGGACAAAGAAGATTTTAATGAGTTAATTTTACGTGAATTGCAAATTAAACAAAAAAAGCTTTCTGCATATCTCAGCTGAACAAAAAAAACCCTGTTTGTTAAATTTTTAAGTCTGTAGATCTAATAGCTGATATAAGAAGGATTTTTTTATCTATAACTCCCTATAACTCTCTTGTGGATCGATTTTTTGAAACACTTTCCTAAGCTGATCTCTTCTCAGCAAATTAGCACATTGTTACAAATTTTGTGTAATGAACACTTAAAATAGTATAAATAATTTTTATTTGGAAGTGTAATACATTAATATTACTTTTTGTTGCATTTATTTTATGTTAAAATTGTAATCAGCCTTACACTCCGCCTGTTCAAGCTTTCGCAGTTCCCGGAGATTGGCGAAGATAAATCAAAATGCTAAGTTTTGCTTCACACATAAAAGATATATATATGCTGTCACGGGCTTTTTTGCAGATGGCAGAATTTTTTCCTACTTTCTTGACAATTATCGTTACATTTTGGACACTTCACACAATATATTTATAAATTATAGCATATGTGTTATTCTGCAGTATAAGCTATATTATTGTAAAGTTTCATTAAAATCCATTCAGTTGTTTTTGCGTGAAAGAATACCAAACATTTTCACACAAACTTTCACGTTTATAATATTAGTAAGGATTTCACTATGCTCTCCGTAGAAGTACATTTCAATGAAAAGCTAATTTGGTATGAAAATTGTAGAATGCTTGTCTAGGGTTATTAAATGAAAACTTTTTAACTCCAGGAACTGCTTCATGTTTGTCTTGACTCATTTTAAGTAACGTATTTGTAATTTTTTGTTGTTTCAAATTTCTGTGAGTGTAATGAATGCTATGGAACAATTGTTAAAGACAGATGACAATATCCAAATACCAAACACAAAGTTAAAGCTAGCAAAATGTGGAAATTAGAAAGAGTTCAAGACGTAGGCAGAAGATTTGCATGCATATGTAATTTTTGAAGTGATAACTTCTATAGACGTGTTTTGCTGGAGAGTGAACTTGAATGAACGTCACGTTTGGGTTTGTGACGCTCATTTGGCTTTTTTCGTCTTAGTCGGAAATCGTGCTCGTACAAGAACGTCCGCAACACAAACACCCCTAAAAAGAAAAGGATGGACGTTTCCCCTCCCCCCGCCACTCCGAAACAACATGAAACACGATAGTTTGTTCCTCCACCGCTGTTAAAGTAAAGTTCCTAGCTTCGATCTAAGAGGAGCTCCCCCCTACCTCTTTCTACGAAATTGAATGCGGGATTTTTTCTAATCCTATTTGAAGCATGACAATGAAACATATAATATTTTTAAAAAATAGACTTAGACAGAGAGAGAGAAATCCTACACAATATAAAATTAAACAAAATGTAGAAAAAGGATACATTTTTATAGAACTAAGTAAATAGTATAATTATCATTAGCAATATTGAAGTGAATTTAAGAATGAAAATCTATTTTTATAAGCGAATCAGAATAGCAATGAACAAATAGTTCTATTAATCAAATTACTTAATTGTACTTTGAGTCTAAAAAGAAAATTGAAGCAATTAAAAATTTAAAATAACAAAATTAAGTATACTGGTACTATAAAAAAGTTACATTAAATAATTAAAATACGAGAAAACAAAATATAATTAAGAAGACTTACCTTGCAGCAGCACGGGATATATTTGAACTAAACAGCCATACAATGACAAAAGAGCTAGTATAAGCTAGAGATTATATGATATGAATCTGATTAAATCCCTTTTTAAAGGTTTTGACCTAGATTCCTCTCTTCCCAATCAACAACCTGTCTTACTAAACCTTTGCTAAAATTCAATTCATGGATAGAATTAAATATTATTTAATTACAAACAAAATTCACACAAAGCCGCATCGGGTCTTCTGAATAAATTACCTATGATTTTAAGTGGGAATTTTGAAGAAGATTTTTCAAAAACAAATCAAAACCTTTAGTTGATTTTTTAAAATCAAAATTCAGTTTAATTATGTCAAATGATCCAAATGAAAGCATGAGGAAGTACGGAACAACACTTGACGGAGTTTTTTTTATAGATATTTAAATAAAGTTTTTAATCTCTCTCTAAAAGATTTATAACCTATTTCAGCTACCATAAACCCCTATTGTTTCCTTCGTAGAATACAATTAATTCACAAATATGATTGTATATTTCGCACAAAAATATTACTTTATGAGTACAGACATATGAACAAATAATTTTATAGGACAATACTAATACCCCCTTATTTTTTATTCACCAAACTAATCTCTGAATTAACATTAAAAAATTTGAAGTAATTACTTCTATCGTGGACACATACTTTTTTTAAAAAAAATTTTTATTTCCACACGTGTTCGTCAATTGATAACGCTGATAGAGAAGTAAAGGATTTTACACAGACAGGTGTTGCTCCAAGTGAAAATTTAACGGGAGAACGTTAGCCGATGAATATGAAATTTTAGGCTTGCCTTATTTGTGTTATCAATTCGATGACTTTCGAAGAAGGAAGGGGAAAAAAACAAACTTTGCTAGGGTCCTCGATATCACCCAAAGGATTATTTAAAGACTTTGTAAAGCACATACTATGCAACACACTACAATTAATTATTCACTATTCCTGCATTACCTATTAATAGCTATCTCGCCAGGTCCCATCCTAGCAGATGTGAAGTGCGTGCTTCGCATGCGGGCGGGCAAGACAAGGGACGGCCGCAGGCTGCATATTGTACTATCAATGAAGCAAAATTTTTTACGAATTTCTCAAAATTAAACTTATGATAAGGCGAATAAATAGGCTGAATTTTAAACAGACTTATTGAAAAATAAAAATAAGTCCCTATTACCCGATAACATAGCATAGTTTAAGAAAAATAGAATGTTAGTGTATAGTGTGTTGGTCCACATAGTCCAGGGGTGACGAACCCTTAAGAATGACGTGTCATTCTTTTGAAGAAATGTTTAATAAGCTATAGAAGTGCCGTAAAGTAATTTTAACTTGTGATTTTTGGAAAAATAATAAAACTCTGTATTTACAGCAAGAAAAAAAACAAAAACATTTTGCACTGCATTGTTGTAAATGTTTTAGTTATACGTGTAATTCAAATTAAATAACATTAATGTAGCTTCTGTTGTTGCAGATTAGGTGACAAATAACTTATGTTAGGATTGTAAGACAATAACAAACGAGTGTCTCGCACACCAGGAGCAATAACTCACGTTCGCTCGCAATGCTTCATAGTGAACTTTGTTAGTTTGAGCTAACTTACAAACCGTTTTGACCAGTGGTGTGCCCAAAATATTGTGCCGCGTGTCATCAGTGGCACGCATGTCACTCTGGTTCCCCATCCCTGACATAGTCTATTATTGCCTACTCTTAAAACACATCTTTCATTAGGTAGCAAAATTCATGGCAGAGCCAGAAATACCGCAAGAAAAGCATTTTTTGCTCATCAGCGGAAATGGCACCCCTTGTGGATTGATGCTTAGCAAAGACGTCTGAAAAATATGAGATTTTTACAGACGTTGCTTTGACGAAAATATCTTATATGGCTAATATTACCCAAGGTATTGGAGTGTTTAAATTCAATATTGCATTGGGAGAAATTAAAAGTTTCCAAATTAATAATAAGGTTACAATTTAGAAAAACATAATAGAGGAACGAACTTATATTTTTGTATATATTTGCATTTTTATTGATGCTTTATTTTTTACTCTTACACAGGTAGAGTTTATAACGTCAACGTTAAATATTAATCAAAATATATATAAGAAAAATTCTCTAGAAGAGTGGCAAAATGCCTAGACGACAAAATGTCTTCGCACGCGAGCGGCTGATACTCT
Organism: Trichonephila clavipes; assembly: GCA_019973935.1. Classification (NCBI taxonomy): domain Eukaryota; kingdom Metazoa; phylum Arthropoda; class Arachnida; order Araneae; family Nephilidae; genus Trichonephila; species Trichonephila clavipes. The sequence continues at coordinate 261,307 of BMAU01000618.1, forward strand.
AGGATCGGTCCTGTATATATCTCACCTGCTAGTGGTCTTGAAGTTATAGCTGATCTTCGTTTATGTGTCAAGCAGTCATAATAATTTGGTCACTCAGTGTATACGTAGAGAGAGATAAATAAATTAAAGAACAAAAATAATTCCATATAATAAAAAATAGTTTTTTGAAATGCTTGAAAATATAAATTTTCATAATGATTCAAAATCCATAAAAAAAATTTGCATGTACATAAATTTTCTTTTCATTACTATAGCAAAGTGCCTTCAATTGATTTATATGTATCTGATGAAAAAAATACAGTTTTATTAATATTTCAGAATAGATGAAGACGTATTTGGGACATTCCGCGCTTCTGATTTCTTCACACTTTTCATTATTTTCTTTTTTTTAGCTAACGAAATTTTCTACATATGAAACCAATCAGAAGATGTTAAGTTAGTTGTTATCTATTCAATTTGTAAGATAAAGGTTTAATCTTAACACACATGCCTCACAACGGTCTATCAAAATGAATTAAATACATACCTATACAAAGACGAACCGAAAGTAGTTTGATAAATTCGAGATAACACTCGTCTGTCTTCGATGGTGGTGTTTATCATCGTCTATGAAAACGATTGATATTTCCCTTTTACCTTGCAGTTCATTCTCTTTCCTGCAAGCCAGGTAACAAATATCAACAAAGTTGCAGTTTCTTTTTCTGCGACACAGAAAAGTAGGTTATTTTTTATTATATACAATCAAATTTTTATACTTTCTTGCAAATTTGATAATTTAAACTCACTGTTTTTCAATTCAAATAGTTTCAAAATACAGTCGAACTTACATTTTAAGAACCTATAATTTCGAATTTTTTTATTCTGTGAACTTTTTCCTGGAACCAAGAACATTTTAAAGATTTCTTTCGTTAAATAACCTCCAAATAGGGAAATGTATGAACAATTTGACGAACTTTTTCTCTTGCGATATGATTCCCCCACCCATCCATTTAATTTTAAAAATATTTCTGGACTTCCCAATATTTTTCTTTTAACACATTTTATGGTAATCAATGACTTTGAAATGGTTTTACAAGGTGCCTAATTTATCTAGAGAAATAAAATTGCCGTAATTCCAAACATTTATTTTTTTCAAACAAAACACACTAACAAAATTAGCAGACTTTATCGGTAATTGAATTTAAGGGCGTATGTTGTATTGTATGCGAAAAGTTACTGGTTATAAAATAACGTAAGTTTAAAATTACTTGTAGGCTTAAAATTAGAAAATGTCATTAAAATTCATTAATTTTAACACAAAATTATTTTTTTTAAAGTCGAAAATACATAGTATTCCTGAGCAATGTTTTTTCTTACTTTCCTTAGCAGAGTTCTTCTTTATGAAGGGTAAGCTATATAAAAAAATAGATATTAATAAACAAAAAATGGTGCTAATAATAATTTTTTTAATAATGTACAATCGCAAACCAAAATTATTTTCATAAAATCTAACAATTTTCAACATAAAATCTAATCTGTCTGGAGTCTCCGGATAATAATGAAAAATCTCTATCACGTCACGTTTTCTTGAAAAATTCAATTTTAATTAAACTTTTATGAGCATTTACCATAAACTTTTCAGCCTTCCATTTCTTCCCTCCGTGGCTGATCTTAATTTGACTGAGATACCTTAGTGCATCTTTTTTCTACCAATCGTTTCACCACAAGTTCAAGACTTCGATACCGTTTATAAGCTTACTGGAGCTGATTCATCTCAGTACTTCTATCAGATTGTGAATTTAACGAATCCGATTCCGTTCGAAACCGTGATTTTAAAAAAGCGCATAAATGGATAATTTTCATGATATTTAGTGTCACTTAGATTATATAATACATGTATAAAATTGTTTTAAGGACATTTTGACAAAAAAAATTATTAAATACAATATTTTGGCAAAAACTTAACTTAGAATAATCTTTATTCAAAATGTTCTCCTTTTATAAAAAAAGCTCTAAAATAATACTATTTCACTTGTATAAAGTAAAAACTTCTCCAGAGAGTCTGAACTAGGATTTTTAAAAAAGTCACATATTATTTTCAGAGTTACCACCCATTGAAATATTTATCGGCGTTTTTTTCTTAAAATTGCTCCCCTCTGTTGTCGTAAAATTTATGGATAAACCCACTTCTAAGTTATATATTTCAAAAATTCTTGTTGAGCCTCTGTAGAGAGGTCTGAGCTATATACAGACAAAATATTATTATAACTTGCTGGTATACCCATTCTTCGTACGGGTGAACTGAAAAATTAAACAACACAGATTGAAGGATAAAGAAGTTTTTAATGAGTTAACTTTACGTGAATTTCAAGTTAAACAAAAAAGGCTTTTTGCATACCTCAACTAAACAAAAAAAAGAAAGAAATGCATGCTTAAAATAGTGTAAATAATTTATATCTGCAAGTGTAATACATTAATCTTACTTTCTGTTATATTTATTTTATGTTAAAATTGTAAAATTCGCAAGCAACACCATTTCTTAAATTATAATGGCCATTCAATGAAAAACATAGTGAAATGTTAGCGATAAAGCCAAGTTGGCAAATGTCTAGCTACTTTCATAGCTCGAGCTTTATTAGAGCTTTGTAAGACCTGCCGTGTACGGGAGCGATGTACGTTAATACTTTATCCACCGCATTATGATTTACTGCAGTTTTTTCATACAATATTTTTTTTTGGATCACTACAGTGTAAATTAAGGGATATACATAAAAAAATACTCCACTTTGGAAAATTTAATCCGTTAGAGCTAATAAATTAAAGATATTTCACTGTAAAATTAATTATATGCACCGTTCACTTAAAATAAATAGTCAAATCGTTTTCTAAAGTCATTAACATACAAAAACATAACATACTTAAATTTTGACATAAACTATTTTTTCGGGACAAAAATAATCATCTTTGCGATCCGCTGAAAACGCAATATCTGCTACAAAACTATTCGCCTTCCCCGCTAAAATACTCATCATAGAACCCGTGCTGCCATATATCTTGGAAGAGTAGATTTCAAAGAATGTTCCAGCTAAGTATTGGTAGAATATTCTTTCTAAGTTGGTGTAGTGTGGTAGTTAGGAGAAGGGGGTGCCAGCTTAGGTGTCACCCACGACCATGGTTCAAAATTACGTGGTCCGTTGCCAAAGCCATCGTGTAGCTGAACAGTGCGACGTTAATATTCACTCACTCCAAAAAATACGATACAGTAGTTATTATTTTTATACTTAAAAATGCAATATCTGCCTATTCAATTAAAATTATGGTGTTATAATTAATTACTAACCACAAACAAATTATATAGTGTGAAAGACAAAGTTTATTTACTTTAAGTACCAGAAGTGATAAAAGTATTTATTTTGATATAAGCTTTAATTTCTTATGGCTCGCACATGAAAAAAATTAATAGTTGCTATTTAATAAAGATAGATTTAAAACAACCTATCCCTTCAAAACTTCGTTTTATTCTGAAATTAAAAAAATAGGGATTACATTGGTCACAGGAATAAATTAGAGACCAGAGCCTTGCGTAGACAAAACAAAATTTTTTCTTCATAAATAAAAGATAGATAATGCTGACGTGGGCTTTTTTTATAGCGCACGCCATAATTGCTTGCAGATGGCAGAATTTTTTCCTACTTACTTGACAAACATCGTTATATTTTGGACACTTCACACAATATCTTAATAAGTTATAGCCTATGTGTTATTCTGATGTATAAGCTATATTACTGTAAAGTTTCATTTAAATCCATTCAGTTGTTTTTGCGTGAAAGACGCCCAAACATCCTCACAAACTTTCGCTTTTATAATATATATCTAGATAGAAGCACTTTTCACAAAAGGAGAATAGTTTGAAAATGAGTCATTCTATGTTAATTTTTTGTCAAAATATTGTACTTAAATAATTTTTTATTGTACTACTGTAATTAAAACAATTTTATATACACTTTCTAATCTAAGTGACACTAAATATCAAATATTATCCATTGATACGCTTTTGCAAAATCATGGTTCCAAACGTAGTCGGATACCTTTAAATGCTAAACCACAAATGCTTTGATATTTTTTAACTATTACTATTAGTACATGTAACAAAAAAATTATGCATTTTTCAATCAAAGCAATATTTATTTTTTAAAAAAATAATTGGATTTATAATTTGCATATTTTCAAGGAAATTTCAATAAGCGTTTCATAAAAATAGTACTGTACAGATATCGATCATGTTATCGCAAAGCAAATACGAACTGTTGTTATTTGCGTGGCTTAACTTACTTGTAAATCAAATTTGACGTTTGTACTTCAATTTTAGGAATAACCATTTTAAAATCACTTAAAAATTTTAGTTTTTTCTTTAAAAAATTAAATGGTTAGTTTTTTTATGAAATTTCAAGCACAAAATCTGTTTTGCATAATTCATACACATATGGGGAACCAAAAAAAATTTGGAAATCATTAAACTAAACAATTTTTGTAAATCGCACCATGTCCCCTTAAGGGGTTAGTACGTGCGTAGGGGTAGGGTATCGGATCTTGGCAGGCATGTCATGAGTTCGAGCCCAGTACCACTAAAGACCCACCATGTAGGGCAGGGAGGCACGCTAAATCTGTCGAGAGCGGAAACGTCCTCCCGTTGGTGTGGTGAGGTAGTTAGGAGAGAGGGTGCCAGCTCAGATGTCGTCCACATCACTTGACCATGTTTCAAAATTTCGTGGTCCGTCGCTAAAAGCCCTCTTGTAGCTGAACAATGCGATGTTAATATTCATTCACTCACTCACCTGCAAACTTATGAAGAATAAAGAATTTGAGACTTCCATGACTACGAAGGAAACAGAAACTTGTGTTGGTTGAGTCAAAATGCATTTCTTTTACTCACCTGTGGGCTTTTCCTCCCGAAAATTTAGGGTAAGTCATTCAAGAACAGGGTGAAAGATTCCACCAAGATATGAAAGGTATGGAACATAAATGCCACAGGAAATGGGACAAAAACTTGCTCCCCGACTACTGTTGGTTGTTGGCACGAGATGACACTTAGACTGAACATAAAAGAGGAACGTCAAAAAGAAGTTTCCGAGGAAAAAGAATACACATTTAAATAAAAACTTTTTGTTTCGCTTTTTGCGGAATTTAAAATTTGTTTCAAACTTTCTTGTACACAAGCATAATATTTGCTCCTCTTGGTCAATCGTTTATTTTACATAAATTACCTCGATAAAAGCTAATTAAAATAGTATGTTGATGATTTTTTTTCTAGAAACTGTGCATTATTGGATATAAAAAGCTTAAACTTCAAGGAAACTTCTTGTTTTTCTCTCATTCCCAAGAGCAACTCGTGTGATCTGGCGACATTGTTTTCATCCATTTACTGAAAAATCAATTTACTCATCAAGAATCGATATTTACATAGATTTAACTAGATAAAAACTAATGTTGTGCTAGAAGATACATGCTAAATTATTCGAGATAATTCTTTTTCAAATAGGATTTTAGCAAAAATATCGATAGCGAGTTTACAAAAAATCCTGTTATGATGAAGGAAAATGGTGTTCATTTTCGAAATCAGCCCACCAAATTACATAAAAATCATCGAAAATTTATTTTGTATTTTTCAAAAACTTTAATTTTGCAGGCCTGTGTAATTTTTTGTTCCTCGTTGTATTGAAATTATACCCTCACCGTTGGAATCCGAACTTTCTAAAATTTGTGACCCATTTTCAATCAAACTTAGTCATTCTGTCAAACCCCAACTGTCATTTGCTCTTCTGATTGAACTGGATCTAAAGACTAAGTTCTTCAATGTCTTGCTTTGGCTCATGCATTTCTATGAACTCATCAATAGTCAGCTCCTTATGGTGGGAATCCAGCAGTTCTTGAACGTCATCACTACCTAGTTCTAAATATATTTACCTGGCAAGATCGACAACTTCTTCAAACGCATTACCAATTTGATCATCCCCCTTGAAAAAAGACTAATGGACGAGATTTGAAAATTGCGTTACTCCAGGTTCGCATACGTCGAGTTTGCGCAAGTCGATGTATAACTGTATACTTTGAATTTTCTCTTAAGTTGTCATTATTTGTATAAAGTGTACAATTTTCAGAAATTAAAAATAGTAACTCAACTACTTCACCAGTATTCAAAATAAAAATAATAATAGTAAAAAAGAACAGATGAGAAAAGAAGAAAAATGCATATTTTTTCGCATTTTCTGAAATGATTCATTGGTTGTTTATCAAGGTTTAGCATTTCGAAGATATACGATGCTCATTGGTAATCTCGTAATTTTGAACCACAGTCAAGTGACGAAGAAGATCTGTCACCCCACATTCTCAATTTCCACAGTTCTCCAACAGGAGTATCCACGTGTGAAAGAGAAGTCTGACGTTTAACTAGACCCCTTCTCTATGATAGCTTTTCTCAAGATTTTAAAGAGCTTTTTCTAATTATTTTAAAGTTTTCTCCAAATGGTAGGATATAACACCTTTCCTTGAGCAGCTATAATATGAGTAATTATAACAAAATAATAATTTTTTAGCTCAGCAAATACTTTTTTCAAAGAAAGAAAAAATGCTATTTATATCCATCAACATATATTACAAAAGAAAGTGTGCATGCTGCTAAAACTCAAAAGCAAGTCCAGGCATGATCAAGAAAGTTATATGGTGTGATAGCCTAATCTTAATGCCAAATGTACCGTCAAGTGTCTCAATGTGCACGCCGTTTCCAGAAATACCACCATCACAACTGTTACTATCGGTTTGGATTTTTAATGCCAAATGAGGGATGTCATGAATTGTAGACAAATTTGTAGACATGTTTGACAAATATGCAGAGTACAGCAGAGGGCCATTGAGAATTGTACCGCGTGCCACGTGTGACCCGATGTACCCGATGGCTCCATGTAATATATTAGGTCAAGGGTGTCAAACTCAAAGGCTAATTTAGGACAAACAAACAATGTTTAACTTTAGATGGACCGCAAAAAAATCAATATTCCTGGAAACGTAGATTTATTTCGATCAATGCATTATAATTAACATATATCTAAAAGAACAAGAAAAGTTAAATGTTTACGTCCTGACATTTGTGACATCATTATTTCCTTTCATAACTGAAAATAACTGCTCGCACACCGATAAGTACTTCCAAACATGAAATTATTTCATATTCGAATTTTCGAGTATTTTCAAACGTAGTTGGTAATAAATTTGTGAAATTCAGACACACCCATTTCGATGAATTTTGCCTTCTAATTTGAGTCGCACTAAATCTTGAACAACTCCATTTGCATATGGCTGAGTATTGAGTTTGTATTTATTGAGAAAATCGAAGAAAAACAAAATTTGTCTTCCAAAGAATTAAAATTCAACAATTTTCTGTTATGTGCACCATTCCTTACAAGACTATAGTGGGAGAACTGAGCCCCATATTATTACACTTTGACTAAAATTTATGCAAATCAATTGCTTTCACAGAAAAATACTGTTAATTATTTTATATATAAGACATCTTGGTAATAATCTATAAATTCAACTTTTCGTTCCACAACATATTTCTGTTAATTCTTTTAACAGTTGAACATTAAATCAACTTTTTTAAGGTATTTTGTTTGTATTTTTTAAAAATTATTTAAACATTATTAAACTCTTAATTTAATTTATTCTCTTAAAATTATTTAAACTCTTGACATATTTTAAATATTATCTATACTTAAATACGGTATTTACCTGATTGTGGTATGTACGCTAAATGTACGCATTTTGTTTAATAATAACAGAAAAAGAGTATAATTAAAAAAAGCGTTTAGAAAATTCTACCTATCTTATTTTTATTTTGTCTCGGTTTGTTATCTTATAATCAATTATTGTGTGCCGATATAATGGCCGGGCCGCAAAAATGCTTGTTGTGGGCCACACGCGGTCCGCGAGTTTGACACCCCTGCACAAGGTTGCCTCCCGATCCCTTGTTTAAATAATGTTAGAACTAAATCAATATGATTAATTTTTATGTTATAAATCAAGAAATGCGTACAGATATTACAAAAAAAAGTGAAATTATTAATTAATTAACGTCTAACACTATTTATTAATACAATTGAACAAATTAATTCTTTTGTCAAAACCATCTAAAGTTAAATAATTTAATAATGTTTTACCTGTTTTCCTGCTTTATCAAGCGCGTCACGGTCGACAGTCTCCGAGTCGACCTATTAATATGCATCCAAATAGCTTCACTTCTACTTCCCCGTTACCCTTTCTCTCCCACCCTCAATGGACTTGCACGCCGTCATAGCAACATGTAAAAACGCGTCTGAAATTCATTTTGTTACTTTCTTTCACCCGAGACGGTTGTATGTTGATAAGCGTGTTCGCGAGACAAACGGAAGTGAAAGGCAAGTTCTTTTTTTTTAAATTTTATATCTGTATTTTATTAATTAAGAAGTAGGCAATCTGTTACTATTTTATTTAAATAAATTCTGCTAGACAACACTGAGTTGATGTTTCTACATTTTGCGATGAGGAAATAAGATGGCATTGTTTTTTTTAGTTCAGTTTTGGAATAAGATGACGATTTTTTCCCCATATATATAAATAAGGGGTACTCAACCTTTTTTCCTTCCGGACCGCATACACAATACATTTATTTCATGCGGGTCGTAACATGCGGATATGGAAAAAACACGTTGTAAAACCAAAGCAACATTGACAAACAAAATTCATCAAAATATTAAAATTCATATTGTTGGCTTTTATTTTAATACCATATTAATTTTTCTATCAAATGCACGCACAAAAATATTTAGTTTTAAGGGGACATGGTACGATTTACACAAAATTTTTTAGTTTAAGAATTTTCAAAACTTTTTTGGTTGTTTCCTATGTGTGTATACTATGTAAAACAGATTTTATGCTCAAAAGTTCATAAAAAGCTAGCCATTTAAATTTTTAAGGAAAAAACTTAAAATTTGGAAAACAATTTTAAAATGCTACTCCTCCTACAAAAATTTATGTACATGCATGAAATTTGATGTACAAGTACGTCAAACTATGTATAACAAAAGTTGGTATGGGTTCTACGATAACATGATTGGTATTCGTACAATACTTCTTTTTTATGAATGCTTTTTGAAAATTTCTTAAAAATGTATAAATTCTGAGTTCAATTATTTTTTAAAAAATAAGCATTGCTTTGATTCAAAAATGCATACCAACTTTTGTTACATGTACTATTAGTAATAGGTAAAAAAATTTAAAGCCTTAGGCACAATAGGAAAAGAAAGCCTTAGCATTTTAAATGAAGACAAACTAGTTATTTTATCTTTGTGAGAGAAGCAAGTTGTAAGTTTTGATTTACCATAGGGATGTGAATAAAAACGGATGTAAAAACTATCATAGTTCAGCGTTTCTTAAGTTTAGAGCCTTCAAATTTTGTGAGGTTATAGAAAAGTATCTAAAGAATAATTTAGGCTAAAAAAATTATATTTTATTTTTTGACCGATTTTTGTCAATTGAATCGTACTGTGTCCTCTCTTAAGTCTTTTTTACTGAGTTATGGGATAATTTCTATTTCTTTTTTTGTCTATGACAAAAACTCTTGTGCTTACATTCTACCATTAAGAAGACTTGGTACCCCCAAAATCACAAACCTATCGTTTTTTTTATTTTCATTTAATCTTATTCTTTGCATTATTATCTTTCGATTGATGTATCACTTGTGCATGTCGGAAAGTTAGAAGTTGAATAAAACTTCATTTGAAAACAAATTAGGCAATTCAACCACGTCCCCCTTTTACGAAAAAAAGCTAAAAAAAGCGTTTTGATAAAAAAAACCTATTTTATAAAGAGAAATAATAACATTAAAAAAAGAATGTGCAATATGTAAAGCAGAATATTTCCGAGGCAATACATACAATCATTTTTTTCTTTGTGAAAGGTGTGCATGTAAAATTTTTAAATTAAGGCATTTTATATTAATAATTTTATATAATTTCAGTTCTTATTCCTGATATATTTTTCATACAAATGTAATACTTTAATATTATAAGAAGAAAAACAGCTAAAATTTCTGTCGTGACATAAAAAATTTTTTTTTAACTTTTTTCTTGAATTTTCTTTAAAATTAATACTCTCTAAAAGTTGATCATTCATAAAAATGTGTGGGTCGAAAAAATATGAAAATGCAATTATTTTAAAGAAAAACGTATCACTAATATCTTAAAGTGGTATTTTAGGTTTAATAAACTTATAATTATTATTTTTCAGAATTATAAACTTTAAACTGGTTTTTCTCAGTTTGTGTTTTTCGAAACCTTAGTGCATTCAAAATGCTACTCCTTCGACAATTATTTACCAATCACTTCCATTTTTTTTCCTGCGAGTTAAAAATAAAGCATGTAATAAAATTAGGGTTCCGTTTTGCTATAAACTAAATTTAAAAAAAAAAAATAAAATGTAAGACATGTTGGCTTTTTTGTTGATTTTTAGCCTGTATATCAACATTTTATTTTTTTTCTCGAAAACGAATGAAGTTATTCTAAAATTGATCCCTAAAATTCTTTAGAACATCCATAAGAATATTATAAAAAAATTTCAGGTCAAAAAATTAATTTTTACAAAAGGAGTAGAATTTTAAAATTTTCCCAATTTTCTTCAAAAAATTTAAATTTTTAAAATTGTGTGAATAATATATAAAAATTTTCATCTGATATCATTTTCTTGAATAGAAACATTCTATAAAATGCTAAAAGATAATTTTTAAATACGTAAATAAAGAAATTTGCTCAAAGGGTACCAAGTCCTCTTAAGGAAAAAAAACAAACAAATTGATAAATTTAATTGCTTGATTAATAGAATTTCCTGCTAAATTTTTAGTACATTGTTCTCCGATATTTAAATTTCTTAGTGCATTGGGCCATGACCTGGCCACTCAGAAAAGATTGGCAGGCCGCAGGTCGAGAATCACTGATGTAAATTATTCTTCAATGCATAAATAATACTGATGTACATATACAAACTTTTTTTTAACAAATATACAAACTATATTTAAATTTTTACTCATAACTTTATGAGGGGTACTTTTGTTTTATAATGTTTTTTAGGCAGTTTCTTTCTATTTTTTTAAGGAATAATAATGACTTGGTTTCTTTATGGTAGAAACTATGTTGTGTTGACACAAGCAATGTTATTTATCATAAACATTTTATTGTGCTAATTTTTTCTGATTAAGGTATTTATTTAAAAAAGAGGTCTCGTTTCACAATTATAGTTGCATTTTATTTTTGTTTATCTTTACTTAACATTTAATTTTTTAAAGTTACTTTTTAAACAGATCACAGGGAATAGTCACAAAACTCTTTCGGGGTGCTCAGTTCTAAATTTTATTAATAACTATTATGTTAATGTATAATTTAATCATCAATAAACAATTTTTCTTCGTCTAATTGTGTATATTAAATATATAATATGTAAATTCAATGCCATTTTAATTATACTATCAATCTGTTAAATTTTTGGACACTGTAATAAATTATTGTAGCAATTAACTTCATGTAAAATGTGATAATGTCTTAACATTAATAGTGATTTATATGATAATAATAATAATATACACAAGTTGATTATCGCTTGAATATTATTCATTAATTATTATTCTCGTACTTCTTTCGATGATCATAGAAATTCAACCTATCCTAAAGTAGACCATAAAGAAATTATAAGGCTTCTCCAGAGTTGCTGAAATTATGTAAATAACGATTCCAATTCTAATTTAAAAACTTGGAATACGATATAACATTTTTACCATAATTAGGATGCAATAACTTTGGATAATGCAATAAATAATTAAGTAAATAAAACTAATAGAAATAAGTGAAAAATACGTTTTTTTTAACAAAATAATTATATAAAACTACTTATTTACAAAAAAGAAAAAAAATCTCGAAAATTAATATTATATCGGCCTTTTCTCTCTATTTCTCCTAATAATCTCAAACATTATGTTTTGTTTAATTTTATTATAATAATTATTTTATTGAAATTACCAAATGATTATTTTTGGTTTCTGGAATATTGTACTATTTTCTTACAATTGCTACTTTCATTTCATTGGCAGATGAAAACTGTTTATTACTAGTATTAACTTCACAATGTAATATAGCTCAGGGCCAGTGGCGCAGAAAAGAGGGGGGTCCTGGGGGTTCGGACCTCCCCCCCCCAAAGCCCTCATTTTTTTCCGATTGATTATAATTCTAAGTATATAGTACGAAAAATTTAATTAATTAACTGTTATTAATGATTAATTTTATGAATTAATGCTAATTATTTATTCAAAAATTAGTTTTTTACTGTGTTTTGTTCCCGAAAATCGACAAAATCAAAAGGAGCATGATACAAGAATAGTGAACTTTCGACCCCGGACCCCTCTTGAAAAATTCCTGTGTGCGCTACTGCTCAGGGCCGTTTTTAGTTTCCCCGGTGCTCTACACTTTTAAGTTGTGTCGCCGTCTATTTCCAGAGCACCCACCCATCCTCCTTCAGTTTTTACCTTGCCAGTTTTGGTTCGGGAGGGATTTTCCCTAACTTTCTTACTCTTTTCACTTTCTTTGTTTTTGTTCTTTGGAGAGCCGTTTCCTGGACTAACTACCGGCAGCCGTAAGAAAAAGATAATGGCATGGTTTGGCCATTGTCCTTTCCTTTTACTTTCATTTCTTACCTTGTGTGTAGTGTTTACTTTCTTTAAAGGCAGAAATGTTTCTTTCATGACTCGCTAGGTGATGATACGTTCACTGTAATTTTAATCCCCCTTTCCAATTTTTTGCCTCCCCCCCAAAAAAAAATCTTTCGCGTCCTAGGCACGTGTCTAGCGTGCCTAAGCAGAAAAGCAACCCTATTACAGCCCAAACATTTTCTTAGATGTTCAAGTCTGGACTCCCGACAATGGCCTTCACAAAATATTAAGAGGACACAAAACGATTCAATTGCCCAAAATCGGTCAAAAAAATCAAATCTAATCTTTTCAGCCTAAATTATTCTTTATATACTTTTCTATAACCTCATAAAATTTGAAATCTCTATAATTAAAAAAAGTAGAATTATGATAGCTTGCACTTTCGTTTTTATTCACATCCCTATGGCAAATCAAAACTTTGAGCTTACTTATCTCCGAAAGATAAAATAACTAATTTGTCTTCATTTAAAATGCTAAGGTATTTTTTTCTGTTGTGCCTAATGCTTTGATTTTTTTACGTGTTGCCCACAGTACATGTAACAAAAGTTGGTATGCATTTTTGAATCAAAGCAATACTTATTTTTTTAAAAAAATAATTGAACTCAGATTTTTAATACATTTTTTAAGGAATTTTCAATATGCATTTATAAAAAGAGGTATTGTACGAATACTAATCATGTTATCGCAAAACCCACACCAACTTTTGTTATGCATAGTTTGACGTACTTGTAAATCAAACTTCATGCGTGTATGTAAGTTTTTGTAGGAGTAGCATTTTAAAATCACTTCACAAATTTTAAGTTTTTTCCTGAAAAAAATGTATGGCTAACTTTTTATGAAATTTTGAGCACAAAATCTGTTTTACTTAGTATAAACATATAGGAGGCAATTAAAAATTTTTAAAAAAATCTTTAAATTAAAATTTTTTGCGTAAATCGTGTACCATGTCTCCTTAAATTTCTCTTTTTAAAACCATTTCTGGCCGGATTAGGATGAATGACAAGTATCATTGTCCTTTTCAAATATCCGGTTAACACCACTTAATAAATTCCCAAACAGTTTCAGCTGATCATATAGCATAGGTGGATATTGGATGGTGTCCACACGTCTCGAAATTTGCTGTAAATCTCACAATTCATTAAGAGAAAAAGGTTCCTTAAACCATTTCTAATCCTCCCCTCATTTGCCTATTGAAATATTCTTTCAGTTCGTTACTCAAATCATTCGTATAATTTTTGTAGCCGTTGGGGCCGTCAAGGTTAAATTTATTTTCATCAGAAAGTATGATTTGTTTCCGTTCGTCGTTCCGCGATATGAAATTTTAAACCCATTCTTCTTCTCGATGATGTTTCAATGACTTCTGTGTTTTCTTCGTTTTCAAAAATGTCTTATTAGCATTTTAATTTAAGACTTCCAAACTGTATAATTTTTTAATTGCTGAATTGTTTTTAAATTTTACATTTCCAAAGACCTTTTTTTAGTTGAGAGTCGAAAAATGTGTTGATCATTTCTTGCTGTTAAAATTCTTTTCTCTTCTTTAGTCTTATTTTTTTTAATCATCTTTCGTAATTATGTCCTGGCGAACGGTAGTGTTTGATATCTTCATTAACCTTGATATTTCATTTTCAGATTCCTCTCTCTTTCTCTCTCTCTCTCAGCATCTTATAAAATAAAAATTTTCCCCCATTTCTTACTGTAGTATCTTCAAACAACTCATGGATAACGCAATCAAACCACGTGACTTTGTTACTTATTTAAGTAACAAAGGCATATGGTTTGATTGTTTATTATTATTGCGTTATTGCATTATTTAATGCTTTCACATAATAACATGCATACGTTGTATAATTATATTGACATGATGTTTCTTCGGTGATCTCGTAATTTCTTAACAGACACTTTCTTTAATTATTTGAAAAAGTAGATTTTAATAAAATTCAAGTTAAGAAGTGAAAAAATTTAAATTAAAATTTAAGTTAAGAAGTGAAAAAATTTACATTAAAATTTAAGTTAATAAATTAATAAATTTAAGTTAATAAATTGATAAATTTAAGTTAGTAAATTAATAAATTTAAGTAACTTTAAACTGTAAAGTTGTAATTAATACACAAACTATTTCACACGATCAATTTTAATTACAGAAATTTATTCCGTACACACACGCTCACATATTGCATATCATGTCTTCTTTTTCATAAATGCACTAATTCACAAATGGCCCTACAATTTCTTAACGACTGTAATAGAGGCATTTAAAAAATTTATTTTTTTCCTTCCCATAGAAGAATCTTTTTGTGTTTTTTACATAAATTTAGTTTAACGCAAAGAATATGTGAATTAGTTTCATGATGATTCTTCAAATATAGAAATATTTCGTAGAACCAGCTATTTTAACACGCTTTTATAAGTTTTACTTGTATCTGACGGAATCTTTGAACTCGGTTTTTACCCACTTTAAAAGGTCAGATTAATTCGAAATTTTGCACACTTGTCAAGGACCGATGACAAGCAACTCTTTCATAATTTTGTTCCATTGTCTTGAACAGAATAATCTAGATTTGGTGATTCCAGATCTCATTTCCAGATTTGGCAACTAAAAGATTGAGTAACCCTAAAAGCGAAAACGGTTTTTTGCGTCAGCAATTTCTTATTATAATATAAGCAATTGTCCAATCTCTCTTTCTGAAAATAGAAATAAAAAAGACTCGTGCATATGGAAAAAAATAATTTGTTCCAACTTATATAGGGATGGGCAGACTTTTTCAGTCGCGGGCCAAAAATTAAAAAAAAAGTGCATGAATAAATGATAGTTAAAAAAACTAAAAATACATGCTTTTACTCTAGATCGAACTAAAAAATGAAAAATAAATTATAGTTTAAGAAAACTAAAAAACACGCTTTTATGGTTAATTGAACTAAAAAGTAAAAAAATAATTCTTAATATAAGAGTAAAATGATTTACGAGAAAATGAATGTCATCGTGGTAAAAGCGTGGGGTTTGCTTTGTACGAAATTTTTACACTAACTCAGTATTTCGGAATGGAACTACAGTCGAACATCCATATTAGGAACCTCTATATTGCGAATTTTTCTATTCAGCAAACTTTTTCCTGGTACCAAGAACATTTCACGATTTTCTTCGTAAAGTAACCTCTCTATAGCGAAATGCATTTACTATGTAACGAACTTTTTCTTTTCGTTCAATTTTTTTCTCCCTTTTTTAAAAGTATTTCTGGACATTTCAAGTTATTCTCTCTTTTAACACATTTTATGGTGTTCATATATCTTGAACTGGTTTTATTGGGTGCCTAACTCGCCCTAATCCTAGAAGTGCAGTCTTTAACGCTCATTGTCCAGTTCACTAGTAACATCTTCGATACCCCCGTTCACCCTCTGTGGAGTTGTCTCGTGTCCCCGTGCCCTTGAACTAGTCTCCGTTCATTTGTAGTGTTGATCAGTCGTACTGGTAACTTCGTTTCTGTTGCTTGAAAATGTCAAAACGTAATTTTTTGAGCTTCAAAGAAAACAATTTAATTCTTCTGGAAGTGGATAAAGGCGTTAAGGAAAAGAGATATTGCTTTGATATTTGGTATATCCCCAAACGGTCTATCAACTATCATAAAAATTCGAGGTAAGCAACAAAATTATGAGTTATCGAATCTTGTTCAAAACATTTCAGAACTTATGTCAATGAAGATGTCGACGAAGCAATTTTGAAGTGGATACACATTATGCGAGATAGAAATGTTCCGATCTTTAGACCTTTCATAATAGAGAAAGTTCTTCAATTTGCGAGGGAATTGGGTTACGACCAACTTCTAGGTAGCAACGAATAGCTAGAAAAATTTAAGAAAAGACACGGAAAAATACGCCTGAAGGGATTTCGGGTGCATTACAAAGATAGGCGCATTATGAAACAGAACAAAACATTTTTTTAAACAAAGAAACTCAAAAACAAAGTAAACAGATTTTATGAGTAATTAAATTTAAGGACGCATGTGCTAATGTATGTTTAGAAATTCTAGTTATAAAATAGTGTATGTTTAAAATTACTTGTATACTTTAAATTAGAAAATGTTCTTAAAATTCATTAATATTACTATAAAATTATTTTCTTAATTTTGAAAATACAGTGTATTCCTGGAAATTCTTTTTTCTTGTTTTCCTTGCAGTTTTTTTTTTTGATGGTTAAGATATAATAAAATAAGTAAATATTAATTTACAAAAGGGTGAGAATAATTATTTTTTATATGTATAGTGCTTATGAATTTAAAATTTGTTTTATGTTGTTAAAAAAGTATGTTGAAAGATGAACCTCTATATAGCGAATTTTCCATATAACGAACTTTTTTCGGGATTTAGCGACGTCATTATATAGAGTTCCGACTGTAGTAAGAAATTATAACAATTGATATAGAGCACCCTACGCTTTTACCCCAATGACATTAATTTTCTCATAAATCATTTTACTCTCATATTAAGAATTTTTTTTTTACTTTTTAATTCGATTAACCATAAAAGCATGTGTTTTTTAGTTTTTCTACATATAATTCATTTAACTTTTTTTCACTGTAATATTTCTAATAGCTAAGTTACCAAACCGGAAATTCTCACTCTCTTTATCTCCACCCCCATACATCATTATGGTTTCTCCTCTATCGTAAAATGAGCTTGAAGGTTGTATTGAAAATATTGCAACAACAAAAAATATAGAATAAAGATTCTGAACTTGATAAGTTATATACGCATCCTTTTGTAATATATGGTTCCTTTTTTATGACAGTGCGATTGCTCTTGTGGAGGAGAGGAGAGAAAACAAACCGGGGTGGAATATTGTGAACGGTTACAGAGTCAAGTCATTCTCCCGCCAATATACTTGCGGTTTCTTCGAATATGATTCTGTCTTTTCTGCGAATTAGAGCTTAATCAAGCCTTATGCCCTTATTGTTTTCGAAAGATTATTGGAATTATAAGAGAATGACTACTTTTCGGAATCGTTGATTTTAATGTACTTGCTATAAGTGCATTTCAAATAAAATAAATCAATTGATTTATCAAACATTCTTTTATGAAATATATATTCTTCATATAATTCGCTATACATACATATATATATATATATACTAGCTGTACCCGGCGCGCGTTGCTACGCAAACAACTGAAATAAATTTAAGAAAAATAATTTTAAAGGAAAATCAGTACACAAATATTCAATTCATTCAAAGCCGTTTCGAAAAAATTGTGTGATTACAAAGTTCAGTTTCAATTAGATGTTTATTGAAGTGCTGTGGGATACACAATATTTCTTGTTTTTCCATCTGGTGCGTAGACGAATAAATCAAAAGGTTTCCGACACGTGAGCAAGCCATAGAGCTGTCCATGTGAGAAGCATGGATTCTCCAAATTTAATCCACACACTTGTAACGATTGTCCGTGTGCTTTGTTAATAGTCATTGCGAAAGAGAGTCGCACCGGGAACTGTAAACGTTTGAATTCGAATGGCATATCTGTCGGGATCATTGGGATATGTGGCCACAGGACGTCTTCACCTTTGAATTTTCCAGTCAAAATTGTTGCCTCGATAACATTGTTCATCATTTTCTTGACTGAGAGTCTGGTTCCGTTGCAAAGTCGTGGTGGATTTATGTTTCGAAGAAGTATGATGGGTAGTACGCGCCAATTTTCAATGTAAGAATGTGCGGTGGCATGCCTGGCAAATCAAGCGAATTCAAGAATTCAGTTGGATAATTGACAACCTCATCTTGATTCTCCACAGTATCGATGGACTTATATGTTGTCGTTTCACTGGGTATTCCATGCTGAATGGTGAAGTTGATGGTATTGACATCGATGTTTTTGGCTGCTAATATAGCACGCGTACTGAGCCACTGATGGTTTTTGTAGTTTTCTGCAATGTTTGGGGAAAATTTTTGCACCAATTCGTCGATGCTTTCTGTGATCTTACAGAAGTTTGCTGGCAGATTCATCAATTTCCATTCGCCCATTTCCAATATCCATGAATTATTTTGCAACATTTACAGCCGATGCATCCCGTTGTAGCTGTACACGCATGTTAGTTTTCAAAGTCAATTTCTGTAAATGACGCCATAGAACTGATGATTTAAGACATGCATGAAGTTCATCAGCGGGTGTTGATCGTGGTATAATGGGCAGTGTTTGTCGAAAATCACCAGACAATAAAATGAGTGCGCCACCGAAGATCCGTCTATTTCCTCTGAAATCTCGCAGTGTACGATCAAGCGCTTCCAATGCTTTCTTGTGAGACATTGTACATTCATCCCATATGATAATTTGACACGTTTGGAGTACTTTTCCCATTCAGAGATTTTGCTGATGTTGCATGTTGGTGCTTCAGTGTTTTGAAAATTCAACGGCAGTTTCAATGCTGAATGCGTTGTTCGGCCACCATCCAAAAGAGTTGCCGCAATTCCAGATGATGCAATAGCCAGTGCAATATTATTTTGTGATTGTATGGTTGCCAAAATTAGTGAAAGAAGGAAAGTCTAGCCTGTACCACCGGGCGCATCTATGAAAAACAGTCCACCGCTTTGTTCTGTGATTGCACGCATAATTCTGTCATACGCAATGCGTTGTTCTAGAATCAACTGCGGAAGATTTGTCCTAACGAATGTCCCCAGTTCGTCAGAATCACAGTGTGTTTCTCGTTGCAAATCACGATCAAAAAGGGTGTTTGCAGGTCGGTTTGAAGCAGGCATTCCCAGTTGCACCAGTGCCTTGTTAGCGATTGTCTCTCTCAAACATATGTCTTTAATCAAAATCAATGCTTCATTATACACGTTTGATGTGAATTGAATGTCCAGATTTTGATTCGCAGCGCGCAAATGATGTAGAATATCTTCACTCATGTAGTCCTTGCATTTTCCCCAAAGATCTTTTGGATTAGATGGGAAGCAGGTTGTTAATATTATGGCAAATAGCGTGCGTATTTGCTGTGGTCGAGCAGTATTCGATGCATCATCTAGTGCAGTGTCCCAATGTGCATCATTCTCAAGAAGATTTAGTTCTTGGCAAGCTTGGCGATAAGTAGTACACAGCTGACCGTTGACTGTTCTTAAATCTTGGAAGGATATTGGTCCACGTATATTGATCAACAGCAATATTAGATAGAAGCATTCTGTATTGTTCGGATGAACAGTGTACAGACGATCCAATGCATCACTGGAATATAAATTGGTATGTCCTTCAACTGCTTTACCTTGTTTGCGACGTTGAAACTTTTTAGTCGATGCATTCCACGTGTAGAATTTCGGTACTTCAGAATAAAGCAAAGTTTTAGCAAAAGATCATCTTGGCACAATGAGTAAAACGCAGTTAAAGTTGCTGCCGGTGGAACCAATGCTCTTGCACGTACATTATCTGCTGTAAAGTACACGCGATGTCCATTCTCGAGATGCACCACCAAGTGTACTACTGTTGGATATCGTTCATGGATTGGAAATGATAAGATGCGCCATACTGTTTCATTGCTGCTTATGTAGCGTCCAAGTTGGTATTGGTTGATTTCATCAAGCGGTGCAGCTACATTCCCTACTCCGAAGACTGCCATGTCGCTTCCTTTGTTGACATATTTGCAAATGTATTTGATCGACTTCACTGAATTGCAATATTTAACATTAATGTGTGCTTTGAAGGTCTTTGAAAACAGTGGTGAACATGGCACAATCCAACGATTATCTACTTCAATATCAATGTTTCGTACTTTCAGAACGACGGATTTGCCACCATCCTCAACTGATCGTCGACGATGCAGTGGATATCCGTCATTGCTAGTGATAGTATCAGAAACCAATTTTTTTTGGGGTATCGTTTCGTGCATTTCCCATCAGACATGCATGGTGAATTATTGTTGAATGCGCCACATGGGCCATGGATCATATCTTTGGTGACGACGTCGAATAAGTTTGGATCAATGTGCTTATCTGGTATTTCTGCTGAGATGATTTGATCAATTTGATCTGGCGGAATTTTGTTGATTAACCAAACCAAAATATATGCATGTGGCAATCCTCTTTTCTGCCTTCCAATGGAATACATCCAGCAGCGTGTTTCTCCAAAAACATGATGCTTGATAATAAAATCCATCAAACATTTCAATTTTTGTTTAAATACGCGTGCGGTAATGTCATGGCGGTCCGAAGATGATTGTTCAACTAATAGAAGTTCTTTAATTTCATTCCATGTTGGATTGCATGTAAAGGTGACGAACAAATCTGGACGACTATATGCGCGAACGTATGTCATCGCATCTTGTGCGTATTCATGCATGTGCCGTGGACTCCTCGTGAATGTAGATGGTAATATGGCCATTCTTCCCAATTCCTTAGGATTGACGTTACCATCATTAAAGATTGCCTCTCGTAAATGGATGTACTGTTCAGAACGCAACTCGGTTTGATTCAATCGAATATATAATAGAAGTTCGGTTTCAATCTTCGCGTACATGTCGACGATATATTGATGGAACAATTGTCTACATTTTAGAATGTGGTTCTCAAGGTTTTGAACGAATCATCAGTCGATACGAATAATTCTTGGCACTGACTTTCTTATTCGTTCCCTCACCTGTTTGTGGATTTATCATTTTGATGTTAAAATGATATCCATCATCTCCTCGCCAAAACAGAATCGGATACTGCAATCCGTCGTATGAGCGATGAGTTTCGGAGACTCGCTGAATGTCACCACTTCGGCGAAGAATTATGTCGCGCGGTTCAAATTCTTCGCCAACTATAACGATCGCCACTTCATCGATTGTTTGTGCATTGAACTGTCTCTCGTGTTGGCCAACGGGTCTTTTGTCTGCTCGAATCACAACTGCATAGTCATCGGCTGGCATTCGTTGAATGGCGATTTTAAACAACCGAACTAATTCATTGTGTTGATCGAAAAGGCCTTGTAATGCACCCACAATTTCTCGTCTAGTGCCCGCATTATAATCGCATCGTTGTTCAATTTGTTCATCACTGTTTGCTATAAAATAAATTTGAAGGAACTTGTGATCTGCGTCCGGCAATTGTAGAAGCGATCCGGCATGATGATAAATTTACCCTTGGACTCTGAATGTCGGCATGTAATTTTCGCGCACGATGTTCGTTGAACCGAATGATGTCATTTGGAAGCATGAACTGTACTTGCGGATGTTTTCCAAGAAATTCTTCGACACACGTGTAACACCAGATAGATACGTTGACAGTGGTTCGGGTGGTGAATGTAATTCTGGTAGCTTAACTTTTCCACTGGCGCAGCACATTCCACGCGTTTCATTTTTAAATTTGAGTGCATTACAATACATGCAAATTTTATCCATTTTTCCAATGACGACATTTGGATGAAGACTGTAATCATTATTACTGTCATAGTGGAATGCACTAAGATTCAAATCAGCGTGCAGTGTTCGTCTTGATCGAGCAGTGCTTATTCGAACATTTTGCAGCCTTCTTTCCCGTAATTCAGTTGTCTCAGAAGAACGGATCTGATTAGTACGTATTCGATCAGTTTCTAATCTCGTTGGTCAGACGATTTAGACGAACGGGTCTCAGTGGCTTGTACTCGAAGATTTTCCAGCCTTAATGCTCGTTGCTCGTCTGATTCTGAAGCTCGTAATGCTCTTCTCTTTCGTGCTTGAGGTGTAGATCGGCCAATTGCTCGTCGCTTTGGAGGCATAATTATACAGGAATGATGTGATGCTTTTGAATTTGTAAAACGTCGCAAAGTCGCAGATGGTATAACATGCTAATAAAAAAAAACGCACAGCAAATGCGTTCGGAATGTCAATCAGCAGTCAAATCCTTCACATACACATTCGATGATCTTCGTAAATTCACTGTAGAAAATGAATATAATCAGATCACGGAAACTACAAATATTCAATCCGATTGAAGTATTTATCTAAATTAATTCAGCTTACGATGAAATGCACACAATTATTCGAAAAACTCTCCCAAATATAAAAATACGCACAATATTGTCTGTTTAATGTAAGCTAGATATGAATTTCACAACCTACACAAATTCTTATGTCACTCTCGACTCGCAATATCATCTATCGTTCGCTTCATTTGTTTCAATTCATATCAGCATGAACTGTAACGACAATATATGAAATTCATTAGAATGACATCTTCACATAATCAAATACATAGTTTACGATTCTAGAAAAGACATACAGGTAAACAATCATTTTTATAGAGATAGAGAAGAGAAGAGAAGGGAATAAGTGATAGAGGAGAAGAAAAAGAGAATAGAGAAAGAGAGAGAAGAGAAGAAGAGATAGAGAAAGAGAAGAGAAGAAGAGTAAGAGAAGAGTAGAAGAGAAAGAGAAGAGAAGAAGAGATAGAGAAGAAAAGAAAGTTTAAAGTTTTATTTTACTTATCACACCAAAAATATATTTTGAGAACTTTTATTTATACGAATTCGTATAGATATCTATTAAAATCAGTATTGAACTTGATACATGGAAGCGCCATCTGGTGGTAACTTCCATTAATACGAATATCATATTCGTTTCCTCTGTGTAAAAATACATGGTCATAATGATTTTCATGACAATCGGATGAACGGGGCAGAAGTTGCTACTCTGCAGCGCCACCTGGTGGTGAGTGGCATCAATGAGCATATTATACAAACCTTCTCCGTGGAAAAATTCATATATATATCAATTTTCATAAGAATCGGTACAGTAGTTTTTGAGTTCATCGATGACATACAGACAAACATTCATTTTTATATATATAGATATATATATATATATATGATATAATATGATGTATAAAACAATAATGCTTCTTTTTTTACTTACTACATAACTCAACTTTTAGTTTTTAATGTAGTGGTAAAGATTATTTATTGACATATTACTTTAATTTTAATTAATGGATTTTCTTCCATTCGCATTGTAACTATGTCTGGGTCAAACTTTAAAAGCTTTTTTCCCACATTTTATAGCGCTCAATTTTGAGCTAAAATTTTCTATACACGATTGTTTTGAATGACTATACGATAATTTAAATTTTAATAAAAATTAATTAATTAAAAGTAATTTTTTATTCAAAGATTTTAATTTTACTCATAATTCTAACTGTTTACAACGTGAAACAATTGAATATTAAAACTAGCAAATTCAACTATCCCCTCATAAAATTTAAAAAAGTTAAAAAATACGCACACTTCGCAAAACTTTGCTATTTCGTGCTAATGTTTATTAAAAATTAATATTAAATAGCAACATAAAAAAAATTAATGAAAAATTGACCCAACGTTCTTTTTGCTCTTAAAAAAAGCTTAAGTGTAAAATAACATGTTACGTAGAGTATGAAGTTAGAAAGAAAAGCCATACTTAAAAAACTCATTTTTACCGATGTTTACCTACAACCGTGTTTTTATTAATAATTTGTTTCGACTTTTATATTAGATATAAATAAATAAATCGTTGCATAATCACATTAAAGTGCCTCCTATTAAATGACTTTTAGTAAAATATTAAAGGTGTTAAAATTTTATAAATTTTCATGTTTTAAAAGAGGGAGATAGAATGAGAGTTATTGAATCTCAATCGCACAATCTCTCATCGTCGCACCATGTAGAATCTCAGTCGAGGACGACACCTGAGCTGGCATCCTCTCCAAACTGCCATGCCAACAGGATAACTTTTAGCTTGGCATCATCTCTCTATACACGGCAGATTTTATAATTTTAGGAAAAAGCAAGCTGTTGGATTGTGACCGTTACTTTTTACTTAGCAATTAAATTTTCACTATTATTTTAGCTTCATATGAAAGAAAATATTTTCAGAAATATTAATACTTTATGTGAACAAACGTAAAACCTTCCTGATAATAATAATAATAAATATTTTAAAAGTTTCTTGTAGTAAATATCTAAAATTATACGTGCTCGTACATCAAATCATGTGATAATAATTAAGATAATATACGGGGGATTATCAAAATAATGTGAATACCTGTGAATAGAAGTGAAATTCTTGATTGCTCTTCGTGAGCTTTAGAATGTAACAATATATAATGTACATATTCTGGTAGTGAGTGGTAGTTTTATTGAGGTTCTGTAACTCTCCAATTTTTTCAAAGACGTAAAAGGTCCGACCTCTCAGATTTCCAAAGAGGCCATAATGTTGGAGCCCATCTAGCTGGAGCAAGAGTGACCGAAACATTCCAACTTTTAAGGTATCCGACTACTTGCGACAACATTTTTTTTTTAAAAAGTGAGATATGGAGATTTTTTTTGTGGTTTTTAGATTTATTTAGTACATTTTAAGAAAAAAAGTCTAAACTTAAGAAGACAAAAATAAATTATTACTACTTAAATGGGTAAAAATCGACAAAAAATTACAGAAACGGGGCCCGCTCTGTGCAAATAGTAAATAAACAAATTCTCAATTTTTCAATTCTAATGTGTTGCTATGGTATTCATTTTTGAAATGACCTTCAGGATAAGAAATATTTTAACTTTTACTAAAACTAGGGCACTTTATCTTAGTTATTATATGAACTTGCTTTAAAAAAACGGAGATTATATTCACATAAAAAACTGTAAATTTTGTAATAAAACAGTGATTGACAAACCTGAAGGTTAAAACACTTTTACTGTTATACAGAACATATAGAAAAAATTTCAGTAATTTATTTTAAAAACTTTTTGTGCAATCGCTGTCCCCGTTTGAGTTTTTCGAGTAAAACGCATTTAAAGTTTGACATCTTATGTAAAGTTATGGCGTCTGCTTTCACTAAAACACTTGTAGTTTTTGTTCTAGTCATTGGAAAATAAAAAACTTGGTATTTTTATAAAGCTAATAAGATGGATGACCTATAAAATAAAATCATAAAAAAAATTGTGAATTTTTTTAAAAAGTCATGATTTTAGGGTAGTCGGATACCTTAAGTATTTCAAGTGGTCTTAAGTCATGAGGGCATGCACACGGAGGAGCAAGACAAGCTTGACAATGCAATATAGTGGACGGAAAGAGATTCTTAATGAAAGAAACCAACGGGTTTGAAGCGGATTGTAATGTCTAAAAAGAGAACTACTGCAGCGAAAGTGACTGGATTCTCCAGTGTCAATGATTACAGTTAGAAGACACCTTCATAAGCACAACAATTACGGCAAAGCAGCAAATCCCAAGCCACCTGTCACAAATATTAATGCCAAACGTCGTCTACAGTGGTGTCACACTCAAAAAACCTGGTCGATCGAGTAGTGGAAAAAGGTAATGTAGTCTGACGAATCGTCTTTCAAAATTTTCCCTACAATAGAACAGGCGCACGTTGGATGTACACCTGAACAAGTGCATGATCGTGATTGTCTTCTTCCACCTGTCAAGCATGGAGGTGGATATGTCATGATACAGGCAATAGTGTGGCTGGACCAATCGCAATCCTGAAAGACCGGATCACTGGGGTGTAGAGAAATTTTAGCTAACCAGGTACATCCTATGCTGCAAAGTTTGTTTCCTGCAGAAGATGGAATTTTCCAGCATCAATGCAGAGGGACTTGTCCAATCATGGTTTGATGTACACTATAAAGAAGGTAAACATCTACTTTAGCCCGCATTGTCACCCAACCTCAATATAATTGAACCATTATGGTCTATTTCAGAGCGTTCAATACAGAATCTGTATCTTCCACCGGTATCTCTCCCAGAATTTTCACAATATTTCCACGAAGAAAGGTACAATATTCCTTTAAATAATATTTAGTACTTGTATGAATTGATTCTAGGCAAATCCAAGCTGTATTACATGCCAAAAGCGATCCTACACCATACTAATAAAGGATTCTTTTAAATTTAAGGTTTTTCTATTATTTTGGTACCCAACTGTATGTATGTATTGTTTTATTTTTTAAGAGTTTCTAAATTATTATATATTTATGGATTCTAATAAAATATATTTGGTATTGGGAAGCTAGATAAGATTATGAATTTAGCTTGTTTTTAAACTCTTCATTAGATTCTCATGTTCCGCTTTAGATGTCCACAATAAACTTCAAATGAAAAAAAGTTACAATACTCTGCCATTTTAGATTGTTTTTGAAATGAAGCTCTACCCTTTTCAAGGGGAGAAATACAATTAGTCTGGGGATTGCGTTTTTTTCTTTTTCAAAACTCTGTTTTTTCATTTCAATATCACTGCTTTATTTTTTAAATTGCTCTCTTCGAACTCCATACATTAATTTTATTTCCATCATATCGTTGGCCTAATTATCTGAATGTGTAACTCCATAAAGGAACTAATCTGATATAGGAGTTCTACGCGCCAAGCGCTATTTGGCGCTATTTTTTCATCGTGCCCAGCAGCGGTTGTTGTTGAGTTAATGGAATCCAAGATGGCGGCATAGAGGTAACAAATCATCAAGAAAATAAATGTAAAGAACTTTTTTTAAACATTTAGGAATGGATTAAAAATAACCAATATCAATCAATCAATAATGAATATCAATATAATATAATAAAACTTATATATAATAATAATATTATGTATTATATTTTTATTATTATTATCATATAATATAATTTAATAGTGATTATGATATATGATAATATTCATATAATTTTAAAAGAATAATTATTATACAAAATAATGTTCATATAATATCTCTACACTATTAAAATTCAAAGGTAAACAAACGTATTTATCTATGTGACTAGCGCTATCTTCTCGCGAACCGCACAACGCAGAATCTCGCCGAAGGTACCAAAAGATTGGGAATAATCCGAGGAATCCGTTTTGACTATTTATATTCCGATATTGCAATTAGTTAAAAAAATATTAATTAAAAACCTTTGTTTTACTCCTGCGTGTTGTTAATACCGCCAAACAGAATGAAAAACCGTGAGATTTTTTTTTATCCCCGACGTTTTCAAAACACGATCTAATTTTTTTATGAGACTCAAAGAAGAAATAATTACATAATCGGAAAGATCATTTACTTCACCACTACACGGTATAATTTATTTTACAAAATAATGATTTTTCTAAAATGAGTCAAAATTGATACGTTCTTATGAAAATGATTTCTAAATAGTTCCGTTTGCATTTTCTTTCGAGTTAATGAAATGATATTCTACACTAAAAAAGTTCATGCTTTTCTCTTTTAGAATCAGTCATTTAAAAAATAAAGTGTCAAAAACTTTTTTTTTTACGATTTTTCAAAAAATACTCAAAATTTTATTCAAATACTTAATAACTTCTTTATTTTTAAAAATAATCTCACGAAACTTTTTCCCGTATGCAGAATGATATCATCCGTAATCTGTACAAAAATTGAAAAAATTGCTTAAAAATTACGGTTTTTTTTTTTAAAAAATTGTGTTTTTCGTTTTTTACCCTTTTTGCGAGAGTTAATCGATGTGGTATTTTTACTTCATTTCTTGTTTAAAAATTATTGTAGTTTGCAATCGGCAAGTGAAGTTTGAAGGCATTCACTTAAAAAACATGCTCTTAAAAAAGTTTTTGTCATTTGATGTCAAGGGCGCTTTACCTAATATGAGTTTTCGTGTTGAGAAATCGACGGGTGTAATTTTTGCGCATGCGTGACGGCGAAGGTTACTCTTTTCGCGGTATATAACTGACAGTTTTTTTCATTCTTAAAGAATGATTTATTAAAGTACCATGAAATAAAAAAACCCTTAAAAACTCTGAAACATATTTTTATCACACAGTATATTTTCTTTTTGAATGATTTTATACAGTGAATGTGTAAATAAATCTCCAGCCTTTTTTACCTTTTTATTCTTATATATTTTTAATTCGCCACAATTCTGTATGATGTTGTTGTCGTTTTTCTTTTTTTACAAAACAATGAAATTTTGCACATAAATAAATTTATTTAAATAAGGTTTATAGAATATTAAACCATATTTTAGAAAATTATTTTGCATTTTAAAACATAAAATAATTACTATAATTATATATATATTTATATTATACTTTATAATTATTAATAAATAATACTTTTTGTAAAAATATGTTAAAATAAATATTAAATGATATTTTATGTAAAAACTAGTTACAAAAAGTTTTGTAACATGATGTACAATATAATATAAATAAAATATTATATATCTATGCACGATATTTTATCCTTTACATCTACTACTTAAGCAAACGGTATGTCACAATTATTTGCTAGATGATCATTTTTAATCAATTTTATTATTTTAAAACCTAAGAAGAAAAGTATTGTTAAAATAATGAATATGTTAGTTTTTTATAATATACTTTATTTCCCGTCCGATACGTGTTTAAATAATAAAACACAGTGGAATGAAAAACTATAAAATTAAAATAAAATATCAAAATGTTTTTATCAGATAGTTTTTTTTCTTCTTTTTTCTTTTTGAATGTTTTTTTCAGTACATGTAAATATATATCTAGGCTTTCCCCCATACTATTTTTTATAATTTACACACACACACACACACACGTTTATTCAAGCATTAAATAAAAAGCAATCGTTTCAATAGCTATCTGTAAATTTTTCTTTTATTTATTACTTATAGAAATTGGATTTTAATTAATACATATATGATTTTTTAAATGATTATTTCTATTATTTCATTACTAAATTATTTATTTGTTAATTAAAAAGTACATAGTCTATTATTTTGGATAAAAATACATTTTAGAGACATTTTTAAGCTAGCTATACGTAACGATTGATTGATGCGTGAAAATCTGATGTTTATATTTTATTATTTTAGATTCTTAGAAATAAACTATTATTAAAAAATGATGAAAGTTTTTTGTTTTACTCTTAGCATCAGAATCGTTTTCTTTTTATTGCTTCACATTAATAATTTTTTAACTAACGCAATATCGTTTTTAATATGTCAAACATCAAAATTGGAAGCTATATCTTATCTGGGAGGGGGAAGGGAAGAGGGAACAATAATTTTACACTAACAAATAACCCGTGTTATGCCGGGCCAGAGAGAGGGAAAAGAAACCTGTCTTAAATCGAAAATAAGTGGAACAAATTTCGAGAAAGGGAAATTCAATGAAATAATTTTAGAAATCACTCACATTGCACGCGTACCAACACACACACACATAATTGCTAGCGTCATGAGGGAAAGAGAAAGCCCGTGCAACGCCGCGCCATGCAGCTAGTAATTATAATTCACAGGATTCTCAGAAAAAGATGGACCCGATTTTAATAAATCATATTATTGAAACTACTGTACGTATTACAGTAAGTCAGTAGCGCACACATAAATTTTTCAAAGGGGGTGGGGGTCCGGGATTGAAAGTTCACCATTCTTGTATCATGCTCCTTTTGATTTTGTCGATTTTCGGGAACAAAACACAGTAAAAAGCTAATTTTTGAATAAATAATTAGCATTAATTAATAAAATTATTCATTAATAACAAGTAATTAATTAAATTTTACGTACTATATACTTAGAATTATAATGAATTGGGAAAAAAATCAAGGGCTTTGGAAGGGTCCGGACCCCCAGGACCTCCCCCTTGTGTGCACCACTGCAGTAAGTAATACATGAATGTAAAGATAAATATACTAAGTTTTTTTTCCTACCAATGAGATCAACAGGTTGCAGTACATTCAAGGTCGCTATGATTAAAAATTCAAGCATGGCGACAATAACAAAGAGTTTTTGCCTACCAGAGCTGCCCCCTGTGAGCTTGTAATGCCACAGAAAAAGTTATGGAAAATTTTATATAATTAAATTTCAAGCCGTATCGTTGGCAATTGATACAACAAATAGCAAAGGACAATAAGTAAGCATTTATGCAGCATTACAAATCATTTTGATAAAGTGATGCTACAAAATGTATGGAACGAACTGGATTACAGATTAGACGTATGCTTTGTAATAATCCACCATTTGTAACTGAAAATAAACTTGGTATATTTCTCTTTGCATTCATGTATCCCTTATTGTGATATGTGCATTAGTACCCATAATATGTTTTTTTTTAAATCGGTTACATCATTTCTGATAACCCTGTATATAATAATGCTTTTATAATATAATAATAATTATTACAAATAACATAGTAATAATGATAAATAAATAATATTTGTAATATTTATAAAAAAGTAAAATAAAAAAATAGTTATTAGAAATAAGAAATATAAAAACAATTATTAGATAAAGAAAATTATTATATTATATTACATTATAAGTAAAATAATTACATAATATGTATTAAAATTAAAAATGAATATCAATTAAAATAAGTGCTGATAACTTGCAATATTTCAAAAATTGTGAGTTCCTTCAATGAATCATCGAACAAGGAACGTTAAAAAAAGCATGATTAATAAATAAAATAAAGCGGAAATGTGTGATTGAGAGCAATAATTAAAAGCATAGCACTCATTTTCTGAAAAAAATATCCTGGTACTCACCAATGATATTAGAAGTATCCATATTCAAAAATAGCACAAAATACAACAGAAGACTGAAATAGTAGCTTGAAGAACAAACGAAGCAGTTAAATTTTTAAAGAATTCGAATTCAAATCGTCTGATATTAATAGGGTTACCGCGGAAAAAAACCAATAAAAATTGATTTTAATATACGTTATCCCCATGGCACAACCACATTACCACACAATAAAAATATCAAGGTAATCATACTGTAATGTTATTGCCCATCTTGACGAACTTAAACAACAACTTGGCGCGTAGCACTCCTGTATCAAATAGCCCCCGCAGAAGGAGTTATGCATTATGATAATTACGTCTACGATATGTAAAATGTATGTTCTTTTTAGGTGAGCACTATTTTCAAATTAAAGACAAAAATATAGTGTTCCCTCCTCAATTCTGTTTTTATATGAAATATTGGGCCTTAATTACTTTTCAACGTAATTCTTACCAGCACTGAAATGCATTTCTAGTATCGTAAGATCAGTTTTTGATTTTTAATCCTCGTAGGAATCTGGAATCTGATTGGCTAGCCACTCTAGCACTGTTGCTTTGACATTGTTATCTTCTTCGATACTCTTATCAACAAGAAACTTCTTAATTGCCTATTGTCACGTGTCAGCATTTCCTGTGTTCCGTCGAGAAAAGAGAATTTGTTACCGAAATACCTTGCCTATCCCAAAGCAATTAAATACTGAGCTCTTTCGACGAGGAAAATCGAAGTACTGCCAAAATATTTGGTTTTGTGCAACCAGTCAGTAATTTCGGAACCCAGATTGACCCCTATTTCCGTCAATGTTAACCTTCTATTATAATTTTATAAATAACATTTTTCTTAAAAAAGAAACTGAAAAAAGCTTATCAGTTAACGATGAAATCTTATAACGTCTGCTTTCTCAAACCTTTTCCCCAACTTCCTGCACCAGATCATCTACATTTCTGTCCGATTTGTTAATCATTATGCATGTTTGTACACGATCATATTTTTAAATATTCAAATCTATTTTCTTTCGAGTCCAGAGTTCATAGTGTTTGTTTCATAGACTTCACTAATCCACTTAAGATTTCCGGTCGCTTTCACATTTTTTTTTAAATTTAAGAAATAAAAACATCACGTACTTCCCAAACTGGTGGAGTTTCAACTATCAAAGGTATTTTTTTAAACATGCATAAAAAACGTCAACGCAAGAAATTCGTTTTGATGTATGTAGCTTTTAAAGAAATGAAAGTACTTAGTGCTAGTGGCGTAACATACACCCACGCACCTATGCATCCTCAATTTCTCGTACTCCACGTCGCTTGTTTCTCTGATCTGAACGACCACGTGTGTGTTTTTTGTTCGAGCTTCACCGCCTGCGGTAGTAAATACTCCCCTGCGAGGTTTCTACCTCTGTTTCTTCAGTAGAAGAACTTCGATCGACGAAAATGGACGGGGATTCCCCCATCTCACCCAATTGCCTGACGACATGAGCTTCTCGGAATCGGACTCTGAAGATGGAATGGAAGACAGGCGCTCGCCTTCTCCACTCCCCCCACCTCCTTCCATTACTGGTTTTAAGAACAACCTAGTCAATTGCCAGTATTCTATCCTGTACATGAATATCGGCCTTGATATTCAAAACTCAATCAGACGAATTGATATGTATCACTTTGACGACGAAGAGGAAAAAAAAAAAGTATGTTGCGGAACTGAACGCTCTCTTTGCTGAAAGTCGCACAAGGTTTCATGAGCTACGGAGGATCGAACTAGAGAACGGAAATCAACTCTTTGATTTCCCTGAGCCTACACATCAAAACGTACGCTCCCAACAACAAGACGAAGGCGCCTTTCAATTGGTGAAAGGTCGGAAGAAGGGAAGGAGCCCAACACCACCCAAAGATACAGCAACCTCACTCAAAAGCAGAAAACGACGGAAGTCGAAACATCGAATCAATACGACGCTCTTCCAACTTACCATGGCGAAGAAAACGAGGATGAGACCGAAGTGCCCGTTCACCACAACACCGTTCGACCCCCTCCACCCATCACCATCGACAACGTGAAACTGCCAAATCAGCTCCTTAAAAAGCTTCAGGACACTACTCAGCAGAAGATGAAAGGGCGAATGGTCGGCAAAGGCCTACGGATATACCCGGAAACCCCGGAAGCTTATCACGCCATTAGAAAATATGTCGAGACGGAAAAACTCGAAGCATTCACATATCAGCTTCCTGAAGATCGTGAAATCAAGGCTGTTATTCGGGGCATGCCGGCCGATACCCCCGAAGAAATAATACAAGATCTCCCTGACGGTGGGAATCAAGGTCAATGAGTGTCATGCGATGACAAATAGAAAGACAGGTCTGCCCATGCCTCTATTCCTGCTCACTCTCCCCAAGAATATGATCAACAAAGACATCTTCAACATGACCGAACTTTGCTACCTGAAGATCAAAGTGGAGCCACTTCGACCCAAGATCGGCCCTGCGCAGTGTTTTCGCTGCCAGGGATTTTTCCACTCGTCCAAATTCTGCACGAGGAATCCTAAATGCGTCAAGTGCGGTCAGCCCCACCTCACCAGGAACTGCACGAAGACGTCAGCAACGGAGGCAACCTGCTGTAATTGTCGGGGTAATCACCCTGCAAACTTCACTGGATGCCCTAGAAACCCATTGAACAAACCGCCTCCACCCCCAAAGGTTAATTTCTGGGAAGAACGAGCCCGGAAAGAAGGGAACTACAAGAGGCAGCGAAAGCCCAAGCCGACGCAGCAAGAGCTGCAACAACCTCTGCACCAGCCTACACCCCCACCAGTGAGAGCTGCCCGTCCAAGCTCTACCACTCCCCACCAGCGAGTACTGCCCCTGCAAGCATTCCCACTCCCCACCAGTGAGTGCAGCTCCAGCTCCCAGACCGAGACCAACACCCACTCCTTCCACAAGCCAAACCTCCACTCAAGCTATCAACTCCACCTCCAACCCACCTTCAACCATCGCCGAAACACTCAAGCAGCTGCGTGAGCCCAAGGTTGTCGAAATATTTCAAGTACTTAAGCAAGTAATAGCCATCTGCAACTCTGATATGCCACTAGCCGACCGTGCCATTGAAGTCGCCGCCCTCCTCCAAATTGATCTCCCAATATGATTAGCACACCCGGAGGGAGAAACACCTTTAAGATCATTAGCTGGAACGCAGACGGATTGCATAACAAGATGGACGAACTTACATCATACATAGCCGACGAAGATCCTGACGTGGTTGCACTGCAGGAGACTTTCCTTCGACCCAGTGATGACCTCAACCTAGCAAATTACTCCACCCACAGAAGCGATAGGCTGACCCACCGAGGAGGGGAACAGCTGTCCTCGTCAAAAAATCCATTCCTCATCACGGCATAAAAATCAACACCAGCACTGTTGAATCCACAACAATAGTAATTGAAAGTCAGCCAAACAATATCACAATCTGTTCTCTGTACAACCCCCAAGAAGCACTGCTGGAAACCTCGGCCCAGATCTCCTCAAGATTTTTAGAAATAGACCCCAGTGCATCATCGTGGGTGACTTCAACGCGAAGCATACCTCTTGGAGTGCAACCCCTCACAACAACTCAGCAGGCAATACTATCGTTCGTCTTGTTCGAGCTAATGGCTTCCTACTCACAGCCCCTAACGGACCCACAAGAGTTCATACCCGCGGCAGGCCCTCCACCATCGACTTTGGAATCACCTGTGGGATCAACGATATCACGGCCGAAGTCCACTCGGACCTGTCAAGTGACCACAACCCTGTCCACTTTGTCATTTCGATCAATTCTTCAATTCCCTTCAAGCAAAACTGCAAGACCCTCACCAATTGGTATAAATTTCAAAGCATCATAGCCACCTCACTCCCTGGAAATCCTCAAATCAGCGATAATGAAGAGATTGAAGAAGCCATAGTTAATTTCAACACTCATATTCACAATGCAATAAATCAAGCCAGCAAGTTCAAGCCTATCCTTCACTCTATATCCAATATCCCCTTCCAAACCCGACTCAAAATCCGAGAAAAAAACCGCCTACGCAAACTTTGGCAAAGAACTCAATACCCTCCCCTCAAGGCAGAAGTCAATCGACTACAAAGAATTATCCGCACAGAACTGAAAAACTCGAAAGAGCATGTTTGGGATTCCCTCCAAAAAGACGCAAATATCGACACCGACACCCTCCACAAGCTGGTTGCAGGAAATAACTCTAACAATAACATCATTTATCCTCCGATTCTTAGTTCCCGAGGCCTGGTCTTCGGAACGAAGGAAAAAGCAGACTGCTTCGTCGACAATCTCGAAGAGTCGTTCACCGAAAACAGAACCCCTTATGACGATGATCACATTGACAAAGTGGACAGGACAATCAGAAGATTTTTAAATAATTATTCATTCAGCATCCCGCCTCTCACCTCCCCTCAAGAAATCTGCGACATCATCTCCAAATTAAACATACGCAAAGCCCCAGGTCACGACCAAATCAAAAACATAGCTCTCAAGTCTCTTCCAATGAACGCAATAACCCATCTTACGAAAATTTTTAACAAATGCCTCCTACTTCAACACTTTCCTCAGATCTGGAAGCACTGCACCATCTCTCTCCTCCCGAAAAAAAAACAAAGACCCGAAATTTCCGTTAAACTATCGTCCAATCAGCCTCATCTCCTGCGTCGCCAAACTCTTTGAGAAAATCCTTCTTTCCCGAATCCAAGCCTTTTCGGACTCGAACCATATCATCCCCGACTTCCAACACGGGTTTAGAAAAAAGACTTCAACGTGCCACCAACTACTACGTACCACCAACTTGATCATAGATGGTTTCAACACCCACCGCACCACCGGAGGAATCTTCTTGGATGTGGAAAAGGCGTTCGATAGAGTTTGGCACAACGGACTAATTTTCAAACTTATCCAAATTAATCTCCCTCCATACCTGATCAAAATTATTTATGAATACCTAAGCAATAGAACCTTTCAAGTAAAAATTAATTCAATCCACTCAAGAATTGGAAGCATCCAGGCCGGAACTCCTCAAGGCAGTATCCTATCTCCACTCCTTTACAGCCTCTACACATACGACTTCCCCACCTCTCCAACGGTGGAAGTTTGTTTGTTTGCCGACGATGCTGCCATTCTTTCTCAAGCACGCCCCCGGAAATTGTCAGGAAAAACTTACAATCCTACTTAATCAAGTTAAAAAAATGGCTCACCTTATGGAGAATTTCGATCAACACCTCAAAGTCTCAAGCTATCCTTTTAAGAAAGGGAATTACAAAAACAAGCTCAACCCACTTAAATTATTTCGAAACCACATCCCCTGGTGCGACGAAGTCCAATATCTCGGCGTCGCACTTGACAAGAAACTCACCTATAGAAACCACATACTTCAGACCTCAAAGAAATTCAAGCTAAAACTTTTTACTCTACACAGACTGCTCTCCAAGAAATCTAAACTAAATCTCGACAAAAAAAGACTTATTTACCTCCAGCATCTACTCCCCGTCATTTTATATGCCTGCCAGATCTGGGGAAACTCTGCAAATTACCTTCTCAATAAGCTCCAAATTTTACAAAACCAAGCCCTTCGAACAATTTTAAACGCTCCTTTTTACATCCCAAGAATCATTCTCCACAGAGAACTTAAAATAACCTCCATTCGCTCAAGAATTAAAAAACTTTCACTGCCGTTTTATAACCATCTCCCTTCTCATCACAACGAATCCATCAGAATGCAATCCAGCTTTCCTGTCACGGGAACTCACAGACCCCCCACCATGCAACAACCCTACCCCGATGTTTCGATTAGAAACGTGAATTCTCTGCGATCTCTTTGGATTTCATCACACAGCCACGTCTTAAAAAAAAAAAGAAAAAGAGGTGTTTCTCCCAACCTATCCTACCGCTTCCCCCCGGGAAGGCGAAAAAAACAACTTTTTCCTCCTCTCTCGAAGAAGCCCAGTCAGCTCCAATCAACCCTTTCCGGCGCTGATTCTCTCTTCCTTCCCCCGCTCTGTTGAGCTGCTTTTGTGCTTCTCCTGCCTATCGACGCTGCTTGTTCCGCGCAGATCGCTCCTGTTTTTTTTTTTTTTTTTTTTCTTTTCAGTTCACTCAGACGGAGAAGAAACGCCCTCCGGGCGTTGGATCTCTAAACATCGGATCACCCTTGCATCGCAGGGTATGGGCAAGACTAATGCCAAGTGTGCATTTAAGCAATTTATGAAATATAAAATATTAAAGGCAAAACATGACATTGCAGGGGTCTATAATAATCCATTACGCCTCTGCTTAGTGAGCATGTTCCATCAGCGACTTTCGTATATACTATAATTTTTTTTTGAATATTCCTTTTTTATGTTCTGATGAAAGTACAATAGCTAAAAAAAGTAAATTAATGAATAAATAAATATTTTAGCATTTTTTTAATGGATCACTGACAAGTTTATTATTATAACATATATTAATCATTATATAATGTGAATACCTTAAAATCCAGCGTATAAACTTTTAACACAAACAAGTAATATAAAAAAATTTTTTAATTCAATTCCTACTTAGATCAACAAAGAAAATTTTTATTTTAGCTACTTTTTATTAAACTGTTACAATTAATATATATATGTATATACATAGGACAGAATCACAGTATTAAGTTGTAATTAATTTTTATTAATTATTATTAAAGTATCGTACTGTCATCCAAAACAATTGTGTCTATAAAATTTCAGTTCAACTAAATGCTTTAAAACGTGAGAAAAAAACCTTTTCAAGTTTTGACACAAGTCGCCAAAAGGGTCGCTAAGTCGCCAAAAGTGATGCCAACGTGGCTGTATTTGTAATTCATTCTTAATTAGTTTTAATTAATTAATTTTTATTCATTATAATTAAATTATTGTATTGTCATCCAAAATAATCACGTATATAAAATTTCAGCTCAATTGAGCGCTTTAAAATGTATTTTATTAACGCCATATTCCACCAAGATAAATAAATAAATATATAGAGAGTGTGACCTATAATAGTGGCAATTGAAAAATAAAGTCGAAATTTACGGGTGCGCGTTTTACAGAGGGTATATAAAAATTATAGCTTCAAAAAAAAAAAAAGACGAGCATGAAAAAAATTATGCTTCTACATAGTTCGGAATGCTGTTTCATTAAATGAAATTACATGCCTTAATTCTAGAAGTATGCAATTTTTCAAAAGCCTGAGATAATCTTCGAATAAATGACTCCAAAACATTAGAGCATTACGCAAGTACATGTCAGGTTCCTTCGTAAAAAGGAGGGTGCGTGTTATACGGCGAATATACCTGAAAATTAAATAATGCAGTTTGAAAGTATAGGTGCGCGTTATACACCGGATTTTACGGTAATTTCATTTATATAATTATTTATTAGTTTATTGTGAATGTATGTCTTAATTTAGGGAATCAACTGATGAATTTT
Source organism: Trichonephila clavipes (assembly GCA_019973935.1). Lineage (NCBI taxonomy): Eukaryota > Metazoa > Arthropoda > Arachnida > Araneae > Nephilidae > Trichonephila > Trichonephila clavipes. The sequence goes on from BMAU01000618.1 coordinate 299,975, forward strand.
CAAAATTTTTCATTTTTAAGTTGTAGTAAATCGTTCAAATAAGCACCAATAAAAAAGTAACAGTTAAACAAATTTTTAAAAGACACTTGAAACTACTCTGGTGTACAAAAGTCAAGCATAGTTGGTAAACTATGAAAAAGAAAGGGTTAAATAAAACAGAGTAAAACCTCGAATAGAACAATCATGATCTATTGATGCTAACCATTGGTTGTATAAATGCAAGTTTTGTGTTAGTGAAGTTTTAGGAGGAATTATTGTAGATTCTGTTAGAAAAGCGACGTGGATGCGTATTTGTTGTTCTATTATTTGATTAATCAATGTGCTCGAGCGGATTTCAACGGTTGCAGAAGTATTGATTACGGCTCACAAAGAAGAAAAATTGTGTTATTCTTAAAAAGAAGAATCATTGGAACTTAAAAATGAATGGGTGATTGCAGTCAGAAGTATCTAGTGTCGTAAATGTTGCATGGAACGTGATCAAACTGAGGAAACGTTATCATGCCATTATAAATGTTCATAGGCAAGTTGCATCAGTCAATGGTGTTGGATAGTGCGTAATCAAAGTGTAGAAATGGTTCCAAACCGTTAGAAATATTCATAGGCAAATTGCATCAGATCAAATAAGAATAACAACAGTTAGACAAGACTGATTTATGTCCCTAACTAGTCGACATAACCGGGCAATGTGTGCCAAACAGCTGTCTTCGGGACTTATAAAAATCACAGGAACAACGATTTCCAGGCAAACACTTAAGAAGACTCAAGGATAGTTACCAGATGTCCAAACATTTACCTGCTATTATCTAGTTTGAATGGCCAATCATTGGCTATTCAATTGTAATGTTTTCCACTGAATCAGGATTCATTTTACAAAGTGATTTCCGTGGCAGCACAATCTGGAGAAATGCATGGCTATCCTTATAACATCACAGATTAGTGATACAGTAGTGACGGCATTTTGGTATGGAATTGCATAATACTTGTTGGATGATTCTGCTATAGGAACGAAAGAACGTGCCACCACAATCGATTCAAATTCTCCTTCCTTGCATAAAATATTGCCTTGATGTTCGTATTGCAGCAATAGCTGATCACATTCCCCACAGACTAAATTTTACAAGTTTTTTTCCCTTAAAATGATTGACAAACTTCATGCTTTATTTTCATTTTTCGAATAAAAATTTCACGCATCAATACATTTATTTTATAAGTATTTCAATTTTTCCCTTTATTTGTAATAGTTTTCTTCCACAATTCATTCCATTTGCCTTTTATTTTGCACTCTTCTTTAAGGAATAACTGCTATGTTTAACTTTTGGACACCAGAGTATTATCGTTACTATTTGATTTAAACAATCCTCCTGTGATGGATGTGATTATTAACTAATTAAAATAATATATATTAGTTAAGATTAGTGTTCTCTGGTTACATATAAGAATGCTTAATATTCTTTTCTCTATTGCCACATTTAATTCTCTTTGACGACATGCTGGTGCAATTACAAAGATAAATGTTTTAAAGATTTATTTCTAAATTTCTCAAAATGAAAGAATATTTAACATGAAAAAAAAAAAGGATACAGTTCAATTTTTATGTATATAGGTTCTTTGGTTTTCAATTTTCATATTTATATATCCAAGTATTTAGTAAGTTATAAGGAGAAATATATGCCTGTACGTTATAATGAAATCTGTTTATGTCCAGTTTACCAACTGAAATTTTCAAATAAAGATTTTAGCCCGCTTTGGCATTTTTGTTCACTCATATTTGAAAAAGCGTTGATTGGCATAGATTCCAGAAAATTAGCATAATTACATATATATATATAGCAAACATGTTACAAGCTTAGCATAAGTTTATTAAAAATTAGGCTAATTGACGAAAAATATTAAAAATGCAATTAATTTGAAATTGTTTCAAAATTATCAATATTGATTTGTAGACCTCTTAGAGACAGTCAGTAAGTCGGAGCTTATTAACATTGCACTATAAAGCAACACGAGGGCTCTGTTGGGGATTGTCCCCGTAATCTCAAACCACAGTCAAAGGACTGAGCTTTAATTTTGTCTTCATGCCATACTGTTTACGTATAATAAATATCTTTTTTGTGTTTGCTTGCCTTCATGGTGTTGCAAAAAGACCAGGAGTATATATATATATATATATATATATATCGAGAGAGAGAGAAACAATATCTTAAATTCTGTATAAAAAGAAAATTACGCAGAGGCTTTCTCACTCGAAAATTTTATTTTAATGTCAGTTGGTCGTGAGAAGTTCGTCTTATGCCTCGTGCAAGAAGGAGAAGCACTTATCGAGATTCGATAGTGACTATCGAGAGTGCAGTATATTGCTACTCGCATGGGTCGAAATCCATCGACTGTCATCTGAATATGGAATCTATGGGTTTTCGAGGGTCATATCCAACTCAATGCAGGATCTCAACGACCTCCCACCATTAACTCCCTACAGGACATATTTTTCGCCAAGTCGGTCTTGCTAGATAGTGTAGCCACATCACTGATTTTGAAGTGGGCTTTTTTTCCTACACAAGTATCCGCATAGACAGTTTCACGGCGTCTAGAGCAGCGAGGACATAATGCATGGCTACCATTGTCGCAGCTTCCTTTGGCAATACAGAAGGGAAAGACCACGACGACAGTGGTGGACATAACGATAAACCTGGGTATAGGAATGGCACCCCGTCATCTTTTCAGATGAATCCCAGTTATGCGTGCAAAATCAAAAGGGACGTATTTGTGTCTGGAGGCACCGAGGAAAATGCACTTGGGTGCTTACATTTAATATTGTCAGGCAGGTTCTACACTCGGTGTAACGTAAAGAAAGACATTAGAACACGACACGATCACTTTTTGTTCCGTCAATTATCTGAACATCTAACGTTTGATTTCTCATATTTGCGGCTGGTGACTATGTCCTATCTTAGAGACCTCGCGCAATCATCTTTCCAAAGATAAACAGATAACGCAAAACTGCATGTTGCATGACATGTCAAGACCTACTTCGACACAGAAGGTGTTGCCCTGCTCAGCACTTTATCCAGACTTTGACCCACTGAAAACATCTCATCATGGACTGCTGAAAAACAGGACCTTGACCGCTCTCCAGTCACAATTGTTGATAAAGTGGGACATACACTTGAAGCAGCATGAAATGAGTTGGCCACCATCCAAGACCTGTTCACTCGATGCCTAACTGCGTAATAGTCGTTTTAACTGCCAGAAGTGGCAACTTTTGTACAAACTGTATACCCCAAATTGACCACAAACTATATGTAATCATTTAGTCAAGATTCTACTACGACGTATAATAAGTAAAGCTTTTTTGTTTGCTTTCTTTCTTGGTGTTATAATTTTAACGGCCAGAAATGTGTTTATTTTCTGATTTATCCAGGAAATTTTATTTGACTGATTTGATAGATGCCTTTTTTTACACTTATTATAAAAACAGACAAGTGTTGCATTTGCACTTTTTATTTTGTTTACAAACCATAGACGTACATATTTTGTGATATTCATGTAAGTCATTAAGGATTTTTTAAAGTAGCCTATATATATATATATATATATATATATATATATATATATATATATATATATATATGTGTGTGTGTGTGTGTGTGTGTAAGAAACTATGTACCTTATCTGTGCTTTCAATTACTATGAATATATTTAATAATTATAGTAGTATTTGTATTTATAAAAATATTTTTTTAGTAATACATATTTTTCCTTTTAAGGTTTTTCTAAGAAGGGAGCTCTAGTTTATTTTTTGGAGAAGGAAAATATTCGATTTTAAGATGCCATTGAAACCACCAGTGTTTCAAGATTTGTTTTCTTGGAGAACAAGGGAGCCACCTAATGATCCTGCCTTTTCAAACTCTATTTGGGAAATTTATACTCCAGAAAAGAATAGCTTGTATTGGTCAATAGTGTTGTCGTACCTGATTCCAGTAGTGCATGCTCGAAATTATGAAGAATTCGAGCGGCGATTGCGAAATCTTATTGGTGACAAGAAAGAGAGCGGACAAATTATGCAATCGGCTTCATTGAGATTCAATAAAAATCTTGTAAAAGAGCGTTTACTCAGATTAAATCCGTTTAAGAAAATACATACTTTTACCGATGAGAACTTAGTGAATTTGTTCCGGATATTCAAGAAAAGACTTAATCGCAATACAAAAGATAGATCATCAGGATCGGTGGAAAACTTAAAATTGGAAGCTACATCAAAAATGTTGAATTGTTTTATTCGAGTGTATAAGATAGATCCCTCTGGTACTAAAGAATTTAATTTATACCCCCGTGGTAGTAATACAAATTCAGGAAATGATTCAAATACAATTACGATTTTTTATCATACCGATTCTAAACTTAAAAACAGAGAAAAGGATACCTTTGGATTTGGAATGAGTGTAGAAATCGCTAATATTTTGAGAGAGAAGGCCCTCACTTTCATTCTAAAAAAAGACAAATTCCTAAAAATGGATAGTCAATCGATTAAACAAGTAGTTGGCAGCGACAGAAACTTACCAATATCTCTTTTGAACAGTGATATAAAACACGTGATGCCCAGGATCTACAAATCACCATACATTTTAGGGAAGTTGATCCACGCTGGATACATCATGAATCCACTTGCTCTAGGGATAGATGGATTCTCTGCGTTCTATTATTGCATAGGATTATCCGATCCACAGTTTTTTAACGTATTATATAGCTATGCTGCAAATAATTTTCAAAGATCTGAAGAATCCTGTAGAAAACCTAGCGAAGAAATTCTTCAATCTCTCAAACATCTTATGAGTACTATTGGGGCTGATTACAGAAAGTCACAGGAATTTTTATCTTTAGGAAATATAGCTTTGCGTAGATATTCTGAAATGTTACGCTTCAATAAATATCAAGAAAATGTCGTGAAAATACTGAAAGATAGTCAACAATCGGGAACAAATGATGTTGCTTTGGCTGTTTTTAAAGAATACTCTGCCTTTTATTTTTGGAATAATCTGCCTAATGACGAATACATTCAGTTTAATGATTACCTTGATTTCAGTGATTATTACGAAAACTTAGATAGTTTTACATGCATTGTCTTTTTTGACAATCTTTCAATTGATTTTAAAACTCTTGTTGAACCTTTCCTTTTAACATTACTAAGTAACAAGTATTTTCCAAAAAAAGATCATATTCATATCAGTAATTCAAGCTCTCCTTGTAAAGAATGCTCCAGCAGAATTATTCCTTTCAAACACAGAATGAATTTACATCAAATGCTGCAAAATTTGTTAAATAGTGTACGAAATGTTTCCACGACTAATATCAGTACGAGTGCAGATATAATTCGAAATAGTATTCGAGAGCTACCCAAAGATGAATTTCTCATCGAAAAATTGAGAATATATCTTGAGCATGCCGTAAATGTTCAACTTGAGCATTTCGATGAAGATGGCAGTCCTCTTAAAAAGGAAAACAAAAAAGAAGTTTTAACAATTTTTCGGACTCTTCAAGTATTCGGAGAAGTTCTTCAAACCTCATTACTAAATTTTAACAGCGGTTTTCTCCTAAAGGCACATCTGCCATCGGATTTGAAAAAAACTTTTACCGAGATACGCAACCGTTTGTCTCACTATTTTGCGAAATGCACACAAGGAAGACTAAATTTAGAAAATAAGGTAGATGAATTAAAAGGAATCCAGGAGGAGCTTAAGAGTATTTATGAATTCTTAGAACCAGTTTTTGTAAGCCAGCAATTTAGAATGAAAGAATTTTTGATTCGTTCTCAGATGGAGCGATTTCCGAATTTGATAGAAGAACTTAAAAGAATTACCATTGAAAGAAGAAATTGGTATGAGACGCATTTGCTTGGATATAAATTATTCGCCAACAATGTGATCAGTTTCTTTAAAAAGGAGTGGCAACTACCTATTCCAGACAAAAATGACAATGCAAAATTTAAAGACAAAATGAATCTTTTAAAAGCTGGGATTCAGTCCATAAATTCTGTATTTAGCTTCAATGATATTTCCTTACCACAACATCTGAATACAACTTCACAGAAGCTGATAGATTGTATAGCAATTTTAGAAAGTACCGATCAGAGTATTGTTCATAAGAACAATATATTCCTCGAATATGAAGAAGTACTTAAACAAATATGTAATTATGAAGATATTGGTTCAAACCAACCCGAACTCAAATTTCCAATCTTGAAACATTTTGAAATAGCAATGAGAGAGCACAATATATTTTCAAATTCCGAGAACCTCAAAATAAGAAACAGTATTTCTCAACTTCTAATACCATCATTTGAAGCTACAAAAAAACTTGAAGAAGCGTTGGCTAATAAACAATCTCTTCCAGATCTCGATCAAATATTGAACCAAACACTTCTTTCTGCAGTGAAACGGAAAAAAATTATGAAAGAATTCTGCTCAAATCCTGCTAATTGTCTGAATCTTCTAAAAATGTTTAGTTATAGTACTATAGAACAAGCCATGGGTCTAGAAAACGCCACTACTGTAGCATTATTAGACATGTTTACTCGTGATGAATATAAAATGTTTTTATTAAATGCTTCATTTCAGGAAAAACCAATTCAAACTAAAATGCTGAAATTAATGAATCAAAAAGTTGAATTTCTGATTGACAGAATAAAACAAATTAAGAATATTTTGATTGATGAAAATGAGGAAACTAGAGGTCTGACAGAATACGGTCGCAGTGATGAAGTAAAGAAGCACATCAAATTTTTAATGTGTCAAAGATATATGATGGAGATGGACGTTCGAATTTCTTTGGATCAGCTGCTGTTTGATTGTTTGAATATACTGAACCGTAAAGATCTCGATGATATTTATAGTAAAACATCTAATATGTTTGCTGGTGTCAACTTAAGAGACATTTTATCCCATGGAAATATTGTAATAGAAACTATTGGTAGTCTTTTGGATCCTGATGATTTACCTTCCGAGTTAATCTTCAAAATGTTAGAATTAATCAAAGATGAGAACATCATAAAACGTCTCGCCGAGCTATGGATAAAAAAAAAGCCACAGACAAAAAACGACTTGTACGGTATGATTGACCAAGATTCAAACTTAAGCTTTATAAAAGATTGTTCTCGCTGGGAAAGTTATGCTACAATATTACCGATAGTTAACAGAAATATATAGAACCATTAAATTCAGTCTTGTTCTTTTAAGACGAGTTTAATTTCTACTACCAATGAAGAAGGCTTTGTTATTCGTTTTATGCTTCAAATATAAATGTCGTTTTTCTTTTATTTTTCTATATGTTTTTTAATTTTTTAATAAGTTCTTAAATGTTTCTGGAGCAACATTGTGTATTTGTATATCTAAATTTTGAATAGACAGTAAAATTTTTTTATATTTTCTTTTGTTTCAATTGTTTAAACATTCGCCCATTCAATTTTGGATTTTTTATACCTAAGTAACCTTCATATATATGATAATAGTGAAACGTGATTACATATACGAAGAAAGATTCAAAAGTTCCCGGACTGAGTCTATAATTTGAAAAATATTAACAATTAAAGTGCTGAAACGCATCCTCCTTTGAAATAAGACCCTTGGGCAACAACACGCCTTTGCCATCGTTTGTAAAGGTCTTCGAAACATTTCTTGAATCCATTTTTAGACATATCCTTTAATTCAGCCTGCGACGCACTTTTAACTTCATCTGCAGATTGAAATCGATGACCCTGCAAGCGACGTGCCTTTTCAGGAAATAGGCTGCAGGGACTCAGATCAGAGGAGTAAGGAGGATGTGATAAAAAAGTTTGAGTTTTCGCAGGAAAGTCAGTGCGAGGAGGGATCAGTGTGTGGTATGCAGAAGCACTCATGACTGCTCAGTCCATTATTTTGGTTTTTGCTTTCAGATCGATTCTCGCAAACGATGCAGGATATCTACATAGAGCTTTTTGTTCACAATGTGTCTCAGGAATAAATTCTAGATGCACAATGCCCTGGATATCGAAGAACACCTCTAGTATGACTCCCCCCCCTAGAGCGGTCTTGGCGGAATTTCTGCTTGCGTGGAGATTGTGGTGATTTCCATGTTGCCGATGCTCTTTCGGACTGTGGGTCGTACAAAAAATACGATTTCTCACCTTCAGTGTTAATTCTGCAAAGTAGGGGAGGATCTTTGTCAACAGTCAAGATTAAGTCTCTCGCCATTTCCATTCGAATTGCTTATTGATTTGTGTTTAACATTAGAGGAATGATGTGTTGACACGCCCTGTGCAATCTGGGATCCTTAGTCAGTATCCGTTGACATGTGGCCTTGGATGTAACAACTGTTTCTGCTATTTGCTCCATTGTTTGCAGCCTGTTCATACGTACCTTCACAGAAACCTTATCAATGTTTTCAGCGGTGCTGGTACTCTGCAGACGTCCAGAGCATTCGCCGTCTTCAGCACTTTCCCTGCTTTCTCTGAAACGTCAATGCCACTCAAAAGCTTGAGTTCATGATTTTGTATTAATGCCATACACATACTTTTACATTTCATGAGTCGCTATAGCACTCTTTCCTAAGCGAACACACAATTTGATATTAATTCTTTGCTCAACAAACGCCATTTTATTTTCAGTCACCGGTTACTAAACGCATTCGTCAAGAAATTGCGTTACCTTGGCGAGCAACAAACCACAATATTTGAGACAAACCACTTTTAGAAAAGTGGGAGATTGCAATAACTCAGAAAAGTTATCGTTGTCGCTCTACTGGAAAAATTTCTCAGGCTATAGGCTCAGTCTGGGAACTTTTGAATCTTACTACATATGTAAATCATATAACATGCCTATAGTTTAAAACGCATTTTTATTTTTGTAATGAAATTGAAATGTCATTACGCAGGTGTTTAACTGAGTTCAACAACTTCTATAATAGAACATTTTGTACCTTTTTAGCATTTGAGTTACCTTTGATGAAGCTTATTTTCTAACTGTGGCTACTATATTCATTGATTACAAAGTAAAATCATCAGTACAACATTTCTCAAAATGACAAATACAAGGCTATATTTTTTTAAAAAATTGAAACTGTTCCGAGGCATTTGTATAATTTATCTAACAACCGCAATGGTGCCAACCTTGGTATGCGGAATAATGCTGACATGGAAGGTAAGATTTCGTTAAAAAAACTTTTTAATTCCAAAAGTCACCGATATGAGTATTCAGGAAACTGTTGTAAGTTTTCCAAACTGAGTTTCAGCATAACACACGGGTATCAAAGCAAAACCCACATTTGTTCTTTCATATGCGTCAACCAGCTATTTGGGCAATAAAACCTTGTACTCAACTGCGAAGAGTAGAATTCTCAGTTGAAGTGAGGCAACCAAAGTGATATGTGACTCATAATATCAGAACATGCATTATTGGTAAAATTGTGTGTGAATTATCTTAATCATTCACAGTTAATCGTGAGCTTAGAATCCAACAGAAGATATGTAAGTGGACTATCGCTTAATGATTTGAAAGGAATAAATAAGAATTTCGAAGAAACACAGAACAATTGATTATTCGTCCACTCAGAGGACGTAAACCTGTGTCAGAAGAAGTGATAACAGATGTTGCCACTGTAATCATAGACAGATCGCAGGGAACCATTTTGATACACATATCATAGACCAGGGGTGGCGAACCTTTATGAATCAATGTGCCATTTTTTCTAAAGAAGTGTTTAATGAGGTATAGACGTGCCGTCAAATAATTTTGACTTGTGATTATAAAGAAAATAATAAAACTAAATAGCAGCACTCTCTCTCTCAAAACTCTATTTCGAAAAAATGCATTTTGTACTGTATAGTAGTAAATGTTTTAGTTATACGGGTAATTCAAATTAAAGTAACATTAGTATGATTTCTGCTATAGCAGATTAGATGAAAAATAACTTATATATATTTTTTTAGGATTGTAAGATGTGTTACTTTTAGCAAAATGCATGCTTAATTGGAGTCATCTGCCAAACGGTTTCTAAGCGAGTCTTTGATGTTATTTATCTCTGAAAATAATGACTCGCAGGCGTAGGTAGATGAAAACATGATTAAAAAGAGCATGACCCAGCTTCTTCAAATAGTTAAATGTGCCTGGAATCGAATTCCATGTTTCCAAAATTTCATAATTAGCATTTTTACTTATATTGCTTGTTAATCTTTCTGTTTTAATCAATTCCATGTTTCTACTTTTTTTTTAACAAATTTATGAATCCATATTAAACTCATGCTGTAAATCAATCAGTTACATTAAAAAATTTTCATTTTCCAACCAATTGAATAGGAACCAGTTCATTATATTAAATTAAATCACATTAGGGTACATAAAAAAACTTGAGCGTTTCCGATAATTCTTTGAACTGTGGAAATCTGGCTGAAAACTGCGACCGATCACTCGCGTTTGTTCGTAATATTTCACACTGAACTTTGTTATTTTGAATTAAAATACAAACCGTTATAATCGGTGGTGTGCCCAAAATATAGTGTCGTGTACCATCAATGGCACGGGTGCCATTGGTTTGCCATCCCTGTCATAGACAGTGTGGAATATTTCGTATACTCGTTGGAAACGTGCCGAGAATGCGCGGTGTAGTTTCTAAGAACGAAGGTCATATTGATTGTGGTCGCATTCCTTGCCGGAGAATTAAATACATTGAATAAAACTTAACATTTTGCAGTTGTTATTGTTATTATTATTTCTTTTCTTTTATAATACTTTTTTGCATTGCGCAGCGCCATAACTCCCCTATTGACGCTTTTTGAAACAATGTTTTTGAAGAATCTTGCTTCTTATGTAATCATTAGTCTCTATACCAAGTTTGGTGCCGTTGCGGTTGTTATATCGAACTACAGATGGCTATGAATAGTGCCGGTTTAAAAAAAATCACCGCCTATATATTCACCATAATTTAAAATTCCTTCAAATAAAACAGAAATTAAATATTTACAGTTCATTGAGTGTTTTAATTATCAAGATCTCTTAAATAGCAAAAATTCCTTTAATATGAGAAGGAAGACAACTAATCTTAAAATGAGATAATACACTGTCACAAAAAAATTATGTACCCATAAGAAATCGACCTACTATTATGAAACAAGGCAGGAATGTATAGTAATGGATATACAAATGATTAACATTTCGACTCTGATGAGACAAGGGTAAGCTCTCTATGCGCGTATGAGGTGAACAGCTGGGAGAGTTTAAAAGCATGATTACTCGAGCCTTAGGGTTACTCAAACATATCTGTCGACTTGGATGAACGGTATTGCGGCTAGAGATACCTCGGAGACGTAACCAGTGACAGTACTCACAATTTTCCGGCTTTTAAAAGGGATATAATAGGCTTTAGAGAAGCAGGTTGGTCTAACAAGCGTATCGTATTGACCATCATCTCGGTCGGAGCGATATGGTAGCTGCTCGATGTTGGCAATAATGGGTTACGGAAGGAATCGTCTACTGTGGTGAAGAGTCAGGAAGTCTCAGGGATACAAATGTGCGCGATGATTGTGCAATCATAAAAGAAGCCACGTTCTTACTAACAACGTCAATAGAATCGGTTCAATGCCATTTATCACATTCTAGACAACCGGTGGTGTCAAGGGAAACCATTCGGAGATTACTGGCCAACTCAGGTAAGAGAAGTCGAAGACCATTAAGACGCCTACCTCTGACCTCGCATCATAGGCAGGGTTGACGGATTCTTGATTATCTCTGACAAGCTGGAGTGTGACCAAATGGGGACGTGTGATATTCAACGATGAGTTCCGATTCAGTCTCAATGCTTATGACCAACCCATACGCGTGTGGAGGCGGCCAGGCCACCAGTATAATCCTGTATTCGTTACCAAGAGACATATGGCGATTACACAAGATGTGACAGCATAAGGGGCGATTTGTTGGGACACAAGATCATCTCTAGTTATCTTTCAACGCACATTGATGGCATGCAGTTACGTGGACGTGATTTTAACGCCAGTTGTACTGCTTATGCTATCAAGTCGCCTTGGTGCCATTTTTCAGCAAGGCAACCCTCCTCCACATACTGTGCAACTTTCTAAACAATGTCTCTAAGGATTTGACATACTACCGTGGCCTATCCGGTCACTAAACCTCTCACCAATAGAGCACGTCCGGGACATGCTTAGAAGTACTTGCAGCCATCCCGAAATACTGGTGAATTAACCACCCAGTTGGAAAAATTATGGCATGATTTTCTCTAGGAGATCATAAGTAACCTTACTGATTCGATGTTATTCCGGAGTTTGGCTTGTATAGCTGCCAGAGGCGGATTTACTACCTACTAATTTTTATCATTTTCATGCCATATCTTCTTTGGTAAAACAATCTATTCTTCTGAATTTGTAATCATTTGTTTATCTCCTCATACGCTACATACAAGTTAAGTTTTCGTGATAATAGTTCGTTTCCTTCTGGATGTATATACTTTTTGTGACAGAATGTATTTGAGAAACTGACATTAACTTCCTCAGACAGAGACAAAAATAAACGTTTGATATTTTGTAAACTGTACTTAAATAGTTGTTTTGATCCCTATGATGTAGAAAAGTGCAATAAAAAAATTTATTTTTAATTTATAGAAGCTAGGGCGATGTATCACATATGATACATCAGGATCCAGGCACTACAATCAGAATTTTTTTTAAGACTTAAGGGAACAGGGACATCATATACTTTCAAATAATCGATTTTTCAATTTTATTTCTAAAAAATAGTGCTTATTTTTCTGAATCTAAAAATGTATAATACTTATATGTTTGTTAATAAAATAGCCCTAAAATATGAAAAATAAAAATGTAAATAAATGACCACGCCCCTTTTGACACGCCCCTTTGAACTTTAAATATGTAGTTTCCCCTGTGTTTTATCTATATTAACTTTTGATTGTTTTTTTCGTTTGAATGTTAACCCCGCTACTTTTTAGCCACGCTTGTGCGTGAGCTATTGTTCCAAGCTGTGTGACAAAATTTCTTACTTTAAATTTCGGTTTATGGCAATGTTTTGAACCGAGTTCGTCTATTCCGAAGTTTCTTGTGGCATACAACTACTTAATTTTACATTAATTTTCGTAAGAAATGTTTATTTTTTACTTATAATTATTAATATTCATAAGATTTTAAAAGTATCTTAACTTTTTTTAAACGAGTAATTATGCCAAGAATAAAAAATTTGGCAGATTGAAGTATAGTAGCAATCAACATAAAATGTCTAAATCGACTGAAGAATTGCTTTTTGAATTCCGTGGAAAGTGCTTCTAGGAGAAAAATTAAAATACCGGATTTACTAAAAGAACAAGATTCTCAAAATGTAAACATAATCGTTGAACTGGATTTATTATCTTCCCTTATGAAAAATCTCTTATGTTGTAAATATTGCTGTTCTTCAGAGAAAATTGAGCTGAGAGAAGATTTAAAAGTCGTAGAGGTTTAGCTGTGAGTTTGGAAATAATTTGTCACAACTGTGAAGAATCGACGAGTACAATGTCATCAAAAATATCAAATAAATGTTATGATGTTAACCTAAGATTGACATATGGAATGAGAGCTATTGGAAAAGGTGGAGCTGCTGCTCGAATGTTCTGTGGGCTCATGAATTTGCCTCCACCACCTGCAAAGTTTGAACGCCATAATTCTTTGTTTTTAAATGTTTTAAAAACAATTAGTGAAGACTCGATGAATGCAGCTGTTCACGAAGCAGTCATAGCGAATGATAATAATTCAAATATAGCTGTGGCTGTGGATGGCACATGGCATAAAAAGAGGCTATTCTTCATTGAACGGAGTTGTATGTGCTACGTCTGTTGAGAACGGAAAGGTTATCGACTTTGAAGCTCTCACAAAATATTGTTCTTCATGTAAGGGTAAAAAAACCATGTGAAAATTGTGCTAAAAATTACGAAGGATTCAGTGGGGAATGGAATGTCGGGGGGTATTAAGTATATTTCAGCGATCTGAAACATCACGAAAAGCATGTTATACGCAGTATCTTGGTGATGGGGACTCAAAGGATTTCTTACTATAAAAGAAGCAAAAGTATATGGCGACACAGAAGTTGAAAAATTAGAATGTGTTGGCCATGTGCAAAAGCGTATGGGCACAAGGCTGAGAAACATTCTAAAAATGAGCAAAGGCATTAAGCTATCAGATGGGGAAAATATTTCGGGACGTGGACGGCTAACGCTTAAAGAAGTGGACTCAATCCAACATTATTATGGGCTAGCAATCCGTAAAAATTTGTCATCTGTGGAGGACGTGAAAAGAGCCATATGGGCTATTTATTTTCATAAACTAAGTACTGAGGATAATCCTCAACACGCTTTGTGTCCTCTTGGTGAGGATAGCTGGTGCGGTTATAACCGTAGCATTGTTACATGGGGAATTTTATATTCACAAGCATTCTTTACCCCAGTCAATTTTATTGAAAGTGAAAAAGTGTTTCGGGATCTCACAGAGAAGGACTTATTGAAAAAGTGCCTTCATGGAAGAACACAAAATCCCAATGAAAGTTTTAACAAATGTATTTGGGAGCGAATTCCTAAAACAGTTTTTGTTGGCATTGAAACTTTGAAATTTGGAGTTATGGATGCTGTAATTTGTTTTAATGATGGATATGTAAGTAGGATAAAAGTCTTTGAAGCTCTGGGCATTAAATCAGGATACAACACGGAACGTGCCTTACTTATAATTGATAACAAACGAATTTTTGAGGCTGAACGTATAGTAAATAAAGTGTCATTGGAAGCCAGAAATAAAAGAAGGTCTTTAAAAAGGAAAATGGATAAACAGAATTTAGATGAAGAAAATGAATACCAATCAGGGAAATATTAATCAAATCTATAATGTAAGGAGAAATTTTTTGTTAAGTTTTATTATATTTTTCTCGAATGTTTAATATTTTTAAATTTAGGTACACTTTAAAAAACTATTGTAGCATATTGTTTGAAACCTTTTATATATCTAAACAGGATACATGTGCATACAGTGAACAAAATATCTTTTAGTATGTGTCTAATTTTTTGAAAATTAGATTTTATATGTAAAAAAACAAAATTAAGATTTTCATAATTTTAAGGTTTTATGATTATTTTTAAGAAATTATGCAATTATATAAATATAATTAGTTAAAAACAGATTCATTATGTTTAATATGTTACTTTATATATATTTGTAAATTTTTTTGTATATTCAAAGAATATTTTTGTAAGAAATGGTACCTATACATGAAAATATGTATTACAAGATCTCGAAAATTATGTTCATGTTAACTAAAACAAAGGGAAAAAAACATATGAATTTAAAATTACTTTTGTAACTCTAGAAAATGGTTAAGGATTATTATTAGTCATATAAAAATAGGCAAGGAAATACTAATTAAGTGTATAATATGTGAAAATATTGTTTTTTTTTTTTTTCACTTTTTCTCAAAAGCATATTTTTTGCATTTAGGTACATTTTAAAAAAAAACTATTGCACTGTATGATTCCTGATTTTTTATACTTCTATACAAGATGCCTATGCATATAGTGAACCTAATTTTTTTCCTATTAAAATAGTGCCTAATTTTTTAAAAATTGTTTTATGCATAAAAAAAGCAGAAAAATAAAAAAATTTCAAATTTCAAAGTTTCATAATTTTTTTAAAGAAACTATACCAAAATTTTACTAAAAAAAGGGTTTCACTGTATTTTATGTATTGTTTTATATATGTGTAAAAAATATTTTGCATAAAAAAGGATACTTTTTTAAAAAAGGGTACCTAAACATAAGTATATATTACGAGTTCTCAAAAATTATGTATTACTTTAATTAAGTAGTAAAAAAACTTTTGGAGTAAAAAGTTATTTTTGTAGTTCTACAGAATAATTAAATTATCCTTATTATAGACATAAAAAATCTAAGCTCTATTGGAAATTTTAAATGATATATGTCTCATAAACAAAGGGTCTTAATTTTGGCATTTTACTCTTTCGAGCATGTCCTGGTTCCCTTAAGCAAGATTGAAGTGATTAATTTAATATTAGTTTTTTTAATCACACAATACATAAAATTCATAAATTCAACATGAAAATTAAGTTTTATTAAAATTTTAGGTACATTTTATACACGAGCATTATTTTTTTATAATGTCTTGAATGTTTCTCTAGTACTTGTACAGCAGAAAAGTCAAAAGTTACATCCTGATCTTCATCATCATCATCCATCTCA
Source organism: Trichonephila clavipes (assembly GCA_019973935.1). Classification (NCBI taxonomy): domain Eukaryota; kingdom Metazoa; phylum Arthropoda; class Arachnida; order Araneae; family Nephilidae; genus Trichonephila; species Trichonephila clavipes. The sequence continues at coordinate 316,232 of BMAU01000618.1, forward strand.
CTTCCATTATCACCTTGATAATCATCTCCATCTGATAGTGAAATCATATCAGAATCATCACGATTCATCAGCTCTCATCTGATGTAAAATATATCATTGATAAAAAAATACTTATAAATAAAAAATTATCTGGGAAAATGGGTAAGAATGGAAAGCAAATACCTCAAATAAAGATTTTAATTCAAGAAATACTTCTATCAATTATCAAATCCTCCAAAAATATAGCCAAAATGGCTTAAAATGTAAGTTCATAAGTGATTGGGCCTGATTGTATCACATGTGATACAAACAAATTAAACAAGTCATTATGCTTTAATATTTCAGTAAAAATTTCTCTTCTTTTTGCTGTTAAATAGTAAAAGTATATACAAGGAAAAAGCATATTTTAAAAATAGTTTAATATTTGTATATAAATGAGAAAAAAAATATTTACTTAGATGACGTGCAAGCATCTTGTTTTGATTCTGAGACACTATTAGAAATCGCTATCATAGACAGTTACTGCCATTTGTTGACTAAACGAGGAAATTATATGAAGTATTTCACTTTGTATCTCATGTGATACAACCGGTTCCCAATTTGTTTTTGCAATTCAGTCTTTACAAAAAAATTACGAAACTTTTGTAGCACATGTGATACAAGGGGACAGAAAAGGTTAACGCGAAATTGTGTATTATGGTGACTTTATATATCGGTAGTATTGTTGAAATATAGAATTCTAAAAAGTAACTCTGCTTTTGAACATATGTTAGCAAATTTGTAGCTTATAATTTACTTTGGAAATAACTAGTATTTACTCCTACACCTTTAGCAATGAATTCATAATGCAGTTGTCTTTTTTAACAATTTGCAGCTTAAATAAACTAAATACTTTTTTCTGAAAACTTGAATATTCGAAGACTTTCACATATATACTATAGCTGTAGTCTATAGTAAACTGAGTTTTTCATAAGGTAGTGATATTTTGTTAACACTTACCATATTAATGTTCATCATATCAATCGGGTCATTTAAAAAGTGAAGTATTTTTGTACCTTTTCTTTATTTGTGAAATCTGAAGCATATACTGAAGAAAAAAAAGCCCTGAAAGATTTTAAAAGTTGCATTAAATGAAATGTTGCAGAACGTGCGACTATTTAAAATTAAAAATTTAGAAGCCAACTACTTTTATTTTAAAGGAGGAAATTTAGTTACGACAAATGCATTACTGACGATGCAAAATGTAACAAATGAAGATTAAGAGATATAAAAGCCAATTTACTGGACAAATAACTTAAAAAGAGCATAATGATTTATATTATCACGTAGAACGGTTTCGTGGATTTTATGCTATGTCAGTTCCAAAGGGAAAAAAATTCTTCAAAAGAGATGAAATTTATTGACGAAAACCGTCCTTAAAATGCAGGATAAACAGCAGTAAAATTCGTACAAAAGTTTCAGAAGGTTCTCACTCTTTCTACAGAACTCAGACACAACTATCGATGTCTAAAAATACAGGTACCTAATGATAAATACTATCTGCAAGCAACTACTCCGTCATAAGCAGACACGTTAAAGTGAACATTTCAACAGCTGAAGTAGGACTTACTCAGTTTTAGGAAGCAACCGCTATATTTATAATATGTGCGGTTACCTTCCGGTGCTTTCTCGAACAATCCGCTTACGTCATAGATTTCTCCAGGAATTTCAAGAAGCCTTCATATGTTCGTCAAGCCACCAAAAATTAGGTCAACTTGGCTGTGTCGCCACTATTTTTCTCCAAGTTCCTATTGAAAGGATGTTATGACGAAAAGGTTGGCGTTGCTAGCGAATATTACAATTTTTATCATAAATAAGGGCAACAAAAAGTAATATTGAACTATTGGGCATGCAGATTTTAATTATGTACACTATTTTAAGATAAAATTATGCACTGACTACCCAAAATTCGTAACAATATAATAAGCCCATTTATATCGCAGAACACGAAGAAATCAATATTTTATGTAATTGTCATTGTTAGTATTAAAAATTGTGATATGCATCGGCATTGAAAAAGACTTCAGATGCAATATAGACAAATTTTCCTTTCAAGTTGAATATGATTTTGAAAAGGTAAGGGTGTGTATAGTAAATAAAATTCAGTAGAAATTTATTTTCTCATTTTCTCACACACAAAAAAAGAAGTGCGTTAAAAGATGAGCAAAAATTTTAAATATACATATAAGGTTTGTAAATAAAATGCTGTCGACATAGATAGAAACAATTTTTATTGAACTTATAAGTAAAATTGCTTTACATTTCTTGAAAATATATTCACGAGCAAATTTCAATACTTTTTGCCAAATATCCGAAAGTTAAGGGCATCTTTTCAAAGTTCTGGTTGCTCAGCTTGGAACACAGTTGTTAGGATGGAAATAGGATGCTTCTAAGGGGTTGGTTCATTTAACTTGGTAAAGAGGTAGAAGAGAGTAGAGAGTAAGCACAGATGCTCCAAAACCTTCCAATTCCCCAGTCGAAATGCATTGGTTACATTTTATGGCACATGATCATGACCGTTGTATCTAACAGGAGAGGGAGAAGGTGCGGCTTGCGCAGATAATCGGTCACAAATGACATTGTGAATACTGTCAATAATAATCTTCTCTTTGATACTCAACATGCGTAAGAATGACCCCGTGATAATCGAATGCTGCAATTAGCAAGACCTTTACCCAACTAGGTTCTTGTGGAACTTTCTGAGGGAGTGGCAAATTTCAATGATGTCATTTTTTCAAGTGGCACCCTAGTTAAGGCTTGTGACTGCACCTCATCAAGGTAATAATGAGTGACAAAAATGGGTCACTGGGGCATCTGAGGAGGTGAATATTCGCCAATGCACATCGGTGACATTTGATTAAACCTTTGTAAACACGACTTAGAAAGGTAGAAATGGCACTTTTCATTTCAACGTTGCACAGCAATTGCCTTTTCTAATTAAATAGAAAGTCTTACACACTCTGTACATCGACAGCTGCGTCACCTCACTGTCCCATATCCTGGTTGCATATAGAATATTTTCTGCGACATTTTGAACTGTATTACCACAATTTTATTTATAAAGTATTTATATATGTAAAAGATTAAAAAAAACCTGAGTTAAAAAAAAAGTTTTCTTCAGGAGTTGTTGACCGACATGAATGAAATTTGGAGTAGTTCACATCAACTTTGGAGATACAAACGATCAAATTTTCTGATTCGTTTGAGAGCATGTTCATCATTAGATAATACCTCGAAAGAAAGATTGCAAGTTATCTGAGCATACGCAGTTAGGCCAAATAAAAAATAAACACGGAACAGAAAAAAAAACAAGTGCTGGTGCTGTTTGATTAAGTTCTATGTCTCTATAGTCTTTGCGAGATACACCCCATTTTCTAGTCTATCAGCAAATTTTAAATTGTAAAAGCTCTTTAGTCAATATTTATATTGCAATTAACTGTTTAGATAAATAAAAAATAAAATGTAAAATGCAAGAGTTATATAGAATTCTGAAAGCAGCGAAATGTTCCCACTCAGACCATGCAACTCCTCCCCCCTTAAAAATTTCTCTTTCAAAATTACGTTTATTCTTTCCCAAAACGTAAAAGTAATCACAAATGTGCAATTCAGTATGCACTGAACACAATCTACAAATAAAAAAATTACCTAAGAAGTGAAGAGGAATGACATTTGTTATCTGTTAATGTTCACTCCAGAAAGCAGTAACATTCCACAAATACTAAAAAGATGTTCTAACATCCCTGGTCACCGAACGAAATCGGGGAGAGTAAGAATACAGGACACATGATGTAACTGGTTGACCAATAAAATAAGGTAAAAAATCAGAAAGGGACCAGGAGAGGAAAAATTTGAGTGGAATCGGTTCGGTATAAAAAGCAAGCATGAAATAAAAACGACAGCTTTTTCCACTAAAATATAAAGTTATGCAGCGCACTTTTCTCATTCCTCTTCCCATTTCTCAGAAAATGGAAGTATATAAACTCGAATTTATACTGTACTAACTGGTATACCAGTTATTCGCACGGGTGAATTGAAATATTAAACAATACAAAGAAAAGGATAAAGAAACTTTTAATGAGTTAATGTTACATGAATTGCAAATTAAACAACAAATACAAAAAAAAAAAAAAAAAAACACTCACACACATTTTGCATATCTTAGCTGAACAAAAAAATATGCTTGTTAAATTTTAAATCTGTAGATCTAATAGCTGATAAAAATGAGTTTTTTTAAAATTTCTAACTCTGATCTCTGCTCAGCAAAAGTAACACATAGTTACAAATTTTGTGTAATAAAAGCTTAAAATAGTGTAAATAATTTATACCTGGAAGTGTAATACGTTAATGTTATTTTCTGTTGTATTTATTTTATGTTAAAATTGTAATATTCGCAAGCAACGCCGTTCCTTAAATTATCAAGGCGATTCAATGGAAACAGCGAAATTTTGGCGATAGAGTCAAGTTGGAAACTGTCTAGCTACTTTTATAGCTCGAGCTTTATTAGAGCTTTGGGAAAGATTAGACTTGTGCTTTCGCAGCATAAATCTTAGTAGGTACTTTTTCTACACTTTCAAAAATACAATACAGTAGTTATTATTTTTATACTTAAAAAATACAATACCTGCCGATTCAATTAAAATTATAGAGTTATAATTAACTACTAACCTCACAAACAAATTATGAAAAATTGTCCAAATGATGTAGGGTGAAAGACAAAGTTTATCTACTTTAAATACCAGAAACGATAAAAGTATTTATTTTAATATAAGGATCAATTTTTTGTTACTACCGAATGTACATAATAAAATCGTAAAAAAAAAAAAAAACGTGCATAGAAATAAATTACAAACTTTTATTGTATTTATGGTTCACTATCTTGGCGATAACGGCTTGCACATGAAAAAAATCAATAGTAGCTATTCAAACAAAGAGACTTAACACAACCTCTCTCTTCGAAATGTAGTTTTATTCTGAAATAAAAAAGTATTGATTACAATCATCAAAGTTTTAAATTAGAAGCGAGCACCTGGCGTAGAAAAAACAAAAAAGGGAAAGTTTTGATTCACACATTAAAGATAGATATATGTTATTGTAGGCCTTTTTTTCCCAATGCACGCCAGAATAGCTTTCAGATGGCAGAATTTTTCTTACTTACTTGACAATTATCGTTATACACACTCAGGGACATTGAATATAGCGACCCAAGAAGAAAGCATCGGATAGAAATGAAATTTAATACACATAATGACACAGATGAGAGATTCACTTAATCTCAAAAACAAGACAATTAGACGAATACAGGATGTGCAACGACACAAATACTGGGCAACTTCAATAGCGCATTGGATAACCTCCAGCTGCAATACATGCCGCCACAAGGCCCGGCATTGAGTTGATTAGACACTTTATGTTGTCCTGAGGCAGATGGGCCCACAAATCTTGAACAGCCAACTCTAAATCATGTACAGAGTGACACAATGGTATCTGCCGTTTTAGCTGAACTCACACGTGCTCTACAGGGGACAAATCGGGGGAGCGGGATGGCCATGGAAGAGTCTGAAAATGACAAAGGAAGTCTTGAGCAACTCTTGCTGTATGTGGACGAGCATTATCTTGCTGGAAAATTTCCCCTGGGAGACCATTTAGGACAGGTCCTACATGGGACGAATAATATGATCAACGTAACGTTGGCCCGTTAAGGTTCCACGCATCAGAATTAAAGTGGACCGGCTATCATAGGCTATGACCCTCCAGACCATTACACCAGCTGTGCGGGAAGTGTGACGTAGAACAGTGTGGGGGGGAATTGTGCCACTCACCAGGGCGCCTCCACACCCGTACACGGCTATCATCTGTCCCCAAAACAAACCGGTATTCATCACTAAACACAACCTTTTGCCAATCTGTGACATTCCACATTGATCTGGCCTGGCACCACTATAGACGCAATTGCCGATGTTCCGGTGTTAAAGGGAGTGCACGGAAAGGGCGCTTGGATTTAAGATTTGCTTCTGCAAGGTGTCTGGAATTGTTTGTGGATAAATTGCTACGCCTACGTCTGCTCGTATCGTTGAACGAGTCACTGTGGGGTCCACAAGTGGTTGCCGCGCGATCCTTCGATCCTCTCTCCTCGTGGTCTTCATGGTCGCTCCAGACCCGGTTTTCTGCGCGTGGGTACCTTCTCGTGTCTACTGCTCCCAACAATTTCTAACGGCACACTCCGAACGATCCACCTGGCCAGCAACACGGTGCGTCGACCAGCCTGCAGTTTTCATCCCGATAATCAGGCCTCTCTCAAACTCGCTTAACTGTTAGAAATGTCTTCTAGCACGTTTACCTGGCATGTTTCACTTACCAAAGTCTTCCTACAATCGGCGGGTAATCGTGACGTTTATGAATCTTCGAATTTGCGCTGGCTTATATAGCACCCTCTTCCTGATTGTAGCGCCACCTTGGCGTGTATGAGCATGCGTATTGGCACAAAACTTGGATCATTTGAATATCACATTACGCTGTACTTATATGCAAAGTTTCGCGATTGTACTTAGCTTCCTTCTTGGATCGCTATTTTCAATGTTCCTGAGTGTATTTTAGACACTTCACCCAATACCTTTATAAATTATAGCCTATATTATTGTAGTTTCTTTAAAATCAATTGAGTTCTTTTTGCATGAAAGTGTAACAAACATACATACACACATACAAATTTTCGCGTTTATAATATTAGTAAGGATTACCTTAAAAATAATTTAAGTAAACTTTAAATTTCCTTTCATTTACGGAGTTCTATTATTTTGAACCAGAATAACTTATTTCAAATTATGTATTGATTGTATCGAACAAGATGAAATTAGATTACTATTTTCTCTGGGGGAAAGATAGAGCTGAGTAACATTTGACATTTAAATAAGGATTGGCATTTTTTTATTCCAAGTAGGGCCGGCTCTAGCAGTTTTGCCGGCCCAGACAAAAATGGAAAATGCTGCCCCTTTCTCCAAAGCAAAATATTGTATATATATATATATATATCATGTTTTGGAGAAATTCTTCGATTGACAGGGAGAAATGCAACGGTCAACCGTTTGCCCTATTATATTTTATTTCAATATTCAGTAAAGCAGTCTGCACGCCAAGCCATTACAAAAACGAGAGCTCTTTCAGCGTTGATCAGCAGCGAGTGAGTCTTTAGTACACGTGTCTTCAAGTTCGGCGAAAGTAGAAGTAAAAGTTCCTATGTGGGAGGTGGGTTGAGTTGTCCTGGTAGGAAGTTTACCCCAACTGACACTTGTGGGACTGGGGATTCATCATATATATATATATAAACCGTAAAAGTACAAAATAATTCGAAACTAAGGAGGACATAATTAACTGTTATTATTTCAAACGAGTAAAATGCAAGAGCAGAAATATCCCATTCCATCAGGCCAATTTCTTCCTAAAAGAACTACGGATGGAGGGGCTTACAAGCGTTTATTCTAACCAAAAATAACTTCTTCAAGACTAAAATAAAACATCTCCTAACTACCAAAATCTCTTATTACCTTGCTCTCCTTTGTGTAGTTGACCTCGGACATCGTAAGGGGGAAAGGTATGCGCGTTGTGATCTCACTTCGGGATGGGGAGTGAAAAACGTGTAAACGTACTCGTGAAAAACGTGTAAACGTACTCGTGAAAAACGTGTAAATATATCAAATTTATGATTTGACGTATAATCTCACCTCAAACCCATTAAGTTTCAATATAAAGGAAAGTTGACATTAAACATACAGATTACGTAGTAAGAAAATAAGATACGTTAAATGAAATACCAAATTCCCACAGAATAATACTTAAGAAAATATATTAAATTTTTTTGAAACAAAAAAAAAAATATATTTTTAAATTCGATCCAAATGCCGCTCTGGGCAAAGATCCGGTTTGTCCGGCCCTAGAGCCGCACCTGTTACAAGGCACTGTAATATTTAGCGCCCCTGACGAGTACGCAATATCAAGTGTTGCGACTATGACATTTAGGGGTTTGTTTGTCAGGTTAATTAAAAACATATTGAATTAGAATTGAGTAATTAAAGAACTTTTTTTGAATTGACTATGGTGTAAACTGAATTATAGTCATTTTGACAAATCAGTTATTTTTCATGTCTGTAACATTTAAAGCTAATGGCCAGCTGTGGCGTATTCTAACTTTGGTGTCATGGATTTCTTATTGAGTACTTTTTAAGCGATAAATTTGATTATCACGATATTTAACACTTGATTTAGCAACAATTTATTTTAACAATAGTACGTTTTGAAAGGTTTTTTTTTCTTCTTAACGTGAATGAATGATGATCGTCGTGAGATTAAATTTTCTTGCTTAATTAAACATCTATTTTATGAAACTGTTAACTCTTTTTTCACATGTATGGTTTGAAATTGAAATGTACACTTACATAAATTTTAATGAGTCCACCTAAGATATTTTTTTGGATATTTCGATACTTTTAATCTACCTCAAATAATATAAGGAATGGACTTTAAAAGAGTTCTAATCGTTTCTGAAGATAAATTTGGATTGCATTGTTTTCTCCCTTTCTCATGTACAAACTTACATTTGAATGAATAGTGATAAAAAAATATTCAACCCAGTTTCTAAAGCACCCCCCAGTAACTTTCATATAATATTTCTAGAATGAACGGCTGAACGAATCTTGTGCATGCATGCTGATGAATCGATTCATTCAGTTCACGAACGGTGCATTTGCATCCTCTGTTATTGTGAGGGGAGAAGTTGTCTAAATCTCCTTACTCTCTCTTTTGAATGAGAATCTACTAACCAAATAGTGGAGAATAAATACTCTCCTGTGTCACAAATTAAATATTTTTTCCTCTATCTACAGACTTTTTTAGTTGCCATGGAAACAGGAATAAAAGAATCAGTTTTCGATAAGATGGAGTGATAATAAATATAATTGAAACACTGGAAAAAAAAACAGACTTTTCTAATTTTCATCTTCGTTTTGTTTTAAATTTGTATGGGAAATACAGCAACTAAAATGTTTGATTTTATGAATTCTCCCCTTTTTGAACTTTCTACGGTGGATTTCGGCATCCAATTTTCTGTGTTCATTGTATCAGCATTCCTTAAAACAGAAAAATTTTATGATTTAACTGGTACTATTTAAATTATATATTTATGTGTCAGATTCTTTAATGTTCATGTTCTTAAATTCTAGAATTGTTTTTCTCATGGGTCTTGAATACAGTAAATTTATGAATGTCATTCTGTTAAGAAATTTTTTCTCTATGTTTTACATTTGTCAAGTGTTATTTTATTGAGAGCAAAGGTTATGAATATTATTATGTAAGCACATATTTTCCTAGTGGGATCGTTGTAGAGTTGTTTAATATTTCTCATTGACTATTGCAAATTAAATTTAGTTTTGAGGACAATTACTTTTATTTGACAATTTTGTTTAGAGGACTGCTGATTATAAAATTTTTATTGTTCAGAGTAAACTATGCTTGTCAAGATAATAAATAGATCAAACATATCATAGAAATTATAAAAACATTCATATTTTGATGAATATTATATTGATTTTCTTATTAAACAGTATAAATAGATATCTAAAATGCATGTGTGAAACATGATTTCGAAGTATAATATTCCAATTTTTTTATTTCATAGCCATGAAAAACTGTATATTGATATCTAACTCTCACATGCTTTTTTAGTTTAATCTAAGAATAACTTTAAAAAAGGTAAATAATAAGAAATGAAAGACATAATGTCTTATATAAATATTATCAGATGTGCTTCTCAAAATATGCTATAAAATCAAAAGTAAATAATGAGTTCTACTTATTACGTACATAAATATATTATTGTAAAAGATGCAACATTTATTGGTAGCATTATTAATAGTGTGAACAGTATTATCTTTTTCAAATATTTTCTTAAACTTTTTCTTTTATTTTGATTATTTACTTATTTGATTATTACTTATGTATTAAAATTATTTTTGAAATAAATATATGCATGTAATAAAATAAAGAAAATTTTTGTAATTTATTTTTGTAAAATTCGTTAAAAGAACTATTTTAATTGTGGGGAATACAAAAATAAAATATTGAAAAAGTGACTTAGTTTAATTATTAACAAGATTTGATAAGTGTTATCAAAATAAAATTTTTCAACTATTTAAAGTAACAGTATATATTTTTTCCCATTGCTAATTTGTGATCATAATGTGTGTGAGAGCATGCCAAATACTGTAATTATTTTCTCCCTGCAATATGTAAAAATAACATTTTCATTACAATTTAGACAACATTCTGTACAAATTTTAAGTTAGCTGCTGACCTACTATATATTAGTGGTTTACCATTAGATTTTTGTAGCTTACTCTTGATTTAAAGTTATTCATTATCTCTACTTGTGATGATAATTGAGATTTCTCTGCATGCACACTCACAAAATGAGGCTGCAGTATTATAATCTTTCTACAAATGAATATAAATTATGTTTTTTTCATTTAATTTCCTTGATCTTATTTAAATATTGCTGTTTATTATATTATAAAATAAGATATAGTTTATGTGTTGGATTTGCATTAGAAAGTGATAGGTATGTATGTATTAATCAGGGGGCGTAGCTACCGCCATATCAATGATACAGGGTCCCCAAGCTTCAGGGCCCAAAATGTGTGAGCAAAAACATTTTAAAATGTACGGGGTCCCCAAAAAGAAATCCTGAGGAATTTTGCTTCAGGGTCTAATCAGGGCTAGCTACGCCAGTGATTTTAATGTCACCAGAGCGAAATTTTCACTACTTGAATCGTGCTATTTTCCCCCAAAATGTGATAAATGTTTTTCTTCAAATAAAAGATGTAAGAATAACTTTTTTTGATTTTCTTCTTCTGTTACGATACCATGGCGATGTCTATGTGGCACAAATTTGGTTGCAGTGACATTAATACATAAGTACTTGGTCATATTTTGTTCTTATAAAATTTTCATATAAACATGCTTATTTATATAAATAAAATGATGTACAGTAGCTATTTAAATATATTACTTTCATAAAATATAAGAAAAAGTATCATGAATTCATATTTAGTGTTAATTTATAAGCATTGATATATTCTTTGCATTCCATGTTGAGTATTATTGAATATTGCAGAAAATAGAAATTGTGTTATCTACTTCCAGTGAAAATATGTGTACTCATGAACTCACTAGTTGGCCAATAAATTGGCAAAATTTATTTGCACAAATAAGTTTAAAACACATTTCATTACTTAAATTTCATTATTTTAACCAAAAGATGCAATTACATTTCAACCAATAAATTGGCAAAATATTTTTGTGCCAAAGTTTATTTACATAATTACATGTAAGTAACATTTCAAGGTACTTGCATATTATCCAAGGGTGTATTATTGATACAGGACCCCCCGAAGCTAAAGGGTTCCCAATATGTGTAAGCAAAACAATCCTAAAACGTTAAGGGGTTACCAAAAGGGCCCCCATGGAATTTTGATACAGGGCCCACTCAGGACTAGCTATGCCAGTGGTATTATTGCAACCTATTGAAGACATTATATGAAACAAAGCACGATTTCCAATTCAGTGCATATGACACATTCAAAATTTGGGTAGCCAACTTGGCGAGTCAGCTTGAATGTTTTCGATTGTTGCGATAATACATAAGTACCCATTTCAGTATTTGAATTCCATTATTTTAACAAAAAGAGTTAAATTTTAAATAAATGAAATACATTAACAACAGACTGTTTTTAAATAAGTAGATGTATTGTATTCACATTAACTTGCTCTTTTCTTTGAAGGAATAACTATAAGTTTGGAAATACTCCCTACATTCTTTTCTTAGAAGACAGAACCTATTGTAATTGTTTCATAAAAATTACGAAAAGAAAAGTTATATTTGAGGTTGTGTTTGAGCAACATGGCAATGATATTTAAAATTTGGTTGTATGTCTGGGTATTTGGCAATCATTTTTTATTTTGGGAACATCTTTAATAGATAAATGTGTACATGCCAAAATATATTATGTAGAATCTGATTTTTGCTTTTAAAAATGTAACCTACGAAATAAATTTTTTGTCTATTAATTTATGCACATAATTTTAACTATATTCGCTTTGAGCTAACATGCCCATTAAATAAAAATTATTATTGATGAAAAACTACAAATAGTTTTTGGCATTTTATTTAATTCCTTTTTTTTATTGAATATTTTAAGCTAATATAAACAGTAGTGGAGTGAGGAGTATGTTTTCCATATAATTTTGAATACATTTTCCTCTGTATTATTTAATTAAAATGTCAATAATTGTTTTGTTTTGTAAAATTCATATTTCTGTTTGAATACTAGCCCTAAACATTGTTTTTATTTTACATTTATTTGCTGGATGCTCTGAAATTTGATGATGGAAATGTTTTTCTAAATAAAATTTTAAATCCTTTTTAATAAAATTTCATACCCATATGTTTCTCTCTATTTTATTTCCCCTTCTTTGTTTTAAAATTATTCACAAAAGATTTGATAAAATGAATTTTAGAGTGTAGATTCAGAACTATACTTAAAAATTTCATACAGCCAAATTTGATCTTTTATTATTTTTATTAAGACTATCTTAATGAAAAGAAATACTAACTTTTATGTTATATTCAAAGTAAAAGAAATAATTTTTATTTTTATTAATGTGCACAAATAATTCAGAAAGAAGTTGAAAAGACTGTCTTTCAAAATTTTATACAAGTGTGAATTTCTGTGTATGTTACAGATTTTAAGCCACATTATTTTTTAATATTCCTATGCATTTGATTTAATTTATTCAGATATTTATAGAAAGTTAATCACAAAAAGATTGCTCTTTCACAACTTAAGATTCCAAAAATTTACAAATTAGTAGATTTAACAATTTTGAGTTATTAGGAAAAAAATAGCCTTCAAACAAATTGTAATTATAGAAACTATCAAGTTTGATATTATTATATATACTAGTAAAGGATTGTTATTATTAAACTAATATTTTATTAAATAGTCTATTAGTATTCCTGTATTTATTTTCTTTGTTGATAAAGTAATGGATGGTAAATATATTTTCAGGCAGCCTCACATTCATTGTTCTTTCTCATTTGTGCACCAAATGGATACCTGAACGCTCGTTAAGACAGCAGATTCAATCGGGAATGATTCTTACATGGGCTGTTAGGTAAGATTTGTTTTTAAGACCTACTTTTAAAGTATATTTGGTACTTACATATTAGTATCACCATAACAAAACTTGCACCATGGGAACCGAGCCATGATATCTAAAATAAGAAAAAGGTTCTTTCATGTTTTATTTGAAAAAGAAACAATTGGGGTCAGATTGTAATAAAAAATGCTGTGATTCACACATGGTGTAAATTTGACTTCAGTAAGTACCATGTATTTTTCTGTATCTGTAAAGTATGTCTTTTGTCATAACAGTACTTACAACTAAAAACTCATATTTATTTCTCCTAAGTTATCAAACAAATATAGTGCATGTTATTGTTTTATAAAAAAAAAAGATTTGAAAATTTTTAAATGGTGAAAAACATTTTTGAAATACTTAATTACAATTTATATATAAATATCTTTTATTTGCCTCAGTTATCATTCATTTTTAGATGTTAAATGAAAAACAGAATTTCTAAAAAAAAATTTACTACAGCTGAAATGATCTATTTATGGTTCTCTCCATTTAATTTTTAAGATTGTAATCTAAATCATAAAACAATTTTTCAGATAGAAAAATGCTTCCATATTAATATTTCTGATTTAGCTCTCTCTCTTTTTTTAATTTTCCTTCATTTTTGTTATTATATTCCCTCATTTTTTTAAAATATAAAATCAGTTTCATGTTTTGTCTCTTATACTGTCAAATTAAATGGGGTTTTCACTTTTTATATTAAAATGGAGCATTTATAGATTATTTTTAAATTGTAAAGCCACAAAATAAATGGATACATATGTTCCAACATTAAAAATTTATATGTAATTTACAACTTTTTCTATCTGAAAATATGTTTCAAATTTGGTGCAAGATCTCTCACTTAAAGTGAAGACACCCTTAAGAGAAAAAAAATTACTATACTATTAACTAATACAAATAAACTATTTTTTTAAGACCTTTGTATCTCTGTTCCAGTAGTTTTCAATTGTAAAATATTCTATGTACAACAGCAGTGAATAATTTTAAAATTAAGAAAAAAGTATTATTACAGAAAATACTGTGCATTTTGTGAAAAAATTCAAATGTAATCGAACTTAAATTTTTTTATAAGTTGAATTTTAAGGATATGTTGATGGTAAACTATTATTTGATTGCAGTTTTGAGATTAAGAAAAGGGTTAATAAGTCTATTTTTTTCCTTTTATTTTTTAAAATTTAATAAATTTAGAGATGTTATTGTGTTCAAATTTACTAATGTTTAATTAATTCAATTTTCATTATTTTTTATAAATATTTTTCACATCAAACTTCTTTTATTTAATATTGAAATGCTTTTTAAGTTGTTTTTTTTCTATTTATAGACTTGGCACGTTTCTTTTCATAAGAGTGTTAAAAAGTGGCAAAGATCGCAGATTTGACAAATGTAGAGATAATCCTAAACTTTTCTTTGTATATTGGACAATGCAAGGTAAGATCAGGCATATGTATTTTCTCTTTTTTTTAAAAAAATTTTCTTTCAAAGTTCGTCACTTAATAAATTAGTCATCAACTAAATAACAAACTTATAAATAAAATGATCTAAATAACATAAATCATTCAATAAATGTTCATAAAGTATTCTGTTTTTATTCCAATAGAAATTTATGTTGTAATTTTAATAGATAAAGAAGATGAACTAATTTCATTCATATGATAAAAACATTTAAAACATTACTCTAAAAAGTGTGCAGTAAAACATAAGAATTATAAGAAGGATAGGATCTCTGAATTGCAGATACTTATCTTTTCACCCTAAAAAGAATAAAAGTTGAAAAAGAGTTTTATAAATAATTCAATGTAAGAAAGTTTACAAATCTGTCAACTAAAGCCAAATAATGAAATACATAATTTCTTTTCTTCTAAAAATAAATAAAATAATAAAATGCTTCTTCAAATAAAATAGGGGGAAGGGGGGGGGAAATGACATTGTTTTAAAAATATTAAATTCATTTAACTGTATAGTTTCTTATAGTCTTGAAAATACTCCAGAATCCTGTAACAGCCAAATAAAGAGATTTAATTATATGCATTTCATTATGTCCCTTATTCTTCTCAACATGTGCTTAAGTTCAAAATGTTTGAAATTTTGAGGGTCTATTTACAGAAAAATTTGTACATCTTATAATCTTTAGAGAAATAATTCGAAATAAGTATAAATAGAATGTAGTTATGCGTTATATCTTAAAATATATATAATAAAATTTGAGAAACATTGCATTTTGATATAACAAGGGGAATTTAAGAATTAAGTTTATATAGTCTTTTTTATTTTTCTTGAATAAAGAGAGAAGACTGAAGCTGACTAAATTTGAAGGAATTGTTTATTCTCATTTAATAAAAATGTTTTCTTAATTACTCTTATTTTGCTAGTTCTATCAATTATTTGTGGCTTTATTTTTTTATATTGATGGATTTTAGTATTATTGAAAGAGATGGAAAATATACTTTTAAACATTTATCATAAAATAATTTTAATATTTAGTTATTGTTATTTTTAACTTAATATATGATTGTACTTAAAACTTAATCTTTAAAAATAATAGTTTTTTTAAACAAACTATTTTAGATCTCTTCTATACAAAAGTAATAAAATAATAGCTTGATGAAATTTTTATATATATTGTTACGAATTTAGTCTTATTCTAATTGTTTCTACTCATTTGTGTTCATTTCTACAGTTTAATTTGTCGTATCTAATGTGATTTCAACCCTGTTTACCTGTAATATCATTTCCACTGCATTGCACGGCCCCCATGCTTTAACATTGGTTTAAATGGTAAACTCGCCAAATATTGCAGCTAGCGCCAAGTTGGCGACGGATTTGGCGACTTAATTTTTGGCGCCAAATTTGGCGATATGTCGCCAAATGTGGGCGATAAGCTTGGCGACCATGGCAACCCTGCTCCTAATAACCCTGTCTGGCAACCCTATCGCGGTATTGTAACACTATGTATTGAGCTTTTCTCGTACGCTCCGGATTTTTCTAGACCTTTCTATTTCTAGATTATTCTGGCAAGTGCCAGAGGTTTCTGACCGAAAGGTATAAAGGGCACGGGCCGGCTAGTCAGTTAGTCAGATCTCAGCTTTCATGCAAGTGATACCTCTCTGCTTGAGAGAGACGATTGCATAGTGCGTGTGTTATTGCTTTTATTGAGTTATTATTTTTGTGCTGAGTGTTTACTATTGTACTATTGTTTTTGTTAGTGTATTGCATCTGTGTTATCAGTATGTTCATCGATTGTACGTGAATTTCTCGAACTGTTCTACAATTTGTGGAGGACTGTTTTGGCCAAGAATAAAATTGTTTTGGATTCCGCTCTTCGGCTTCAATCATTTCGAATCCCCGAAAACGCAACAATTGGTGTCAGAAGTGGGATTGAATGCCAACAACAAGAGCGATGGAGGCCCAGTTCCAGACTCTTCTAGAAAAATTGACCGCCAGCATGAATGCCAATATGGGCGAAATGAAATCGGACTTGACTGAAATGAAATCGGAGTTGACCGCCAGCATGAATGCCAATATGGGCGAAGTGAATACCAAGCTTACTAACGTAAACGAGCAGATCAGCGCCAATATGGACGAGTTGAATAACAAACTGACCGCGAACAAGGAAGAGTTGAAAAGTGATTTGAAGGGCATTGGCGACAAATTGACGACTATGGACAAGAAATTTGAAGAAATGGAAGGAAGAATCGAGTCGGTTGAAAATAAATTCGAAGATATGGAGAGCAAACTAGAGGCGAAAATTTTCGAAAAGGTAGAAGAAGTTTCCATCTCGTTCAGGAGTGACCTAGAGAAATTGAAGCAGAAAGTCATGACTGGTCAAGGGGATGAATTTAAGTTTCAAGCTCCTTTTTCCAAGCCTTCCATCAAGCTTTCTACATATGACGGAAAGTCCTCTTGGCAGGTGTATAAAACCCAATTCTCCATAGTGGCGGATGCAAACCAGTGGGACTCCCAGACCAAGGCCTGCCAGTTAGCTGCTTCTCTTCGAGCCGACGCTGCTGACATTTTGCAAACTTTGCCGGAAACACAGCGGCTGGATTTCGACGCTCTCGTTAATGCTCTGGAGTTACGCTTCGGAGAGAAATGTGTGAAGGATTACAGCAGACTCCAGCTGAAGTCACGGCAGCAGAAAGTGTCCGAAACGCTCCAAGAACTGGCGACGGACGTCGAGAGGCTTTCTCACTTGGCGTTTTCTGACTGTCCGACTGAAGTAAGAGAAGTCCTGGCGCTGCAACACTTCATCGACGGGGTGCGTGATCCGGAAATCCAGAAAGCTCTCCGAATGGCGGATCTCAAGGACTTAAAGGGGGCCCTAGTGTTTGCTATGAAATTCGAGGCAGCCCAGCAAGCAACACGAAAGGACAGACACCCCATACGAGCCGTCAACGAATCGGACACGTCGAACTCAAGTGTGGAGCGGTTAGAGCGACAGATGAGAAGCTTCTTGAATAGAGTTGAGTCTTTGATGTCCCAGAAAGCAGACGGGAAGAAGACCCTTAAATGCTGGACCTGCGGTCGAGAAGGGCATCTGCAGAGAAGCTGCCGGGCACGCCAAGGCGCTGAAACTAATAGCGCCTCCCAGAAGGAGGTGTCGGAAAACTAATTAATGGCCATCTCGTGGGGCGGAGGTTGCCAGATTTTGGAAAGCCCTATTTTCAAGTGTGTCAAATTTCGACAAAGAGTACCGGTGAGAATGGAATTTTTATAATGGGACATGTTAACGAGCTTCCCTGCAACATGATCATCGATACAGGAGCCAATGTGTCTATCATTCGGAACGATCTGGCTCAAAAATTAAAAGAGAAACTTATCTGGACCCCACCCCGCGTGGTGCTACAGACCGTGACGGGGAAAAGATTGATATTCACGGAAAATTAAAAGTCAAGATCAGGTTTGGAGACACTACCTACCAACATGCTGTGTATGTCGCAGATATTGCCGACCCTTTCATTCTTGGACTGGACTTTCTAAAGGAGCATGGTTTCACTCTAGACTTCAACAAGAACGAATTACGTTCCATACACGAAGAAGTCACTATATTCAAAATTAAACACAGGACAGAATCTATTCGACAGGTAACCGCTAACGAGAATATTACCATTCCCCCAAGGACTGAAATCATAGTACCTGGATACATCGGTAACGATGTGAGTTTCAACTCTGGCCTAATTGGAACTGCGGAAAATAAAGCGAATGGATTGCTAATAGCTTCGACGCTAGTGGACCTTTCCAGAAAAACTATCCCGGTAAGAATTTGCAACGTAACTGAAAAACCTAGAGTGTTCCAGAAAGGTGAAGTGTTGGCAACCTGCAGTCCAGTAACGTGTGTCTGCAAAAGTTCGAGCTTGCTCCTATCCAACTCGCCTCAACAGTTGACTCCTGACCTTCTAGAAAATGCTGAATTGTCCCCCCGAACAGAAAAGCTCCGCAGAAAGACTGTTCCAAGAATTTGAAGACGTGTTTTCTAGAAACAGTAGCGATATTGGCCATACGACAGTGACACAACACAGAATTGATACAGCAGACCATCCGCCGATTAAACAGCACCCAAGACGCTTGCCGTTTGCTAAACAGGAAGAGGTCGGAACACTACTACGAGAGATGCAGGAAAATGACATCATAGAACCGTCTTCGAGTCCGTGGGCATCTCCAATCGTCTTGGTTCGTAAGAAAGATGGCTCCACAAGATTTTGTGTGGACTATCGAAAACTTAACGACGTCACCAAGAAGGACAGCTACCCTCTTCCAAGGATAGATGACACCCTGGATACCCTTTCCGGTCATAAATGGTTCTCGACTTTAGATTTAAAGAGCGGATACTGGCAAGTGGAGATCCATCCCGAAGATAGAGAAAAACAGCATTCACTTCCGGCCAAGGACTATGGCAGTTCAAAGTCATGCCGTTCGGGCTCTGCAATGCGCCAGCTACTTTCGAGCG
This sequence comes from Trichonephila clavipes, assembly GCA_019973935.1. Classification (NCBI taxonomy): domain Eukaryota; kingdom Metazoa; phylum Arthropoda; class Arachnida; order Araneae; family Nephilidae; genus Trichonephila; species Trichonephila clavipes. The sequence goes on from BMAU01000618.1 coordinate 335,442, forward strand.
CCTGATGGAGACCGTGCTAAAGGGTCTGACTTTTGAAGCTTGCCTTATTTACCTGGATGACGTCATAATAGGAGGGCGTACGTTTGAAGAACATCTTCAAAATATCCGGAAGGTGTTATCAAAATTAAGCGACGCTAACTTGAAGCTAAACCCTTCGAAATGCAAGTTCTTCCAGAAAGAAGTCAATTATCTGGGACACATCATCTCTGCAGAAGGTGTTCGTACGGACCCCGAAAAAGTGTCCGCCGTAAAGAGTTGGAAACGCCCTGAAAACCTCCGTGAGCTGCGAAGCTTCCTGGGACTATGTACTTATTACCGAAAGTTTGTGAAAGGGTTCTCTAACATCGCAAGACCCTTGCACAAGCTAACAGAAAGTAAACAAAAGTTTCAGTGGACAAAAGAATGTGAAGATTCCTTCCTCCAGCTTAAAGAAGCTTTGACGTCTTCACCGATCTTAATATATCCACAACCGGACAAGCCATTTATCTTGGACACTGATGCCAGTAATGAGAGTGTCGGAGCAGTATTATCTCAGGAAATAGATGGCCAGGAACGAGTCGTAGCTTATTGGAGTAAGTGTTTATCGAAACCGGAAAGAAATTATTGTGTCACTCGAAAAGAGCTACTGGCTATTGTGAAAGCCATCGAGCATTTCCATCACTATCTCTATGGCCAAAAATTTCTTCTACGTACCGATCATGCCTCTTTAACCTGGCTAATGAATTTTAGAAATACTGAAGGCCAGGTAGCCAGATGGATACAACGGCTCAACGAGTATTACTTTGACATCAGACATCGTAAAGGCTCCTCGCATGGAAATGCTGATGCCCTTTCAAGAAGACCATGCCCAGAAAATTGTCGTCATTGTTCCAGAGTAGAGACCAAATATGACTATGCTATACGCCAGATAACAACTTCAACAGCGACGCCACCCGATCCCTGGAGTGACGAGAAAGTTCGAGAAGACCAGATGGCGGATCCTGATATTAAACCCCTTATAGAGTTTATGGAGTCTTCCAGCAATAAACCAAGTTGGCAGGACATCTCGGCTTATAGTCCTACAACTAAGCAGTATTGGGCCCTCTGGAATTCTCTACATCTCAGGAATGGTGTTCTATACCGAAAATTCGAATCAGAGGATGGAAAGACATTCAGGTGGCAATTAGTACTTCCTCGATCTCGTATCCCAGAGGTACTCAAAGAATTGCATGGCAGCCCAACAGGGGGTCATTTCGGCGTCATGAAAACTTTGCACCGAGTTCGAGAGCGATTCTGCTGGGGTAAAGTGAGAGCTGACGTGGAACAGTGGTGCAAGTCCTGTGATGCCTGTTCAGCTCGAAAGGGGCCAAAGATACGTAGCCGAGGGAAGCTGCATCGCTACAATGTTGGAGCACCCTTCGAACGTATCGCTTTCGATATCCTGGGACCTCTGCCAAGGACTGCGTCTGGTAATAAGTACCTACTTGTTGTCATGGACTACTTCACGAAATGGCCCGAAGTGTACCCCATTCCGGATCAGGAAGCCCCCCACCGTAGCGGAGGCTGTAGTGCAGCACTGGATATCGAGATATGGGGTACCTCTTCAACTTCATTCCGATCAGGGAAGAAATTTCGTCTCTGCGGTATTGAAGGGGGTCTGTGAACTACTCGGAATTGACAAGACCAAGACCACACCTTTGCACCCACAGTCAGATGGCATGGTGGAGAGGTTTAATCGTACCATCCTGAATAACCTCTCACTGATGGTCTCCAAGAACCAACAAGACTGGGACCAGAAAGTTCCTCTCTTTCTGCTAGCGTACCGCAGCGCCGTTCACGAGACTACCGGATATTCACCATCCCAGATGCTTTTTGGCCGAGATCTTCGTCTCCCTTGTGACCTGCTGTTTGGTCGCCCTCCGGATACACCTTCATCGCCTGAGGAGTACGTGCAGAATCTCCAGGCACGTTTTGAAGATGTGCACAATTTGGCTCGAGAACGGATCAACCTGAGGACGGAGAAGATGAAGACTCGGTACGACACAAAAGCCACAGGACATCAATTCAAGGAAGGTGACAAGGTGTGGTTCTACAACCCGACTCGACGCAAAGGACTTTCTCCTAAGCTACAATCGCATTGGGATGGTCCTTATACAATTTTAAAGATAATAAACGACGTCGTAATCCGGATCCGTAAGTCAACGAATTCGAAGCCTAGAGTCGTTCATTACGACAGGCTTGCTCCATATTATGGCCATAATTCTTAGTGTGTCAATTATTGTGTAATTTATTTTGACCATGGTCTTGTATAAATAAGTTAGTGTGTAAATAATCTTGTAAATAATTTTGTTTGTTGTTTTTTGTAAGTGTTTATTTTCTACTATGCATTACGTGTTTATTTTGTACTATGCATTAGGTGTTTATTTTGTACTATGTATTACATGTTTATTATTGCATATTCATTTAATTGTTTTTAATCAATTGCTTTATTATTATGTTAACGTCTGATGAAGGGTTGTACTGCCCGGGACGTGCAGTTCTTGAGAGGGGGAAATGTTACGAATTTAGTCTTATTCTAATTGTTTCTACTCATTTGTGTTCATTTCTACAGTTTAATTTGTCGTATCTAATGTGATTTCAACCCTGTTTACCTGTAATATCATTTCCACTGCATTGCACGGCCCCCATGCTTTAACATTGGTTTAAATGGTAAACTCGCCAAATATTGCAGCTAGCGCCAAGTTGGCGACGGATTTGGCGACTTAATTTTTGGCGCCAAATTTGGCGATATGTCGCCAAATGTGGGCGATAAGCTTGGCGACCATGGCAACCCTGCTCCTAATAACCCTGTCTGGCAACCCTATCGCGGTATTGTAACACTATGTATTGAGCTTTTCTCGTACGCTCCGGATTTTTCTAGACCTTTCTATTTCTAGATTATTCTGGCAAGTGCCAGAGGTTTCTGACCGAAAGGTATAAAAGGGCCCGGGCCGGCTAGTCAGTTAGTCAGATCTCAGCTTTCATGCAAGTGATACCTCTCTGCTTGAGAGAGACGATTGCATAGTGCGTGTGTTATTGCTTTTATTGAGTTATTATTTTTGTGCTGAGTGTTTACTATTGTACTATTGTTTTTGTTAGTGTATTGCATCTGTGTTATCAGTATGTTCATCGATTGTACGTGAATTTCTCGAACTGTTCTACAATTTGTGGAGGACTGTTTTGGCCAAGAATAAAATTGTTTTGGATTCCGCTCTTCGGCTTCAATCATTTCGAATCCCCGAAAACGCAACAATATAAATGTATGTGTTGAAAAAATTTACTTTGATTACTTGAAGAGTAACTTAAAAATGATTCATTATTTCAATCTATATTCAATTGGATACATTATACTTTCTTTTTTAGGTGTCTGGGTGTTTATTACTCTATTACCATCACTCTTACTTTTGAGTCGTCCAGATTTTGTACCTTTGTCAAATAGAGATTATTTTGGTTTCAGTCTATGGATTTTGGGCTTTGGTATTGAAGTTACTGCTGATTTTCAGAAATCAGTTTTCACCAATATGGCTGAGAATAAAGTAAGTGTTGTATTCATTTTCTTTGAGTATGTGAAAGTATAGATGCTTCAAAATATTATTAAATGATAATTTCCTAGGCTTGCTTCATTACTTCAATAAATTTTAGCATATTTAAATTTAAGACCTTTTAAAAAATTCTTTTATGCTATTGATCGTAATATAAAGGAAATACTAGATTAATAAATTAGTGATTACATTTTTTTCTTATGTAACATTTAACCAATTTTGCAAATTAGTATTAAAAAAATAATGATGTCATATTAAAAATACTTCTAATTATATATGTACATCAAATTCTGCTGATGCTTTGAAAATAGCTATTTTATACAGAGTAAAAAGAAATAATTCTTAATTTCTAAGCTTTAATTTAATTTAAATATATGTGTCTCATTTAAATCAGTTAAATTTGTAATAAGTGCTGAACTTGAATTAAACAATATTAAAATAATTAGGATATGCCGCCTGAATGATCCAAAAAAAAAAATAATGCAGATTTTAAAGAACTATTTCAGTAGCAAAAATTTCCAGCAATAATTTTGAGAGATTATTTTTTAAAAAGCAACATGACAGTCCATGTAATATTCAACTTTTTTCTGCTGGGTCGCACACTTATGTTAGCTATTTCACGCAAGCCACATATATATGATGGCTATATCACGTGGGCTGCAAGATGAAGATTAATGGAGGAGGTAAAGGAGGGGGTGAGAAATGCTTTATGACCAAGATAACATAGAAAATTTAAAATGTGGAAAATTGATCAACATATTAAAACTTCTATTTTGCCTTTTTTAATTATTTTTTCTATTTTTTTATTTTTGTCACTGAATTTTTCTAAATGGGAAGCGTTTAAGAATATCCTTCACAATTTCTACATCAGTAAACAGCCAATCATCTTGAAACTTGCCAATCCTCTTGAAACAATCTATTTTCTTCGAATATTTTTCACTTGCAATATATGAAAGAGAGTTAAACTTAAGTTTCATTCATAAAATGGTTGCTACTCTACAGTTGTCTATCATCACTTATCAGAAAAAAATATCAATTCACACCAATATGACATCGACAGCAAAAGGCAAAATTAATATATTTGATTTTTTAACAAAGAATTTCTAACCAAATTTTCATAAATAAATTAATTTCTCAGAGCAATGGGCCATGACTGGACGCATTAAAAAGGCCTGGTAGGCCACATGCGGCCTACAGGCCCCAGGTTGAGTATCGCTGATGTGATACATTAGTAAAAACTAATTGAATTATTCTATTTATGAAAAGATTCGTTTGTTGAGTTAGTATTTAATATGATGATAGTAATGTTGAAAATTGACTTAAACTTCTTATTTCATAACACTTTTTAAAATACAATTTTGTAAAATAATGCTACTTTTACAGATTTTTACTTTTTGTCTACATTATAAAAATATTTATGCAAACTTTTTTTGTTTTATTTCAAGGGAAAATATATAAATACTGGGCTGTGGTCAATTTCACGGCATCCCAACTATCTTGGAGAAATTTTGCTTTGGTTTGGCCTTTACTTTTCAGCTAGTTCTACATTTAAGGGAAAAGAAATTTTATGTGTATTGTGCCCAATATTTGATATGTTTCTTATAACTAGAGTTAGTGGCATACCATTATTGGAAAAACATGGAATGCAGAAATGGGGCAAAGACCCACAATATATTCATTATGTAAAGAATACCGCTTTGTTAATCCCATATTTATGGTGAAAATTTTCATTCCAAGAATAATTAATGTTATATTGATTGTCCATTGTCACTAGTCATAATTGTTTTGGATAATGTTGTGGTAGTAATTCCAGTTGAAAAGTCTGAATCGAGTTTACTCTGCTAAGCAGAAACAATCTCTTGTATAAATGTTGTAAATATGGTGTATGATTTTGTCCTTGAATTAGAATAATTTCATTTGTGAAGTAGACAAAAATATAATTACTGTTCTGTATAAGTTATTTATTGTGATTTTATCTGAATATATACTAGTATAAATGTTTTCTACTTTGAGAGATATTAAATGTTAAAAATAACCTCATTTACAATGCCAAATTGTGTAGTTAGTAAATATTTTTAAATTAAAATATTCTACTCTGTATTAACATACCGAACTAAATATGTCATTGTGTAAACTCTCATGGAAATTTCTGTGTTACTATTTTTACTTTAAATTTGGATTGATTTTCTGGAAACTTTGCATTTAAAATAACTATATGCATTAATTATATTTTGTTTTTATTTGCTTACCATTATAATAATAGTACAAGAAGTTCAATATGATTTTAAGTATTAGTAGTATACAATTTAAAGCATGTGAAGATTATGTTAGTCATATCATATTTAGTCTACAAATGTGAGATTTTTTAGCTCAATGTATGCAATTTTTTGTTAAAGTATAATCATATTTCTAATATCTGTATACCTATAATTGTTGTTTTTTAAATAAATGTATTGAATTGTGTGACTTATGTTTGTTATATTTTCATTGTTGATGACCAAATTATTACTTTTTTTTTCATTTCTTCAAAATTTCTACTGTTTCTATTTTAAATGACATTCACATATATTTTAATGCTTTCTGTGTAACAAATGTGCAAAAAAGTCTTGTTAGTATCTTTTAACACAACTATTTTTTGCATGTATTTGTATCAGATTTATATATGAACTTTTAATAATTAACTTATCTTAATTGTTTAATTTTTGAAAAATAAATATTTAAATATATTAATATTACTTTAGGTGTTTTATAAGTGCAAGGATCAAATTGAGCACCTGACTTATTCATTTATAGTAATCAAGTATTGTCTTTGGTCAATTACGTTATCGTTACAAATGTATATTGCAAGTTCTTAAGGAATGTTTTGAATGCCCTTTAACATTAAATACTGCACTATGATCAAAAGTAACACAAACTATGTATTGATTAAAATTGAAATAAGATTAAAAAATAAGTACTTTTTAGATGGGAGAATTATTTTACATGATTTATAATGTTTCATAAATGGAACTTTTGTGTTAAGCCCTTAATTTTTTCTTGTAGTTTCTTTAAAAATATGGTTAAGGGTAATTATATTCAAAGCTCGATTTGTATAGACAACTTTTTAAGTAAATTAATTTTTAAGTATTTAAAAAAATACAGATTAAGCTTTTCTACCAACTTTTAAAAGCATTTTTCAATTACTTATTGACCTGATACTCTCATTTTATTTCCTAATGCCAATATAATATCTGAAATATGAAAAAAAAATATTTCACCTTTCTAAATTTTTATCTAGGTATTACAGAAAAAACAATGGGCTAAATTCATGTGATGTCATAATCACATGATAATTGTGATCACGTGTTTCTAACTAATCATGTCATGCACTATGCTGAATTTATGTTACAATTGGTAAAGTGTATAGTTGTCAACAATAATAATGTAAATAAGTAAACAAAATGAACTTGATTGAAAAGTATATGTATTATGTAAAAAAAATATTTTAATTTTAAAAACCATTTTGTGTGTGTGTGAAGGATCTTAATATTTAAATATCTTTACCCAATAACCAAAAGTCGAATTTTATTTAAATTTTACAAGTGGAACAGCAAATAAAAGTCTAATATCAGACTGTTTTGAATTTGATGGAGAATATGTGATTGTATTTATCATGTGACCGTCACGAATTTAGTCTATTGGAACTAATAAATTTTGCATTCTCCAGTGTAAATCTTCATTAGATATTAGGTGATACTCCCTGAAGAGCCATTATCCAAAAAACTGTACAATATTATTTTCATCTGCATTAAAAAATTTTCCCTAGTCTTTTCTGTGTATGACTTTGTCAAATATGCTAAATGTAGTATAAAATTGTAAAAAAATTTTGCAGGAGTTAAAGTAACTAACTCAGGAAATATTTCACGAATATTTTTATTTATGTCAGTTTTTAGGATTTTTAAAAAAATTTACGTGATTTTCCCTGTTATGTTCAGTGTTTCTTTCTTGACTTGAGTTTTCACTTTGAATTATTCTTTTCTGGTGAAGTTGAAGATTCAGAATTAAATGTGGTTTCATGAGATATTTATTCATCTATACATGTAGAAATTTCAATTTTACACAAACATTAGCTAGAAAACAGGTTAAAAAATATCTTCATTTAAACCCTCCTCATTAGTCAAACATCCACTTCATCTATCTGGAGGTAATTAACAAATATCAATATATTGCATCCCCATGCTACAGGGCCCCCAGCATGAGTAAGTAAACAATTGTAATGTGATAAGTGGCCCCCAAAAGAGCAGCCATGAAATTTTGGTAGTAGGCCCACCTAAAACTAGCAATGCCAGATGTTCGAATGAAAGCTTTCCGGTCTTGACCAGTGGACTCTTCCATGACCCAAATATCAAAGGTAGACAATGCAAATTTTTAATCCAGTTGATCGTTGGTGATTAATGGTGAAGTAAAAAAGTATGAAAGCAAATTGTTTGGGAAAAATTTTATGAAATACATATGAAACTAAAACTTTTTAGTAAGTGGAATATTCAAATCAGGCCATTTATTTGGAAAAGATTATTCCTTTTTTTTAATACTCACTTATCTAATATTTTAAAACCAGCTGTTTACCTTTCTCAACTTTCTTTTATATATTAGAAAATTGCTTTTCATGATAGGTTTCCATATTTTGCTTCTAGGTATGAAAATCTGCATTCCGAGCAATAATTCGACATATTTAGTTTCCCCAATTTGTGTGTGTGTGCTTTATATTTTATAAGATACTTTTTATATTTGTTTCTTAAAAGGCCGCGGCCTAGTGGTTGAGTGAAACAGGGTCTTGGTGTTCTTAAGTGGTGTTGTAAGGAAGTTATTAGAACGCATTCAGAGAGTACTGAATGAAGTGTCTTCATCTGATCGTATATAAATTAAAGATTCTGTTGCCAAAATAATATCATTTTATCTCAATACTTATAGTTATTATAATGCACTAAAAGGAATTCAACTCTTTATACCTCGTTAATTAATACATAATCATTTAGATATTCCATAAGATACATCAAATTAAATTTTTGATACGAATTTACTTACGCTATAAACAGACAGGGAAACTGATGTATCTACTACTAAGATAATGTTATACACATACTAGCTGCTATACCCGTTCTTTGCAAGGGTTAATTGAAGAATTAAATACAGATTGAAGAATAAAGAAGTTTTTAATGAGTTAATTTTACGTGAATTGCAAATTAAAAAAAAAAGCTTTTTGCATATCTCAGCTGGACGAACAAAAAACGTGTTAGTTAAATTTTAAGTCTGTAGATCTAATAGCTGATAAAAAGGATTTTTTTTCAAAATTTACAATTCCCCGTAACTCTCTTGTGGGTCGATTTTTAAAAACACCTTCCTAAACAGATATTTTCTCACCTAAAGTAACACATTGTTAAAAATTTTGTGTAATGAACGCTCAAAATAGTCTAAATAATTTATATCTGGAAGTGTAATACGTAACCTTATCTGGAAAATATAACCTCATCTGGAATGCTTTTTTGTTCTTCATGGTTTTCAGGTACAGCATTTTCACAGCTTTATTAACTATTCCGGCTATGAAAAAATGAATGAAAGTGTTTTTTTTTCTATTTAAATGTGTTAATTTTAAATTTATCAAAAACGAAAAATTCTCTTTATCTTATTTAGAAAATATTAAACGATCTCAAATGCAAAAAACATTAACTTAACCTATTATGACTTACGTGATTCGCTATGACATCGTGGCTTGATGAACATCTCATAGAATAATTTCAAAATATATATATTTCGTAGGTAATAAAAGAAAAGAAGTTAGTATTCATAATGCGTAGTAAAGTGGAGTCAATGCGCCCTTGTCAAATGGGAGTCTCACACAAAGAAAGAAACGCAAAGCCTTTTTAGAATTACTCTTAGAACATCATTTGAAAGACCCATCTTTCACGGAGGAAGACATCAGGGTAGAAGTGGATACTTTTATGTTTGGAGTAAAACTTTTAAAATTTTTTAGATGTGCCGCTACACATTCCATTATCTTAAGGCTTTCGTATGAAAGTCTGACTTCCTTTACAGGGCCATGATACCACTGTTATGGCAATCAGCTGGGCTTTGTACTGTTTCGGGCATAATCCAGAAATTCAACAAAAAGTCCAAGATGAATTAGATTACATTTTTAGAGATGACTTCGACAGGAATATTGTGTGTGAAGACCTAACAAAAATGAAATATCTGGAATGTGTTGTTAAGGCAGTGTTTCTCAAAGTGTGGGGCGCGCACCCCTGGGGGGGCGCGATGACCCTACAAGGGGGGCGCGAGCGTATCGAAAATTTAAAGATTTTTTTTAAAAAATAACCGGAAAGAGAAGTAAAACAAAATGCTTTCTTCCATAATAAAAAAGTACACACAACACTGACATAATTTATGTTTATTATCTGGCTTTTTTCCGTCATCAAATAGCTATCTTTGATCGCAAAACCAAATTAAAGAAAAAAAAAAAAACATTTTGTTTTATTTGCTGTATTTCCTCAATGAGAGATTTTTTTTTATTACGTTTTAACATAAAATATTACTCGTTAAAAAGAAAATCGAAACCCAGACCCTGAGAAAATTCTAAGATAAACAATTCACCACTGTAATTATTATTGAAATACTGTACATTAGTTGTAGAAAAAGAAAAAAGGAAGTCATGATTCACTTTTCAGCCAGGCTGCATAGTACGTTTGCTAATCATTTGATTGACCTTCAATCTTATGGTATGGTTATTATCAATATTAGTTCCCTCCCATCTTTTATGCGTTTGCTTTTCGCTTAGGAAAATTGTAAATAATTGAGTTTTGCGATATTTGGAAAAGAATTGATTGGTTTAACATTTCTGTAGGATAATTGAAAAGTGCCTGATTTGCGTCCTTTATTATGGTCTTGTACTTTTGAATCATTTTAGTTCAGTTTTATTGGATTTTTTCTCAAATCATCAAAGAATTGAATAGTCCTTGAAAGAAGGTAAGTATACTTTCTATAAATTAAAATATTCACTAGAATTTCGATTTGTATCGTGTACAGTAAAAATAATTCTAAACAAATGATTGGGGTTACTGAGTCCCCCCGCACTACCATTAATGTTAGTATCGAGTACGCGCCTGCTCTCGGGTTAAAACATTTTGAAGTCTTCTCGCTCTAAATGTTAAAAAGTAACACAATCATTCTTCATCGGAATTTTATATTTTTCATAATTTAACATTAATTCTAAATGCTAATTGTGTGAGTTTTAAAATTACAGTTCTTTTAAACAGTTATTTACAATTATAGCATTTATCTAAAAAAAAATAATTTTACATTTTTGTATACAATGTCGTGCACACAGTTTTACTCCCCTTACAGTTCAGCTATTATATCAAGAATAATGTTTTATTTTTTAAAAAATGAACTCGTGCGAAGAGTCGGTGTTTCAGCCAGTATACGTTTGATGTATCAGTACTGAAGAAGGTATTTTATAAATAATTTCTTATTACTGAATTTGGCCGCGGTAGCCGAGTGGTATAGGTATCGGATCGTGGCTTGCCTTGTCACGAGTTCGAACCCAGTACCACTAAAGACCCGCCGTGTAGGGCAGCGATGCACGTTAAATCTGTTGACAGTTGAAACGTTTTCCCGTTGGTGCGGTGTGGTAGTTAGGAAAAGGGGTGCCAGCTCAGGTGTCAGCCACGTCACTTATCCATGGTTCAAAATTACGTGGTCCGTCGTCAAAAGCCCTCGTGCAGCTGAACAGTGTGACGTTAATATTCAATCAATCAATCTTATTACTAAATTAAGAACAAGTTTAATAATTATTAGGGACTTCCACGGGCTTGTCTTGTACAGGAAAGTTTTTCAAAGGAAGATTTAACATCAGAAATTGACACTTAAAGAGATATTTTTCTATATTTAGCTGAGATCTATATTTTGTCTTCAAGGCATCCACTGCAGAAAATTCGGTTTGAAAAAGGTAGGATGTTGAAAATGGTAATAGTATACGAAGTGCTTTTGTTTTCAGTACAGATAATTCCTCATCCACCTCTACCCCAAATCCAAAGAGCGATTTATTACAAATTGCCTTTTAATTTTTTCACTGGATGTAAAATATATGAAGATTTCTTCTTCGGAAGTTGAGAGCCCTTCTGGAGTATCTTGAAATAGATCCCTAATCCACTCGTAACTTGCTACCAAGCTGTCCTCATCCAGAAAATACTTCTCAAAATTCTTTGCCAACATAGCTAAATGATTTTACATGTTTTAAGAACAACTTTCACATGTTGTTCTACAGATTTGTAAGTTTTAACACATATCGAGCTGGGACTTTTTTTCCATCATTTACTTCAGTAGTGGTAAATCCAAAATTTAAGTATTTTTGAGAAGATCGCCTTGATTTAATTTTCGGAACCATGCTCGTTCGTCTGTGTACTTGTTGATTCTTTATTATGGTCGAATGTTTGCTTACGACTTAAAAATGTATGTATGATATTGTTTTAATCTACTGCCATAAATACTTAATTACCGTGAATTACAATTAACGTGGAAATTTAAAAAATGTACATTCAAGCTAGATTCCGTAGCTATAGGAGTATCGAGTCGACCAAAACTGACTGGAAATGTACGAGGAAAAGCATTTTTACATGTTTTGCGCAGACGTCCGATAGGTTGCCCAGACTCAAGCAAACGTACCCTATAATGCCAGATGTGATGGATATGATAGGGAGCGACACATTGACTAGACTATTTTTCTAATGACATTTTGTACTTTGAGAAATGAATGCTGAAGGAAATAAATCTTTAATTAAATACATCATTTTGCGATCTGTTCCAATTTAAAAATTAGAGAAAGAAAAGTAACATAATTCTAAGTAATATATATTTTAAGTAATTTTCTTAAAATATATATTACTTAAAAGTTACATATACACAAAATTTAATATACTTATCGTATTAATTTGTACGGTTTATAATTAAGATCGTATTGTAACTTTAGCGTCTCTCTCTCAAAGTGCATTTTTATTGCAGTAAATACATTATTGTTGTACAGGGGGGCGAGACAAAAATTATGATTGAAAATTGGGTCGCCAGTATTGAAAGTTTGGGAAACACTGCTTTTAATGTAAGAGTGGTGCACAGAGTATTTTATGACTAATTAATTAATACTAAATTAAAAACAAGTTTAATAATTATTAGCTACTTCCATGGGCTTGTCTTACAGAGCAAAGTTTTTGAAAGCAGTTTTAAGATAAGAAATTGACCCTCCGAGTTCATTTTCTATATTTTGTCTTCTAAGCAACCACCGCATTTTGTAATATGTTCCAATTTAAAAATCAGAGAAAGGAAAAATAACTTAGTAATTATTCTATTACTTAACTTTTTTTTGCTTAAAAGTAACATATACAAAATTCAATACTTATGTCATGAATTTGTACGGTTTATAATAAATGTTGCTTTATCGTAAAAGTGCATTATTATTGCATTCAGTAAATTATTATGTATAGGGGGGGCGATAAAAATTGTGATTGAAAGGGGGCGCCAGTATTGAAAGTTTGAGAAACACTGTGTTAAGGTAAAGTGAAAATATATTTAAGACACAGTTATACTATTGTGTATATACAGTCGGACCTCCATTTTAAGAACTTCTATTTTGCGAATCTCTGTTTTATGAACTTCTTTCTGGAAACAAGCATATAAAGTGTATTAAAAATTAATATTTAACGAATTTTTCTCATAATGAACTCTTTTTCGGAATTTAGCTATTTCGTTAAATAGAGGTCTGAGTCTAATTCAATAAATTTTATGATATGACATCGCTGTGCATGAAAATCGGCCACGACACCATTTCGTATGTAAAATTTAATCTTGTGTAAAATGAACTCCCGAATCTGAAAATGATTTCGATTTTGTCATATCACTCACACCCTTTTCTCGGGATGCCACCTCCCCCTTATTTTTATCGCTGTTTGGTAGTTTTATGTCTGTAGTTATATGAGTAGCGTATTTAAATCGTTAATATCTTCTGAGAGGATTAAGGAAAAAAAAAGTTCTTAAACATGAACATTTATGGCAATGGAAAGGAGGACCCCCTACATTAAACAAATTCAATACAAATTGTTGCTCTTTAAAGGGGGAGTCAGCTTTTATTTTGCAAGTAACTCAGGTTTTTGCCTCCCACTTTTTCTCACTCAAACCCCCCAAATAAAAATAGGTGATAAAAATATTTTAGCTGAAAGTGGAAGTAAGAGAGTTCTCAAAGCCATCCCAAGAAAGTTCGAGAGATTCACTATAGTGCAAAATTGTTTCTCTGATTCACTTCCATGCTATCCACACACATTCAGTTCAGTTTTCCTAATTCTTCAAATTTTCTTAAATAATGCGATTTCTCCGGATTTTTAGAAGTTAATTATAATTTGCGAGTGTAAATTAATGAATGATAAAACCAATTTTTGATTTACTGTTTAATTTTGTGATGCCACATGATTGTAAAAATCATCCCAATTCTTCTGATTGTATTTGGCGTGAATTCATTTTTTCGCAATGAAAACCCATTTCTCTGCTTCTTAATCTTGATTCTCACTTTTATTTCGCCAAGTTAGCGATCAGGACAAGAATTCAGCTTCAAACTTGTGCTTCATAAGTTATTATAATATCTTGTCCAAGTAGCTAAAAAATACTTGTAAATCAATGCCTTTTGTTATTTCCATAGTTTGTTATGAACCTCGCTATTACCTCACAGATTGTTACTTCTTCAGATCCAACGTCAGGTTCTCCATCAATAATAAACACCCAATTCAGAGAGAATCCTAATATACTTTCAGATGAAGATGAGTTCGACACAACAAATCTTTGCCAATCCCAGAGGCAACGAAAACATATACTCTACAGACAGAAACGGATTTGGAAGTCTTTCTGTCACAGCCGGGACCATCAATGTCCATCAGTAATAATAAAGGGTACCCAACTGAATAAGTTCATCGATGACCATGTATCATTACTCAATCAAATTATAATGATCTCCTCTGGGATTTAGTGCTGCCTAAGAGTAAATATCAACTTCTTGCGTCTCGACTTCAGTAGTGAAATCTCTTATAAAAGGTCGCAAAAATCTCTTTATACAGAACCAGACAATCAACTTTGCAATTACTTTATTTTTTCGAAAGAAGAAGGCTTAGTGTTCTGACCCAATTCAGATGAATTGATGATAAAAATGTGGATGCCATGGAGCCTACACAAATGAGAGGAGACTGTTTATAACCTCAATCAAAGACAAGGTACAAATTGTTTTGTTAACCTAAGGAATAATTTATCATCAGTCTCGGCTCTGTGGATAAGGGACTGTGCAAAACAAAAACTATGCAAGTTATTCTGAAAGGTAAAGTTGTAGAGTAGTCCCTCATCTGCTTTTAGCCAAAGTTTACGCTATATATTTTAATTATTTGGGCTGTTTGGGCAAAAAAAGGGCAGGGGGCTGGAAACTGAAATATGTAGACAAGTGAAAGATTATGAAGAAAAAACAAACTGGTCATTGGAATTGATTTTTAAATTGTATTGTAATTAATAGGGAAGGGGAAGTCCCTTAAGAAGACATTTAAAGTGTTACATGATTCTTTTCCCGCCTCAAAATAAATTCAGGAGTTTAAAATTATTCAACAGTGGTAAAAAATAGGAATGTGTCCAGTGGCATAACGGAGAATGTTTGCCCCCCCGTAAATTCAGGCTTCGGACCCCAAGCCGTACTTGTCGTCACTCAGGCTTTGGGCCCCCTAGAATCAAGCCCCTCTCGCGATGTGGTGGTGTACGTTTAGCCAATTGGCTTCTCCCCCTCAGGCGAGCGATGAGGCAAAATGGAGGATTTGGATTCACAAGAGGTCTTTTTCTGACAAAATACGACAAAAAAAAATGTTAAGGGCTCAAGAAAAATTTATCTGCCGCGTAGTGTCACTAATACCAAATAATATAAAAGGGAAATAATACATCTAAAATTTTGAAGACAAATAACATCTTCTGATAAGTTACTAATCCATTTGCTTTTAAATGCCGAAATTTCAGTAGAGTCACAATAGCAATGAGTTTTGATTGGGGGGCTTCGATTTCATCATCAGTAATTTCTGGGTATTAAAGAATGCACTCAACGAGTCCTTTCAAGCTTACCCCATACAAAATTATATTCAATGATAATTTTTTTTGTCGCTGTACCTTATTAGTACAAAAACTGAATAATACTATATGTTGCTTAGGCGTATTAATCATATACGTCTGCTGTTACAAATGACTGTACTTAGCGAAATCATATCTCGAAATTTACACGTTCTGCCTAATTTGTCTCTTAGTCCACTCAGCCACGTATCATCTGGAGGCCGAATGACAAATATTCCTCGAGTTACAGGATTTGCTAATGGTTCACTTGAAGGCCATCATAATTTTTATTTTTTGAAATATTTAAAATTGATCTTGAAAATGATATTCCTGAAACAGAAAATTTCTTTTGAAAGACATATATTTCCTCGAGGTTTTTTTAACTTTTTGTTTACTTACTCCTGAACTGTGGATAGCATGTATATACACCTCGCTTAAGCGTTGCGTTAGCTGACCTTCACGTATATATAGGCTTTTCTGTATATCTGCAAAACTATTCCGAAGGATTCGAAATGCAATACAATGATTTTAAAAATATTTAAGTAAAATTTGCTTATTTATATAGCGTATGCTTTTCTTCCAACATGTTGCATAACTACACCCATCTGGGTGAAAAAACGGTGGCAATAGAAAGCAAATCGTGCAACTTTTCCTCGGACGTTAAGGTATCTGACCAGCTTCAGAGACCAATTTTTCAAAAAATGATTTCCATAAGAATTTTTTCGTTTTAAATAACATAAGTAGGTTTACAGAGTCATAGTTAATAAATAAATAACATTTATCACCCTTTGGTTTTAAGAAAAATATTGTTTATGAAATTTTAGCAAAATTTTCAACGTTAAAAAAAAGCCATAAATAAAAATACGTTGGATGTAAAACAATTTTAATTTTATTGATATAACTTTTGATTTCTTTGAAGTGTCACAAAACCTAAGATAAAAAATATTTTAAGAAGTAAATATTTTCTAAACATTTAAATCTGATGTTAAGGATTTCTCGTCAAAATTACTGTATGTTCTAAGCTTGAAAAGGGGGCAAAATGTAATTAAATGTAGCGTTCCTAAAATCTGTGGTTTGTTAAACTCTAAAGGGCTTATTGCATTCGTGTTATAAATTTCATTGGATTGTTTTGGAGATATCTCCCATTTTTCGTGCACAAATTATCTTGAAAATTTTCTTCGTCAATAAACAAATTAAAAAATATTTTTTACAAGTTAGATGAAGTAAATCTTACAAAACCAACTTAAAACACTTTCCAGTTTTATACATTATTCCTTCTTCCACAATATTTATATATTACTTTTTTTCTAATAACCTTTTTTCATCACAAACACCTCAAAAACACTTTTTTAACCTGGTCGAATACCGGGATTTAATATTCTGCATATAATCACATTGAACTAAAACAATGGTACTTGACAAAAAGTATTTAATCTCAATTCTCTGGATACAATTTATGGGAAATTTTCAATCAAAATGTAAAATAATAAAAATAGCTACGTGCCCTAATGTGCATGAGAAATAAGGGAAAAGGTAGCTCTTTGATTTTTGAAAAAGAGAACACTGTTTCGTTTACAAACAGTCAAAGAAGAAGTTAAAAAAATTCCCCACAAAATGTTCGAGAAAGCTCTTTTGGCTTGGCTAAGATTTTATTTAAAATGCACTATGCTAAAGGAAGCCACACTGAAAATTTCAAGTAAATAACTTTATTCAATAAAAATTTATGATGCTCTAAAAAGGGCCACACTACTTTTTCATCAACTGGTATCCTTGTATACATCTGAAGTTGAAATAATATAACACAGAGAATCTGTATATGTAAATAATAATTTGGCATGATTTCCATACATCCTTTTGATATAATTATAATGAAAATTGTACATTAAAATTTTAGAAAAATGTCTAAAATTAAAAATCTAACATATATGGGTCTGTTCAATAAAAGAGAAGTAAATTTTCTTTGACTGTATACAAGGTCGTTATTAATTATTTTACTAGCATGAAATGATGGAGGTACAATCAATTTCTTAGCCTTTTTCTCACTATTCACTAAACCAACTTTAACTCTATTGCGTAAATTTTCCATTGTTTTACCGAACACAGCATTGTTTAAAAGTTTAAAGAGATCTTTTTCAAAATTGTTACTTGCTCGTTTTCGATGTTCTCTATTAAAATCAGTATAATATTTTAACCAGGGAATTTGTTTGAATTTTAGAATTTTATGCATTTTTTTTATCTTTAAGCCTAATTGTACAGATAAGTTCAAATTTCTATAATATAGAACATATTAAGTTTTTTTTCTTAAGTTAGGAACCCATTTTTCTATTGATTTCAATTTTAAAATACTTAATTCGTTAGCAATATTTTTAGTATAGGGAACATTCAGATATATATACACACCACACTTCAATTTTTCTGGAGCTAATGGATAGCAGCTATGCAAATAGTGCAATTCATCTGGGTATTCTATAATTCAACTTCAAATATATAACCTACATCCTAATCATCTGGTACATCTATGAAATAAACGTATTCTTCAGGCCAAGAACAATCGTGTGTACGCAAACTTTGCGACATTGCCCAACAATATAGATTGTTTGCTTCTAAAAATATAATGTAAATACCAGGCAAGCTTGAATCGTAGGTTGACAAATAAGCCTTGTTTGCCTTAGCATAGCGATGACTAATCATGGCGACGCGACCACGAATTTCTTTTTTGATGAATAAGTGCATGTCTATATCAGTTAAAGTTCCAATCGTACTTTTGTCATCTTAGGACATGCTTGCCATGCCAAACCAAAAGCCGTCTATGTATGACACGGATCAACTTTGTAGTAATTCTGACATAGAGTTCTAAAGCTTTCAATTATGTCTGCCAGTAATAACACGTCTACGGTTACATACAAATCATGGTAATCCCCCAATATACGCATTTGAAACATATTCAATATATGGTGAGTATATTTGTGTAGTCTTCTCTGGATACATTTTCATTTGTTAGACTGTTGAAAAAAGCTGATCGAGGAGGGAGTTGCGTTTCATAAAGTTTAGAAAAAGAATCAAAATATTCATATGGATAGCAACCTTTTCTAGCTATAAATTGTGCATTGCTTCTAAAATACCTATTGTAATGAATAAATTGGCAAAACTAAGTTTTAGACAAGTTTCTCAAGAGAAGTATTTAAAAACTATAGAATGTTCGAAATGCGCGCAGAACGTTTTTCAGACCCGTCATCCTACAAGACCGTGATCACCCACCCTTTCCTTATCTTTCATATCCCCAGGTGCCCACCGTGTCCCTGAACCGGCCTCCATGTTAAGTCTATAGGGCCCATTGCAATTTTTTTTGATTGTTTTAATTCTGTTTTTAGGATAACCTGTTTCCAAAATCTCATTTTTAACCACACATCTCAATTATTTATAAAATATGTTCCATGTTAAATAATTAAAAACTTCCAATTATAAAATTCTTTACGATACTCTAATTACACAGATGTGTGAGTAATAAAAAGTGACATGAAAAAACACAAAATCTTGACAAATTCTCTCACAAATGTTTATTAATACCATATAAAAATCATCTTGCACAAATGGATATGTAATGTACATTAAATTTTCCGTAGCTCAAAATTCAAACGTACAGGCTTAGCATTTTTTGCCGTCATGTTTGGAATGGTTATCACTTTGTCCTTTGGATCCAAGGAAGTTACACGAAACTTTTTCAGAATGCTGGCTAGCAAGACCTTCTCTTCAATCATTGCGTATTTCTGACCTGAAATGGAATATTAATGTGCATAGAATAAGTTGCAAAGCACTAATTTGCTCCAATTATATATTGTCCAAACATACATTCAGTTTAAAAGTCCCATATGCATTGTATATTCTATTTTGGGCATATTTACAAATTTAGTACATTTTTTTTGACTCTGCAACCGTTACTTGTAAACACACATTAGAAGACTGCATAATAAAAATTTCTTCTAATATATTTAAGCATTTTTTAAAAAATTGATTTCACGTTGATTATGGTTTGAAAATTGCATTTATATTTTATTTCGACAGAGAAAGGGAGAATGGATGGCTAATTCACAAAACGAACATTTTAGGTACTCTACCATGGTCAAAGTTTAATTTCGTGATGCGTTAAAAAAGAAAAGTTGCTTTGTACACAAAAGATTTGTCAGGAGAAATTAGAACATCAATTAAATGCAGCTGAAATTCACAGACAATTAAGAAGACATGAATTATGTCCAAATGTGTCCCTTTCCAAATATTTTATTACAATAAGAGAACTTGCAAATACTCTAGTGCAACTATTGATGACTCTTTCTGCTCTTTGGATATTTGGATATGACAAACAGGATTGCCATCGAATAAAACTATTTGAAACGATGTTAAATATATGCAAAATTAAGGATAAACATCATATTTACGAAAAAGGAGTTAATGATAGAGTCCCTTTCTAGTACAAATCCATATATTTCTTTTGAATTTAGCCTTGAGTGCAAAATTATATAACTTTAAGAGATGAGAAACTCAAAATGAGATAATATATATAATAAGCAAAAGCCTTATCTTAATTGTAACACAATGGGACACATTACTCAATGTTGTTTCTACAAACGTCGAGATTTAAAAAGTGGTATTTGAAAAAAATTTAACCATAATTCTGCAAAATACATTAGATTGATACATCTGAATTGGTGCACATCGAATGTTCTTTACTTGTGAACATATATCTCCCTGTTTTTGTTTTTAGCATAACCTCATTTACAGTAGTATTGTCTTCTGCCAGAATCCCATTTCAACAAAGAAAATTTTCTTGGAATTGTCTCATTATGTTATTTGTTTTGAATTTCGTAAAGATAGGAATTCACTTGATATTCATGTAGTTTTTTTTTACATGGATTAAAATAGGTAATAATGCTGCACAAGCTTCACACAATATAAATCAGGAAATTGGGGAGGATGCTGTTAACGATAGAAAAGTGGAAAGTTATTTTGTAAATTTGTCTGTGAATTTGTTGTAAATATGTTTGTAATTCTTCATATAACTTCAAAAAGTTTTTTCCTTCTTTCCTTTGTAGTGTGTGATTAATACTTAATTCAGTGAGCTCCGTGTGATACTTTTTTGGTGTACAGAGATTTTATAATTGTTTTCAATAAAAATAAAACAGCATATAGACCATGACTATTACTTTTTGCTGAAATAAAAATCGTTGATGTTTAAGAAAAGAAATAGTTGGCCGTATTGTTGATCTCCGCTTTTTCCTATTTCGCTGTTTTTTTTGTGGTTAAAGAAAGATACGTTTCTACGAAAATTTGTATTGATTTTAAGCAATTTAATAAAAATGTAGCTACTATAACTACTTCTCATCTGCATTAGATAAGATAGATATAATGAAATTGGCTTGACAGATTTAAAATAATTGAATGGAACTTACAATGTTTTGCAAGTGTACAATTATTTTCTGCATTCTATATTATGAGCCGGAAATTTATTGCTAACTTTTGTGTTGCTAATAACGAAACTGTGTCGTAAATGCTATTACCGTCGAGGATATATTAACAGAATCCGAAATAAAAATCCACACTGACGATGTCACGTTAACAAAACTTTCAGAAAGTATAATAAGAAGTGTTGATTAATTTTTGATGTCTAACATCTCGATAAAAGATAAACTGGGATGCGCGAGAAACAAAATCAAAATTTAATACAACTCAGCAAAACAAGTATCTGGTAGCTAATCCTAAAACCACTGATTTCCAGATGTATATTCATTTGAAACTGTTGCACCAATAGTATATATAGTATCATTTTTATACTAATTACAAAATAACCCAATTTCTCACTGGTCATGGCAACTTTAAAAGCTACTTGAACCAATTTAATTTAGTTCCGTCATCTTTCTGTGATTATAATATTGGTAGCGAGGAAAATGTAGAACAAATGTACTTCTTCTGTGTTCCAAGTATGTCAGAGAGAGAAAGATCTTAAAACTGGATTTCAAAGGACTTAATATAAATTGGCCTCCGAATCTTCACCAACTTATTTCCACCCCCCAAAAGGGTTTTTAAAAAGTTCTGTGAATTTGTTGTAAATATTTGTCATCCTTCATAACCCCAAAAGTTTTTTTTTCTTCTTTCCTTTGTAGTGTGTGATTAATACTTCTACGAGCCCCGTGTGATACTTTATAGTGTATGGGGATTTTATAATTGTTTTCAATAAAGAAATAGCGTATTGACCATGACTATTACTTTTTGCTGAAATAAAAATCGTAGAGGAGTAAGAAAAGAAATAGTTGACTGTATGGTTGATCCCCGCTTTTTCCAATTTCGCTATTTTGTTGTGGTTACGAAATTAGAAGTTTCTCCGAAAATTTTTATTGATTTTAAGCAATTTAATAAAAATGTAGCAACTATAACTACTACTTATTTCTATTAGATAATCTATAGAGCACTACTATATATTTACTCTAAGATTTTTCATTTTTTAAGATTTAGTAGAGATCGAAATTATGTTCAAGATGTAGAATTTTATCAACTGTAGTCTCTGAAAATGTGTCGGTCTTACAAAAAATGTAAGTCTTTTTCAAATTCTGTGTGTGTGTGTGTGCACCTACCAAATGATACAGAAGGACCTTATGATTGAATTCGAAATTATATGTTAAATTATTCATGAAGAACAAATAGAAAAATAATATTTTGATTAGAATTCACATACTTCAACAGAACATCCAAAATAGACATCAAAATTTTGTACCATTTAAAAAGTTGAAATTCAGTAATATATGTCTTTAAAGACATTTTAACTTTTTGTTTATTATCAAAAATATATATATATATATATATATATATATATATATATATATATATATATATATATATATATATATATATATATATATATATACCGGGTGGGCAAAAAGTCCGTAAAAACTTTAAAAATTTATAAAATCCAGAGAAATGAACGAAAAAAAAAAACTGTTTGCAGGATCAGCATTAGTATGTCACGGGATTTTTTTTAAGCTAGAAAAAAATAATTCGAAAATCATCCGGTAGGTGGCGCTGTTACAAGCGTCTGTGGTGGAAATATGCAAATTAGACGGCTATAAAAACCTTTGCTCTCAATGAATCCACATTTATTTGACCATTACAAACAGTGAATGTGAACGAGGATGCTCAGTGCGCCGGATAAAGCTTTGTTGGTGAAGTTATTTTACATGAACGAGGAATCAGCGACCATTGCCTTGCGTAAATTCCGAGTTCAGAAAAATGTGAAGAGTGGAAAAGGCCCTTTAACACCTGCAGGTCTCTTAAAGCTTGTTAAACGTTTTGAGGAAACTGGAAAGCTGGAGGATCGAGCACGAGCCGGACGACCATGCTTGAAAGAAGCACGTGCACCCTGCATTGCTGTCAAAATGGAAGCGATTGCGTCCGAAGCAGCTTCAGGGACCAGCAGTGCTCGTGAAGCTGCCAGACGATTAGGCTTACCACCATCATCTGTCCGCAATATTCTTCGTCGAATCCTCCCGCTGTACCCATACAAATTGCAATCGTGTCATGAATTTTTGCCAGCAGATACCGCACAGAGGGAAGCATTTGCGAAGTGGGCCTTCTCTAAAATGGAACAGGATCCCACATGGGTTTTTAACATCTGGTGGACAGATGAAGCTCCTTTCTCGCTTCATGATGACGTTAACAACCATAACTGTCGCATTTGGTCGACCTCTAATCCACAGAAGCCATTGCATTCCCCAAAAGTGACAGCATGGTGTGGTTTCACGGGTTCATTTATCATAAGACCCTTCTTCTTTGAAACGCAGTGCCCAGTAAATAGATGGATAACGGAAACGGTAAATGCTCAGCGTTATCTAACGCTTCTGTGGGAGACTGTCGTGCCATGTTTAATTCAACGAGGTCAGATTTCGAATGTCATGTTCATGCAGGATGGAGCAACCAGTCACACTGCTAACCCGGTTAAGGCATTCTTGATACAGACGTTCGAGGAAGACAGAATCGTTAGCAGGCATTGCAGGTACCCATGGCCTCCTCGGTCCCTAGATTTAACACCGACAGACTTCTGGTTGTGGGGATATTTGAAATCTCGCGTGTATCTATCCGGTCCATCAAGTCTGTCGGAACTGAAAGATGCGATCCGCAGAGAAGTATCCTCCATACATCCGGACATGTTGCACTCTGCCGTTGCTGGTTTTGTCACCCGCCTGGAGTGTCTTCTCCCCTGTGGTGGTGGTCATGTGGAACATATTCTGGAGTAATAAAGTTGTGAAAGTTTTCTGTTCATTATTTATGCATTGTTTCTTTGATTTGCGTACATCAGCGCCACCTACCGGATGATTTTCGAATTATTTTTTCTAGCTTAAAAAAAAAAATCCCGTGACATACTAATGCTGATCCTGCAAACAGTTTTTTTTTCGTTCATTTCTCCGGATTTTATGAATTTTTAAAATTTTTACGGACTTTTTGCCCACCCGGTATATATATTCAACAGATTGTTAAAAAATAATTTTTCTAACTATGATACTTACAAGTTTAACAAAAAAAGTAAACAATGTTTGTTGGAATAAATGTCCCTAATATTCTTTAAAATTACCTATGCAATTTCTGGGTCCAGCCGAGAAAGGAACATACGCATATGGATGTCTTCCTACACTATTTTCTGGAAAAAACCTCTCTGGAATGAATTTCTCCGGTTCTGGGAAAGATTCTGGGTCTAGATGTAATTCACATATCAGAATAATACAAAAGCTGCCTGAAGGTACCGTGTGGTCCACTGAAATGGAACAGTGAAGATAATTTACGATAAAAATTAAAAAATGTTTTGTTTTTTGATGAAATTTGATAATGCATCAATTTTTGTAAGAGTAATTGAAAAGTGAATCTTAAACACACACACACAGTTTTTCTTTCTATTTTAACAGTCTATTTATTGTATGTAAGGAAAGAATTTCTGTCATTTTTTTCTGAATAAAATAAAAGTTTTTTTTTCACTTTTTATATTAAAAACTTAATCTCAAATATAGTGCCCTTTTTTAGTTACAACTGTATGAAAGCGTTCAGGGAGCTTATTTAACCCCATGAAAAAGAACTCCTCGGTTTTGGAGACAAAGTATTCTTCCACTACTATTTGGATATCGTCATAATTCATGCATTTATTTCTACGGAGAAAGTTTTGCAGCCACCTGAACAGAGGTCACATAAGATGGTGCGGTACGATAAGTATATGCTGTGTGGCGGCTGTGAGGTAAAGTATAAAAAATGTTCTACTAATAATACATTTTTTAAATTCATAATGTTTATAGGTCAAGATCGTTTTAGATTCATGCTTAATTAATCTGGACTTTTTAAAAATCTTTTGGTGTTTTCTGGAGAGTTTTATAGGCTATATCAATTGTCGTTTTTAATGAAATTTTGATGAAAAATTGCAGTTACACAAAATTCTAATAAATGTATTCAAATAATATTTATACAGTACATGTATAACATCTTTATATGTGTTAGAAATTAAAAGGTTTGTAATACTTTTGAAAGTTTTTTAAATATGCCAAATTTTATGCAAAAACATGATTTTTTTAAAAAAATGACTCTTTTTTTCTTCATTAAAAAGCAATAAACTACAAAAATATAAACAAAGAGATTAGATTTTGCTTCATAACACAGATAGAACTAAATAAAACATGTTTTGAAACTTTCAATTCAATAACTTAAAAATATTTTGTGTAGATATCTACTTCCGGTTTTGTAAATTCCATTTATGGTTTACTAATTATGCTATAACTTTGCTTCTAGGTATCGTAGAAATAAAAAAAGAGTGTTTTTGGAATCTTAAATGTATATGGGCTATAAAATAAAAACATAAAAAAAAAATTCGAAACTTTTCACCAAAACGACGAATTTTAGGTAATCACATATTAAGGGACAATTTTTTTAATTATCATTAAAGCATCGTATTGTCATCCAAAACAATTGTGTATATAAAATTTCTGTTCAATTAAATGCTTTAAAGCGTGAGAATTTTTTTTTTTTTTAAGTTTTGAGCCAAGTCGCTAACAATGAAGCCAACGTGGCTGTATGTGTAATTCTTTAAATATTTAGTTTCAGTCAATTAATTTTAATTAATTATAATTAAATTATCGTATTGTCACCCAAAACAATAATGTATTGAAAATTTCAGCTCAAATGAGGGCTTTAAAATGTGGCAAAAAAAAAAAAAAAAACATTTCAAGTTTTGGCACAAATCGCCAAAAATGATGCCAACGGGGATGTTTTTGTAATTCTTTGAATAATTAGTCTTAATTAATTAATTTTTATTAATTATAACTTAATTACTTTATTGTCATCCAAAACAATCATGTATATTACATTTCAGCTCAATTGAGCGCTTTAAAATGTATTTTATTAACATTTGAACATGTTAAATATATAGAGGGTGTAAGATATAGTAGGAATTGAAAAAAACTGACTAAAATGCAAAAAAATGTATAACAATCATCAATAGTATACTAATCTAACTGTTTAAACCGGTTTCATTCAGATCTGAATTCTGGCTAAGGATCCACAAAGCATAAAAGTGTACATGCTCAAAAACGGTAGAACTTTGCCTTATACCCAAAAAAGTACCTTCTAAATTTATTGTAAATCTTCTTCCGAGGTTATGATATTTACACCAGTTTCACTATTGCCTAAAATGATAA
Source organism: Trichonephila clavipes (assembly GCA_019973935.1). NCBI lineage: Eukaryota > Metazoa > Arthropoda > Arachnida > Araneae > Nephilidae > Trichonephila > Trichonephila clavipes. Next base: position 361,861 of record BMAU01000618.1, read on the forward strand.
TAGTTTTGCTGGTGCTCTCTCGTAGACAGAGAAAATATAGTCGCAGTTATGCATGAATTCAAAGACATATACGCACATTTTAGAAAAAAAGAAGTCTCACGAATGTTAATGTATATAATCGCAACTACACGCGTATACGGATATATGTTCATATATGAATGTGTTTGAAGTGAAATGAAGCACCTAGAAGAAAGTTGCTGTTTTTACTGAAATAAAGCCAGTTTATAGATATTTGTATAAATGGCCTATAAATTATTTTGCACTTGTTTTACCAATTCATTCGAAACAGCTTCAAATCATTGACATACATTCCTTTTTGTTGATCTTTGAAAAATCATCAAATCATATCTGCAATTAGATTTTAAGGCGCAAGCAAGAATTAAAGAAACATAACTTTAAGAAAAAATCGCCGATTTGTGAAATAAAATCAGATCTATAAGTGCTTTTTTATTACCTAGGTAATTACTGAAGAATTAAAGGGGGATATATTACTAAATTTTTGGAAAATCCATTTTAGTAAAACGAATTTCTTGTCGTAACAATATATTTTTTTATTTTCGGAAACCAAATTTATTTTTAGAATACATGTTATAAATTTTAATTAAAAAGAAAATGCGTTAAGGACAATGACTTATAAATAATTAAGGACTTACAGACTTTGAATGGTTCGTTACATTCTCTGGCAATGAATGGAACAATAGGAAACAAGCGAAGAGATTCCTGTGTTAAAACATAAAAGTAATTTTATTTTCATACAGAAACATTATGTTGGCAGATGTGAATAAGAGAGAATAAATTTATGTGGAATGGAAAAAATATACTATATATTAAATCATCCTAATCTTTAATTTGCATTCTTATAATAATGCTAAATTTATCGTAACATAATTATCACTTGTTTCAATAAAATGACCGACTATAGTTCGACAGCGAGTTTAGCTACCACTAGTTACAGACGAATCTAAATATGAAATGAAAAGTAAGAAAAGTGGGTTTGCTGAATATAACACATACAGCGGGACCATTTTTTACAACACCAGGAAGACCGTAAATGAAACAGTGTTCTCTTTTTCAAATCAAAGCTACCTTTACCCTTATTCCTCATGCACATTTAGGACAAGTAGCTATTTTTATTATTTTACATTTTTATTGAAAATTTGCCATAAATTGTATCCAGAGAATTAAGATTAAATACTTTTTGTGAAGTACCATTGTTTTAGTTCAATGTGATTATATGCAGAATATTAAATCCCGATATTCGACTAGGTTGAAAAAGTGTTTTTGAGGTGTTTGTGATGAAAAAGGGTTATTAGAAAAAAAGTAATATAAATGTTGTGGAAGAAGGAATAATGTATAAAACTGGAAAGTGTTTTTAAGTTGGTTTTCTAAGATTTACTTTATCTAATTTGTAAAAATATTTTTTAATATGTATTTTGAAGAAGGAAATTTTCAAGATAATTTGTCCACGAGAAAACGAGAGATATCTCCACAACAATCCAATTAAATTCAGTGAAATTTATAACACGAATGCAATAAGCCGTTTTGTGTGTAACGAAATACAGGTTTTAGGAACGTTACATTTATTTACATTTTGCACCCTTTTTCAGCTTATAACATACAGTAATTTTGACGAGAAATCCTTAACATCAGAGATTTAAATCTTTATAAAATATTTACTTCTTAAAATACATTTTATTCTAGGCTTTGTGACACTTCAAAGGAATCAAAAGGTATATCAATGAAATTATATAAAATTGTATTATATCCAACGTATTTTTCTATTTATGGCCTTTTTTTTTTAATTTTGAAAATATTTTGCTAAAATTTCATATAAACATAATATTTTTTTAAAATCAAAGGGTGCTAAATGTTATTTATTTAATAACTATGACTTTGTAAACCTGCTTATGTTATTTAAAACGAAAAAATTCTTATGGAAATCATTTTTTAAAAAATTGGTCTCTAAACCTGGTCAAATACCTGAACGGCCGAGGAAAAGTTGCTCGATTTGCTTTCTATTGCCACCGTTTTTTCACCCAGACGGGTGTAGTTATGTAACTTATTGGGAGAAAATCATATGCATAAATAAGCAAATTTTACTTAAATATTTTTAAAATCATTGTATTGCATTTCGAAGCCTTCGGAATAGTGTTGATGACAACCAGAAAAGACTATATATACGTCAGGGTCAGCTAACGCAACGTTTGAATGAGACGTATATGCATGCTACCCACAGTTCAGGGATAAGTAAAAAAAACCAAAAAACTCGAGGCAATATATGTTTTTTAAAAGAAAATTTCTGTTTCAGGATTATTATTTTCAAGATCAATTTTAAATATTAAAAAAAATCCAGGATGGTCTTCAAGTGAACCATTGGCAAAGCCTGTAACTCGGGGAATATTTGTCATTAGGCCTCCAGATGATACGTGGCTTAGTGGACAAACTAGACAGAATGTGTAAATCTTCAGATATGATTTCTCTGAGTACAGTTATTTGTAAAAGCAGAGATGTGTGATGAATACGTCTAAGCATCGCGTGGTATTATTTAACTTTTGTGCAAATAAGGCAGTGCTTCTCAAACTTTTACTACTTGCAGCCCAATATTCAATCACAACTTTCATCGCACCCCCCTCCATACAATAATAATGTATTGAATTCAATAAAACTAGACTTTGACTCAAGCTAAAACACGATTCAAACTTTTAAATGCTACCGACGTATATAAACGTCTCGCTCAACCAAAAAGATAATTGCCCAGAACGTCTTTCCGAAGTACGATCTTTTCTATACACTGCTATCTATAGAATTATTCCGAAGGCTTTGGAATGCAATAAATGGACTTTGACAGTGTTTGCAAAGGATTTACTTATTTCAGAGGATTTGCTTATTTATTACTCCCCCCTTCCTCTCTAATATGTCACATACGCGCGCCTGCGGGGAAAACGATGGCATTGGGGAAGGAATTGCGTAACTTTTTTATACGGCACTTCAGGGATTAATTATAAACTGTACAAACTATCAAGATGAGTATTAATTTTTGAATATAATTTTTTGTATGACAAGCCCATGGGGTCACTGGTAATTTTTAATCTTGTTCTTAACTTAGTATCGTTAAATTAATTAAAAAATACTGGTGCCGTACTGATACATTTACAAGGATATATTGTATACGTGTAGATGTGTATTTTTATTTAACTTTTTATTATGTCAGAATGTATTTTGTTTACTTTCTGTAAATCAAAAATTTTCTTAAATAATCTTTTGTTTTTAACTTCTCAATATGCTCGCGCCCCCGGTAGAGTTATCACGCCAGTTTGAGAAACGCTGAAATAAGGTGTAACGACAGGAGAAATTTATAGTTATATATAATATGTGTAGGGGAAATTCTTGAAAGGACACATTGAGTGTATTCTTTGATATCCAGAGATTACTGAGAGATGATGGAATCGTAGCCCCAATCAAAACTCAACGCTATTGTGACTTTTCTGAAATTTCGGCATTTAAAAGTAAATTAATGTGTAACTTGTCAAAAGGTGTTATTTTTCTTCAGCTTGAAAAATTTTAAATGTATTATTTCACCTTTATGTTACTTGATATTAGCAACAATACTCGAAGATAAATATTTTTTTTAAGCCCTGACACATGTTTTTGTTGAATTTTATAGAAAAAAGACTACTTGGATCCAAATCTTTCATTTTGCCTCATCACTAGCTTGAGGAGGAGAGACGACCTGTGGCTTAACCGTACACCCCCGCATCGCAGTAGGGGGGCAGGATTCTTGGAGGTCCAAAGCCTGAGTAAAGACAAGTACGGCTTGGGGGCCCGAAACCTGACTTTGCAGGGGAGGGGGCAAAAATTCTCCGTTATGCTACTAGACACGTCCCTATTTTTTTAATCGCTGTTCAGTAATTTTTAACTCATGTTATTATTTGATGGCGGGAAAGGAATCGTTTATACCTTTAAAAGGGTATAGTACCTTTAAATGGCAAAAAAAAACGAACCATTTTTCAAAAATATTTTTAAAAATTAATACAGACTGTTAGGAGCATTTTAAAACAATCCATGTCAAAATTGGACCAAAATTACGGTAATATCACTAAAAAATGTCAAACGTCAGCGCACTGGATTGTCCATTTAAATCCAATGTAAACAAACCATGTTCGTTAGTTTCGGTTTTGAAATCGATGGTGTTATTGAAATTATTTTCTCCCCTGTTGTTGCTAATTTTTAATTTAATTTATTTTTAATGAGAAAAGGTAGTTTGCAGCTCAACACTGCCCTAGTTCGAAGTATTGTTTGTTTACATTTTTGTATTTCATACTTTTTACTGCTGCCTTATTGAGTGTTATCTCGTTATTCTCGTAATTCGTAAGCTTTTTAAATTTTTGTTAATTGAAGTTTTTTTTGCATCTTTTTAATTAGTAAAAAATGTCTAGTAAAGCTCAACGTAGAGGCAGTGACTATAGCCGAAAACGAAAGCGTTTTCATGGGAATCAATACACTCGAAAAGTATCAGATACGCTTGATGTTGACTGCATATCTGATTCATCTAAGAAATTGTGCAAAGAAAATTATCTTGACAAGGAAGTAAGAAATTCCAATCAATCTAATGGATATAGAATGATAAACATTAATATTTTATTATCTGAACTATCCAAATATTTAATATGTCCTAACTGCAATACTAAAGCAGTTCTGAGAGAAAAGATTTTGTATGGATTAGTGTCTGAGTTTTATGTTGAATGCTACTCATGCAGTACATTGACCACTTTTAAAAGTTCCTCAGTTATTGCTTCAAGTAAGGACTATGAAGTAAATACACGAATAACCTATGCTATGCACACAGTAGGACTAGGTTTTTGTGGAATAAAGAATTTTTGCACAGCAATGGATTTGCCACCACCAGTATCACAAAAGTCATACGAAAGGATACTGCGAAAAATAAATTTGGCCAGTCGTGAAGTAGCAGACGACTCCATGAAAAATGCTGCGAAAGAAGTATAAGCTTCGGGAAGTAACGAAATCTGTGTCAGTGGTGATGGTACGTGGAAAACATGTGGACACACTTCACGTATTGATGTGTGTAGTGTCATTGGAGATGTTACAGGGAAAGTGATTGATGTTGCTGTTCTCTCTTAATATTGTAAAGGATGTGAAAAATGGCGAGGTGCAAAATCTGGACATTCATATGAAGATTGGAAATTGAAACATCAACCACACTGTGTAAAGAACCATATTAGTTATTCCAGTAAAATGTAAGTAGACGGGATGAAAGAAATATTTCAAAGATCGGTGCCAAAACGAAATGCGAAATATATTAAGTATATCGGCGATGGGGACACAAAAACCTTCCCAGAGCTTCAAAGGACAGCACCATATTCTATCGAAAAAGTTTAATGTGTTGGCCACATACAAAAGCGTATGGGTGCTAGACTGCGAAAATCAAAAACAACGAATCGTGGCAAAAAATTATCAGACGGTAAGAGTATCAGCGGTAAAAATCGTCTGACTGATAAGTTCATTGATACAATTACCACTTATTATGGCAATGCTATTAGACAGAATAATAGCTCCGTTAGTGATATGCGTCAGGCCATATGGGCAATTTATTGTCATTATAGGTCCACTGATGAGGAATCTATACATCACTTCTGCCCAATTGGTGATACTTCGTGGTGCAAATATCAAAAGGCAGTTGCTACAAATAGTGTTTCTTTATTCAAACATAAAAATATTGTGCCAATTGCCATAATAGATGAAATAAAGCCTATAATAGCAGAACTATCTGCACCAAAATTGCTGAAAAAATGTGTGTGGGGTAAAACACAAAACGCTAATGAGTCGTTCAACTCGACTGTTTGGAAGTACTGCCCCAAAACTTCTGTGGGTCATCTAAAAATATTGTAGACATAGCAGTAAATGAGGTTATAGTGATGTTTAATGAGGGAATGACGGTACGTATAAGGATAATGAAAACTCTTGGCTTTAAAATATGACATTTTACTGTTACCTCTGCCTTTAAGGCCAATTATGCACGCATAAAAAAATGCCGAAATTAAATCAAAATCATATACATTAGAGACCCGTAGGGCTAGCCACGGAAAGCCACGGATGAGCATTTTGTAGAACTAGAAGGTCCTACATATGAAGCAGGATCATTTTAAATATTATGTATTAAGTTTTATTTGAAATATTGAAATGTCAATCTTTAAACTTGATTTTCTCAGTTTCAATTTTTTACACTTTCCCGCAAGGTTGTAAAAAAAGTTTTTACTCTGGAGCTACAAAAACTGGTATGCATATTCTAGTCATAGATCTTTATTCTGTATGCCATAATTATGTTTTATGGTTTAATACATTTTGATTTGCAACTGTATAAAAATTGAAATTTAAAAAAAATATTTTTTATGAATTTTTTAATTTTTAAAAATATTAAAATATAAGATACTTTTTTCAATTAGGTGGTATACAGAATAAAGGTTACAATTTAGCTTAAATTTAACGCAAAAATTGAGATTCTAATGTGTATAATTTAAAAATTATCTTGCGGGGAACAGGAGGTAAGTAATTTTTTTTTTAAATTTGGTATATATATTTATCATCTTTTTAAAAATTTTGTATTTATTAAAAAACAAAATTTCTCTAGTTTTCTTAAAGTTTATACATTGTTATAGATAATATATAAAATTCAGATAAAAATTAGCAAAATTTGTTAACTTATGATGAATTGTAACATGTATATGACAACAAACAATTTTTTTTTTCTCGCAATGTACTATGCACCCTTAAATGTCTTCTTAAGGGGTTACAAAAGAGAAAAATTCTAAAGCTCTGAACCATTACAGCAAAGAGACCACACACACACACACACACACACACACACACACACACACACACACACACACACACACACACACACACACACACACACACACACACACACACACACACACACACACACACACACACACACACACACACACACACACACACACACACACACACACACACACACACACACACACACACACACACACACACACACACACACACACACACACACACACACACACACACACACACACACACACACACACACACACACACACACACACACACACACACACACACACACACACACACACACACACACACACACACACACACACACACACACACACACACTATTAGTTATTTTATTCATAATCTTTCACTTGTCTACATATATTTCAGTTTCCGGCCCCCTACCCTTTATTTACCCAAATAGCCCAAATACTTAAAATATATAGCAAAAAATTTGGCTAAAAGTGGGTGAGGCGCTACTTTACAACTTTACCATTCAGAATAACTCGCATGCTTTTATTTTGCACAGTCTCATATCCACAGAGAATAGAGCCGAGACTGAAGATAAATCATTCTCATAGGTTAACAGAACAATTTTGAACCTTGTCTTTGATTGAGGTTATAAACAATCTCCACATTTGTGCGGGTTCCATGCCATCCACAGTTTTATCATCAATCCATTTGAATTAGGTCAGTACACTAATCATCTTCCGAAAAAAAAAAGTAATTGCAAGGCTGATTGTCTGGTCTTATATGAATGGATTTCTCTGCATTCTTTTCTAAAAGATTTCGCTACTGAAGTCGAGATCCAAGAAGTTGATATTTACTTTTAGGTAGCACTAAATCCCAAATTAGATCATTCAAATTTGGTTGAGTAACGATGTATGGTTATCGACGAACTTAATCAGTTGGAATTAATCATTATTATCATTGATGGTCCCGGCTGTGACTGCAAGTCTTTCAAATCCGTTTCTGGCTGTAGAGTATATTTTTTCGGGGCTGCTGGGATTGGTAAAGATTCGTTGTGGCGAACTGATCTTTGACTGAAAGGATATTAGGATACTGAATTGTGTGTATATTATTGCTAGAGAACCTGACGTTAGATCTGAAGAAGAAACAATCTGTGAGGTAACAGCGTGATTCTCAACAAACAATGGGAACAGCAAAACACATTGATATATGGGTATGTTTGAGCTACATACTTGGACAAGCTATTATAATAACTTGTGAAGCACAAGTTTGAAGAGGAATACTTGTCCTGATCGCAAACTTGGCGAAGTTAAAGTTGTAACGGGTCTATCCGTGTTCTCTTAAATACTAATCCTCTTGAGAAATATTGGGTCTTTAAAAATTATTATATTATAAAGCTTCCTCCCTAAGAACAAGATATGACTATGCAAATCAAGATTTGTATATAAAGATTAAACTTTCAGGTTAAAGAGAGAGAGAGGTTAGACTGCAAACAGCTAGCAGTGATTATTTAACGTGAAGTGAGGTGTGGATACTTCGTAGCTGATTATTGTAATATTATTGACTATTTGTCAATTAGGAATCAAATTATATTCGGTAGCTAAGAATTAGAAGATATTGCCTAGACGTAAGTGATCTGATTATTTAATGTCTTCTCAAATCTCGCATACCTCGTTATTGCTCTCCATATTTGGTATTTGGGTGAATCTGTTTACTTTGGTTGATAGAATTTGTGTTGTTGCTTATGACTGAGAATAAATTGGTTATTTTGAATACACTAGTCTTCTTTCCGAATATCCCACATTAATGGAAGTCGCGGGACGATCTTTACAAAGTAATAAGCAAGGTTAAAAAGCGGAGAAATGGTTTTTTTATTGCGAAAAAATAAATTCACGCCAATTACAATCAGAATTGGGAAGATATTTTTACAATTGTGTTGTATAAGAAAATTAAACAGTAAATTTTTTAAAGCCTGGTTGAATATTAATTTACACTCATATATTATAATTAACTTCTAAAAATTTGAGGAATTAGGAAAATCGAATCCAGAGTAGTATGGAAGTGAATCTGAGAAATAATTTGCTTAATCTCTTAAACTTTCTTAGGATAGCTTTGAGAACTCTCTTATTTCCGCCTTTAGTCGAAACATTTTTACTACATAATTTTAATTGGAGGTATTGGGTGAGGGAAAATGGGAGGCAAAAACCTAAAATACGTGCAAAATGAAAAAACTGAGATTCCCCTTAAAAAGCAACAATTTCTATTGAATTTGTTAAATATAAGGAGGACTGCTTCCTTTTCCACAAATGTTCATGTTTTCGGATTTTTTTCCTTAGCCTCCTAGAAGATATTAACGATTACATACGTTCCTCATATAAAATTCATGGACACAAAACTACCGAACAGTGATAAAAAAGAGGGGAGGGGGGAGAGGACATCCAGAGAAAATGGTGAGTGGTGTGGCAAAATGAAGTTCATTTTCGGATTCGGAAATTCATTTTACATACGAAATGGTGTCACGGTCGATTTTCATGCAGAGTGGTGTCAGATCAAAAAAATTTTTCAGATACCCTCGGATCTTTATTTAAAGAAATAGCTAAATCCTGAAAAAAAGTTCATTATGGGGAAAATTTGTTAAATAGAGATTCACTTTTAATATACTTCATGTGCTTGTTTCCAGAAAGAAATTCGTCAAATAGAGAGTTTCGAAAAATAGAGGTTCTTAAAATGGAGGCCCGACTGTATAAACACAATAGTATAACTGCATATACTTAAATATTTTTGCTTTACCTTAATAACACATTCCAGATACTTCATTTTTGTTAAGTCTTCACGTACTATATTCCTGCCGATGTCATCTCCAAATATGTCATCTAGTTCTTTTTGGACTTTTTGTTGAATTTCTGGATTATGCCCCAAACAGTACAAAGCCCAACTGACTCCCATAGCCGTAGTATCATGACCCTGTAAGGGAAGTAAGTCTTTCATTCGAAAACCTTAAGATAATGGAATGTGTAATGGCACACCTAAAAAATTGTAAAAGTTTTACTGCAAACATAAAAGTATCCACTTCTATCCTGATGTCATCCTCCGTGAAAGATGGGTCTTTCAAATGATGTTCCAAGAGTAGTTCTAAGAAGGCTTTGCGTTTCTTTCTTTCTGTGAGACTCCCATTTGACAAGGGCTCAGTGACTCCATCTTTACTACGCATTAGGAAGTCTAACTTCTTCTCTTTTATTACCTACGAAATATATATTTTTTCAAAAAAAACATTTTGTATGAGATATTCAGACTTGATGAATCACTGAAGTCACAATGGGTTAAGTTACTGTTTTTGTGTTAGAGATTTTTTAATATTTTCTAAATATAACAAAAATAATTTTTCGTTTTTGAAAAATAAAAATAAAACATTTGACCCTTTCAAGGACAGTGGCTAATAAGTCTTGCCACATATTAAAAATTTTTCCTCCAAGCAGGTGGTGAATATTTAGTTTATGTATATATGTGACGAATCTGTACGGAACCTTTCCACTAATATTCTTAGGCGTCTTTTTGGGGATTATAAATTCGCGTATATTTCCAATAAACTCTGAGAAGCGAACGGGATATGCAAAGTAGATAGGGTATTTAAGTAGAGCGTTGTAAGCTAGCAAAGATGAAGGCTATTTAACCAGAAACAGCAGAGACAACCTTTAGAGGATTCAATGGGATTACGATAGTGAAGAGTTACTACTAGTATTCTACGAAGGAAGTTTAAAAGTTAATATACATCTGAAGATATCAAAGTATTACCAGGTGATATACTATACTTTATTATCGGTTAAAACAAGTGTTAGTTTAATAAATTTAATTTAAGTTAATGAAAGCTAATAATACACGTCACGTGTATTTCTCGGATCTCCTATTTCGGTAGACCTTATTGATCTTACGCGTAATTATTGATTAATTTCATACTTCGTAATTTAATTTAATATTAATGGTAAAGCCCTTTTGTTTGGCGTAACATAAAATATTTCTCATATTTGAATCAAGTGAATAAATATAAGTTATTATTATACAAATGGCTTTTGGTGATTGTTTATCTCAAATTAATCTTGGTGTCTAGGGTGGAACCCAGGGGTTTCCCACATATACATGCATTAATTGAAGCTGAAACGCATAAAAATCAATATGGATGGCAGCACGATACCTTTTTTTTTTGCATTTCATGTCCTCTGATGTGTAGTTAAAAACAGTTTTCCTCCGTGTAAATCTATAAATTGTATTTTGATTGCTATAAAATTTGTGATCTTATCAAAAAATTTCGACATGTCTAAGTATACTTTTCTCTCTTCTGAATGAATTAAACAAATGTGCAATTCAAAAAAGATTTTATTTACGTTTTTGGAAAGCGTTTATATGTGGATCTCTGTTTATATATGTGTTGCGAATTTCTGTATCCACTGCCTACATAGTACAAAAAAATGACCTAGAAATTTTCTCTTTTCTTCCTCTGAAGAGAGAGCACTTAGAATCATGTGAGAATGTTGGGGATCGGAAATATAAACAAACTTTGGAACATAAACTTTACAATATATGGGACAAGATTCTCTGGCTAGAAAATCTTTCATTACAGCTTTTCTGTGCTTACCATGTGATGTACCTCCCCTTGGAAGTACATCCCTCGAAGCATCAGCGTGAGCTAGAGGTGTAGGGTTAACGAAAGAACTAGAATCAAACATTATCTTAATATGACTTTATTAAGATATTCAACTGAAACTTTGAACAAATATAATATTAATAATTAACGAGAGAATCTACGATGGCGCAATCTCAATAATTGAACCGCCTAATCTTCAAATATAATAAGTAAACAATCCTACCTTATATTATTCTGTAATAAACTTGTCTTTATCTACAATGGTATGTAGCTTGCCGTTTAACTTCTAATCGATCACCAATATATTTATCCACGACACGTAGAACTTAAATCTTGAACGACGAACTTCTATGATCATCAACTGCCACAACGCACGTCAATTGTCTAACATTCCTTTACATTGCCATTACGCTTACTCTACGATCCAATATTTATCCTATATTATTTGCATCTCTTCACTTCTCTTTTCTTGGATTTGGTTGGAAAAGAGTTGCCATTATTTCTGGCCCAAAGAACCCAAAGGACTTGTTAAAGAAAAGACGCGTAAGATGTCACAACCACTATGCCTTCAAGCAAATGGTCCTCATTGCTTTGAAAAGTTTCACAGTAAACAACTCATCAAATTTGTGAAATAACTAATTTAAATTCTCAAAAATATTACTTTATTTCTAACTTTTTATACTAAATAAAATAAAATATAAATGTGGATATATGCCATTCTTGATGTATATTTTAGTAAGTATTCTACTTACAAGTATTCAATTGTTATTTAATTACATTTATACTTTGTAATTAATTGTTATTGAGATAGTTATTAGCATAAATGTCAAATTTTCATAAAAAGTTTATTGTAGTATGATTCATTATTTCTATCCTAAAAAAGTAAGTTAATGTCAACAGTGCGCAGTGGCTATAACGTCTAGCCACTACCGAGGAAAAAAACTCCTGATCAGATATTTTTTGTGACTAAATAATGTTTATAGAGGATGAGAACATTATATTTATCAAGTACTTTATCACGGAAAAGTGTATTTTAGCTTTTTGCCCCCTAAAGGGTTAAATAGAAAAAAATCACTTTCGTTCATTTTTTCATAGCCAGAACAGTTAATAAAGTTGTGAAAATGCTGTTCCTTAAAACCACGAAGAACAAAATGCATGGTAGAGATGACGTTACATTTTCCAAAAAAACTTGCTATATTTTTAAAGTTTCTTTAAGAGGCTTTAAATTGCTTTCTTTAAAGTTTCATATTAATTTAATGTCAAGAAATATATTATTAATTTTATCACTTAATAGTACTTAAAACTATCAGGATATTAGGGTCTCAGGTCATTCTTCCTTTGCCTATTTTCACTGCAATTCGGTCTATAAAGGAAGTTTGGTTATTTGAAAGAGAAGTTTAGATTTATGAGATATGTGTGTGTGTTTGACAAAACTAAAATTTTTGAGCATCACTTTCATTGCAGCATTCTCTACAAAGTTTTTTCCTTCGTTTTTTTATTCATGAAGTCATTTTTTTGAAAGAACATGGCTCTAGAGATAACTTGCATACAAAGAAATTTAACATTTTGTCATAATGTCTTGTTTTTTAACTGTACAGTTTTTAAACACTGGCTGGCCATGTAAATTTAGAACTTCTTGCCCTGTGTGCCAAAGTTTTATTTTAGAAGAAAAGAATGAAATTTTACAAAATATAATAATTTTGAGTTATTTATATAATATTGTAATGACATTTAGAGTAATTTTTAGTAAAAAAAACCACTACGAAATACCTCGTACCCTGGCACCACTGAATAAGCTTCCTGTGCTAAGTGCCACATACGAGTTATCTCACATTTTTTTTCAATAAAAATTTTATTTTCGTTTTGTTTGATTTTACAAGCTCGTCACTTAATTTTATCTGGCAACAATGAAATGTATAATTTTATACCAGATTTTCATACAGATATGTAATGATCCTCGATGGTAAGAATCTGTAAGTTGATGGTAGTTATAAAAAGTTGTAAAAAAAAACAAAAATGAGAGCCTATAAGTAAGATAATTAGCGAAACACAGGAAAACCATCTGTCGATACAAGAATCCACTATACTTCGAAATCTTCCTGCGGAATGCATACAAATTCTATAACCAAAAAATCGAGGGAGTGAAAAAATGAGGATGCGTCAATTTAGGGAATCAATCATTAGTGATGATATTTTTTTTCGTGTATCTGATTGTTCATTATAAAATTAGCATTATCTCAAAACAAGTAAAATTTTTGACGGAATGTTTTGGACTTATGGGCGTTTAAAGAATGTTTCATTCAGAGTGTTAGGAATGTCTGAGCATTTGACAATAGAACAAATTTTTACTAGATAAATCAAAATTTTTTTTACCTAAAAGCATTAATATCTTCCCAAAATAAAAAATAAAAACTTTAAAAAATTGTGCAGTCATATTAATGTGAAGATATAAATTATTAAGCACAAATGGGAAAGATAAATTGCAGCATGCTAAAAGATTTACTACTTGTTGGTGTATCTCTCTTATCGGGAAGCTCTTTAACCCAAAACTCCAAGCTTTGGGCTCAATTCACAATTGTCACATGATAGATGCAATCACGTGTTCTTCAATGAATTTAAAACTGCTACTTAACTTGAATTTGCTGTTCTACCATAAAGATTAAGATAAAATTTCACATTTGATAATTGAGTAAATATGTATAGTACTGGGATGTATCAAATCGTTTTCCAAAATTAGAAAGAAAAAAAAATTATACAGGATTATTCCTGATTCCTTCCAAGGCTTCAGAGTGCTGTAGTAAAAAAACTAAAACGAATACAGCAAAAAAGGACATATGAAAGAATAAGGAAATAATTCAGTTTGTTTGCATACTTTGCAGGGAGTAGCTTGACCTGAATGGGTCCTGTATCAACACTACTTGGGGTCCGTCTTTTGAAGCCCCTTAATAATTTAGGACTTTTTTGCTTTTACGTTTTGGGGCCCTTGTAGCTTGGGGTCACCATATTACTAATACTGCTGATACGGCGGTAGCTACGCCCGTGTGTTTTATATTTGAACCCTTTGTCACATGGAATACATCAATGCGGTGGTTCATTTCCTGCCACACTCTACTCAATATGATACTTTCAACGTTATTCACAGCACGTGTTATTCTTTCATGCAAATCTGCTACATCAGGCGGAACAGGGGGTAAGACTTAGGTTTTAAATTTAAAAAAAACAAGATTTGGATAACACGGATAAAAAAGCTTGGATAACATGGGTTGTCCATAACGTTGATAGTACCATGTTGAATACAGTGTGTCAGGAACTGGATTATCGCATTGATGTATGCCGTAAAATTAGAATTCTCAACTAGAACACCTGTAAAATATGTAAAAAACTGATATTTTTTGTATTCTTTCACATGTTCATTTTTGCTGTGTTCGTCTTAATTTTTTGGCTAACTTTTGAGAGAATTTTGAATTACCTTGTAAAGGGTGTTTTTTTAGAGGTATAGAACTTTAAATTGCAATAAAACAACGATGTATTATTCGATTGACATGAATTTTTTTTATTCGAAAGATAATCTTGTGGCATTACATTTTAAATATGATTTATGGCATATGACTGCCACAGCTGGCTCGGATGTAGTCCAATCTAGACGTCCAATTTTCGATGACTTTTTCCAACATTTGTGGCCGTATATCGGCAATAACACGGCGAATGTTGTCTTCCAAATGGTCAAGCGTTTGTGGCTTATCCGCATAGACCAATGACTTTACATAGCCCCACAGAAAATAGTCTAGCGGTGTTAAATCACAAGATCTTGGAGGTCCAAAACGTGAAATTAGGCGGTCACCAAACGTGTCTTTCAATAAATCGATTGTGGCACGAGCTGTGTGACATGTTGCGCCGTCTTGTTGCAACCACAGCTCCTGGACATCATGATTGTTCAATTCAGGAATGTAAAAGTTAGTAATCATGGCTCTATACCGATCACCATTGACTGTAACGTTGTGGCCTTCATCGTTTTTGAAGAAGGATTCCACCAGCCCATAAAGCGCACCAAACAGTCAGTTTTTCTGGATGTAACGGTGTTTCGACATACACTTGTGGGTTAGATTCACTCCAAATGCGGCAGTTTTGTTTGTTGACGTAGCCATTCAACCAGAAGTGCGCTTCATCGCTAAACAAAATTCGCTTATGAAAATCGGGAACAACGGCAATCTCGTTTTGGGCCCATTCGACGAATCTAAAAGCGTTGTTCAGGCGTGAGTCTATTCATGAGGAATTGCCAAACCAAACTGAGAATAAATCACTTGACAGTTGTTAAATCGGTCGCCATCTTGGAAAGTAATGCCAACTTAAACTTCTATACCTGAAAAAAAACACTCTTTATTATACGTGTAGTTTTAAAGCAAGTGCATTTTGTTTACCTGCCTGAGTTATTACTGTTGACAATTATATACATTTTAAAAGAAAGTTTCTGAAAAAAGAAAAAGTTGGCAATCACAAATTACATGAACTGATTGGTAGGAAACACGTGATTGCAGTTATGATGTGACTGTGCCGTCATATGGATTTCTGCCCTTCGAAAATACATCAGGTCAAATCTTACTATTGAAAATCGCGACGTTCGTGGACCTTATACTAGTTGCAGACTTAAGCGAGCTTTAAAATGGGGAACTACTATAAAACCTTTCTACTAAATATCCATGTATGTGACGAATTCCTCTAATACTACTTGTTCTAATGATCGCATTCCAAAGAAATTTTTATAACATAGACCATGTAAATCAACCTCTAATCAAGTAAAAAATAGAATTTTTCAGAGCAGAAGGAATATTTTAGACGTTGCATATTCTCTTTGTTATAACTAATCCATTAACATAATATACTATTTGAAAGATTTCATCTAATTTCTCTCGTAGCGATTAAACACCCATGTATTTAAAAGAAGAGCTAGTAATCTAATGTCTGAAAAAATTGGTACTTAATTTCAAATAAATAGGCTAATTATTTCAAAACTTTCACAATAAAGCGACTTGGAAACAGTGTATGATAAACATACCTTTTTGGTTAATTCCTTAACTATACGGATATTAGCATCATTACTTCTTCCGAGAGCGGTCCATTTAAAAATGAAATCTGGATACAACCAAGGTCGCACGACACGGTGCATAAATATTTCTCCTAATCTAAGTATACATAATGGAATACTATATTAACCAAATCTAATAAATCTCACATACAATCAGATATATAACAAGACACTATGAGCAAAATAAAGTGGTTACAATAGTTAATAGCAAACGCTTAGACTTAGGTTTTAAAGTTGTAGGATTAAATACAGTTTTAAGCCTGCCAATCTTACCCTATATTTACTTATATAACTGAACTGAACGAATGACAAAATAGTGTTGGAGTAAAATTTTAAAAATTCTAGAAGATTCTAAACATATTACTAAGTGATTAATACACCCAACACTTTTTTCACACGGTCTTTTTGCGCACGGTTTTAAAATAATACGGTTCACCAATATACGTTTTACACGGATTTCTGATTCTAGAACGAATCCCCCCCAAAAAAAAGGTTTTTAATTCTAATTTTGGGAATGCAACCAGAAGACGGTGGGTTTATGCCCATACACGTGTAAGTGACTTGCTCTATCTGATGGCCTATCTGCTTTGTATTCCGGTGTTAGGGGAATACTCTAATTTTTCATAATCTCTTTTTTCGTTAGTTTTGTTGTATTTCAACCTGAACACAGCATTTAGTTCTTCAATTTAATTTTATTTTCTGTTAAAGCTCTTTGAATGAGTACGATTTAGTGGAATTTATGACAGTTTATGATAATAAAGAATTCGACAATGACGTTCGGCTACAAACAGCAGATTTAATTCGCTAGGTCTTGAAATTTGCTAGATGTATGAAACAATATTTCCTTACTCATGATTCTGACATAAAGCCTGCATTAAAATTTCAACATAATCTGAAGTTTTGTGCAGCAGAATATCAAGAATTATACAAGCAACTTGAGAAATAAAATAAGACAGCCGTGTTAATGACAGACTTATTAACATATTCCTAATTTCAATTTGAATTTTTATATGCTGTATGTACTTATAAACTAAATTTGTATTGTACTCTAATTGTGAAATTTTTTTGTAAATAATGAATTTTGTTTAATAAATATGTAACAAGGATTTAATTATTGTTTTTTGCATGGTTTTTTAAAAAAATATTTAGAGTTTTTTCAACTTACATGATTTTTTTAAGTTGTGCGGAGCACATCCCTAATTTTACCATACGTCACACATATTCTTTTGCACGGTTTTAGATGGAACGTATGTATCATTGAAAAAAAATTGGTTGTACTTAAAATACTACAAGAGAGTTTCCAGAACCAACTGCAATATACTCTCGATTATCCGTGCTCATTCTGTACTCACAAAAAAGTTTTTTTTAAAAGAATCTTTTTCTATCTTATTATGCATCTAAAATTGGTGCTGATGTGAATAATAAAAGTTGCCGAAATGAAAAGTGGACAGATACAATTGCGTCAGAAGGAGTGCAGCTATTAGGAGAGCCACCAAACAGGAACACGTAGGACGGTAGGAAGTGCACACCTGCGTTGGATGTTTAACAGTGCAGCCTGTTAGTGGTAAAGGAAATTAATCGAAAATAAAAGTGGTTCCATATAATAATGCTTCCAGATTCGAACAACGTACGGTAGTACGGTTTTTGATTGCAGAAGGTGAGTTTAAAATGGATATCTATCAAGGAATAGTGGCAGTCTGTGGTGAGCACAGTTTAGATCGAACATCTTGGAATAGTTCATGTAAAAGTTTCCGAGAAGAGCAGCAAATGTGATATCGAATCTCCATGAAAAATTTACACCCAGTCTATGGTGAGCACTGTTTAGGTCGAACGTCTTGGAACAGTCGGTACACATCGAAACCAAAGCAACTAAAAGAAGCTTTGGGAAATATTAGAACACAGACAGAACAGTCCGGATTTGTAACCCTTTGACTTCTTGGCCTGTAGCCCACTGAATACAGTATTATGTTTCCATTTGGACGATGAAGTGAAGGAAGCTGGGCAGGACTTTCTCAAGAATCCATCACGTTATTTCTAGAGTGAAGGCATAGATCTGCTGCCGAATTGATGGGACCTGTGTTACAACTCTCCATAGCGATTTCTTTTAGTTTCCAACAAAATTATTCTTTTTATTGAACTTGCACACTTTTCATTTGGGCAGCTCTTATAGAAACTTATCTAGTTTAGCCGATGGTATTGTGAAGTGTGCGGAGATCAAATCAGTATAGAGAGTCGCTTTGATCTAGTAGGGTTAAAGGTGGTGGTAGTACATTACTTATGCAATAGCCTTTATACCGTCCTCTTTCACTTTCTGAAATGTTCCTTTCATTTTTGTGACTTGTTTATCATTGGTTAGTAGCGGAAAATTTTATTCTCAATAAAATGAGTCAGGTGAAATGTAAATGAACCGTTTTAAATGTTAAACAAAAGTTTGAAATCGTTCAAAAACTGGATAATGGAAATTCAGCTTGCAAATTAGCAAAGGATTAGCAAATTGGAGTACAAATGTACGCCATATAAAAAAAGAGCTAAAAAACCCTCATTATCCCTACGACAGATTGTGTCATGAGGAATCTGAATTTTGGAGGAAAAAAAGCTAAAAAACGCGTTAATATATAGATCTAGATTATGTTGTATTAATTAATTTGTTTAATTAAATTTGTTGTCAGGGTACGAATAATGACGAATGCTCCTGATATCATAGAAAATTGCTTCCCAGACCCTATCTCCAGATGCATGTCCAGTATGTATTGGATAGATTATTTGCAGACGCTGTGACCTGGTCTTCTTATAATCAAAAAACGGCCATCACTGGCACTAAGACAGAAATAACTCTCATCGGAAAACACAACGCTTCTCCACTCTAATGAGCTCTAACCACTGAAGTAGAAAATGTCATTTAATTTGGCGCTAATGATATGAACGCTGCAGAAAGCCTTTATCGGCGTTATTCCTCAAACAATTGATTCGTTACAATTCAATGTGTCACTCTGGTCTAAAAAAAGCTGTAATTTCTTTTGCAGAGGCATTACGATACTCCACAGCTATGTGGCGAACCAGGTAGTCTTCTCTGTCAGTGATGATCCATGCGTGATAGGATCGTTTTTTTTAGTTAGTTCTTCAACGGGAAAATTGTTGCCAAAATAATCATGCACAGTGGATGCATTCCTACCATGTTTTTCTGCATTTGGGGAAAAAACCCTTTTCTTAGCCCTATTGTACGATGTCGTTCAAACTTAGTGATCTGTTGATATTGGTCTTTTCGTATTCTTACAGGCATTCTTGACTCACTACTTTAAATCTAAACAATAAATAACGCTTACAAATTTGACATTGCGTATCTTATGTACACATAATTCGCATGCTCCAAGTGGCACTACTAGAGTCACACTTATGCGCTTAATGCAGCGTCTCTTAATTTTTCAATATTTTCGTCTCAATTTTCATCCATAATTTTCATCGCGCTCTCCTTCCACACAATAACAATGTATTAAATACAATAATAATGTACATTGATGCTAAAGTTACAATACAGCCTTAATTATAAATGATGCAAATTATCAAGAAAAGTATAATGTTATAAATGTTACTTTTAAATAATAGATACTTTTAGTAAATTAATTTTAAGTAATAGAATAAATATTATGTTGTTTTTCCTTTCTAAAATTTAAATTTAAACATATCGCATTAAACATGCGACGTGTATTTTTATTATGTCAGAAAGTATTTTGCATTTCATCCCTTCATTAAATTAATAATATTTTGAAATAATTTTTTATTTTCAACTTTTTAATTTGCTCTTAGCCCCCCTAGGGAGACATGCCCCACAGTTTGAGAACCACGTGCTTAATGCGAAATTTAAATCAAAGTCATCTTTCAGATATATAATAAAGATATAAATGCATATAAAAGATGCATATATTCAATTTTAGACATTCAAGTCCTTTTTTAATCAAGATGTGATAAAAATATTTTTACATACAATTGAAAGCTGAATGTTGTGTGACTAAAATATCAATAATTAAGAAAATATGTTCATATATGTCAGAGTTTCTCAAACTGTGGTGCGCCCCCCAGGGTCACGTGATAACCCTACATGGGGGCGCGAGTATATCGAAAAACCAAAAATAAAAGATTATTTCAAAAAATGATTATTTTTCTGAAAGGAAGCAAAACAAAATGCATTCTGACGCAATAAATAATAAAATACACATTTGCAAGGATATAATATACTTATAAATTTATCAGCACCGTGCAATGTATTTGATAATAAATGTATCAGTATTAAACGAAGAACAAGTTTAATAATTAACACTGACTCCTCATTAAATCCATCATCAGGTTCTTTCATTGCCAGATACAACAGGATAAAAGACTACTATAATATATAGACTACTTAAAAATATAGACATAAATTATTTATCTGACTAATATAACTAAATACACTACTTCCAACGAAGTTATCGTTGAAAGAGGAATAACATACCCAAGCTCATCTGCCTTCCTCCATCCATCAACACCTGTTACTACACGGTTTATAATTAAAGTCGTATTGTAACTTTATTATCAAATTACATTAGAATTGCATTCAATACAATGTTATTTTATGGGGGAGGGGGCGCGATGAAAATTATGATCGAAAATTGGGTCGCTAAAAGTTTTTGAGAAACACTGATATCTTCATACCATTTCATAAAACACTCAGATAAGTGAGTATGAATGGTTAGTATTCTGTATAACATTTTACAAACAAAACAATTGTGCTTTGTTTATTTATTTTGTAAATATTGTGTAAACTTGTGGGTTCTTTTTTGATCGTGTTCGAATTGTGACAAGAAAAATATTTGCAGACAGGGTTTTGTCCCACTGTTTATTCCACACCTTCTATGGGACATTTCTTAAAATAAAGAATATATTGAGATGTTACAAGATTACGATACATCGTTCAGCCGTCTCTACTTTTCACGACCCTGGTTTTCTCGCCAGCGCTCTCCTCTCTCTCCCGTTCCGATCTTTTCTCCTCTGTCCTTGCCAGATCCTTCCCTCTATATCGTCTCTCGTTCGACCTGTTGCCAGGTGCAGGCAGCGGTTCCTTACATATTGTTTTCATGAAAATTAACACATACTCTCTTGTTTCTTTGCATCTGATTTTTCAATGAAAACATAGCATAACTTGCTGAGAAGGATATACATAGAAGAGTAAGCATTATGGCTGAGTGGAAGCGTAATACTGTCCCATGCCGCAGGTCCGGAATTCAAACCCAGTGGCATAATGAAAAACATTAGGGCTGCCCTGTAAAATCAAGTTTTGGGCCCCCAAGTTGGATTCTACAAAGGGTAGGTATTTGATGGCAGTCTGGCTTTGAGGATGCGAGGGGGTGTACGTTAAACCACTGTTCAAACCCCGGGCTGGGCACATTCAACTCAGCCTTTCATCCCTTCAGTGGGTTGATAAAGAAGTACCAAACTTGCGCTTGGGAACTAAACACTGAGGTTTCGACTCAATGCCTGGTCATGAAAACTTAGATAAGCGCTGTAGGCCTTATACGCCAACAAGTTCAGTTAAAAAGAATCTTATACTTATTTTTATTTTTAAAAATGCACAGAGAAAATAGCCTTTTATTTCTTTTATTTTTGGAACAATTAGATAGTAAAAGTTTTCATTCATCATAATTTCAAACTGAATAAAATAAAAACACTTACTCGTGTACAGCTCTTACATATTCAGAGTTTTGTCCGTTCTGGGCATTTATATTGATGCCCATGGCAGTTTCTATGAGAAAATAATTAAAAATAAAATCATTTTATTTTCTAATGAAAAGTTTCTGAAGCAACTAATATCGCTTGAATACGACACCGTAAATAAAATTGTATATCCAAATTAAGCAGAAACTATATTCTTAAAAATTGGGGAAAACTTCAGTTTTTTCTTCAAAACACAAATTGAATTCAATGGAAGATGTAATAAGGGAATATCTAGTTTTCAAACTGCAGCAATGCTAAATAATTTTTTTAAGACGCTTTTGTTCATTTCCTACTATTATATATATATATATATATATATATATATATATATATATATATATATATATATATATATATATATATATACTTTTCAACTTGGGTTTTTTTCCTATTACGTCGAAAATTTCTGCTGTACGGGGAAGGTGGATCCATAAAGCATTGCTAACCCTAATTCGCTGTCCTAATTCAGCGACAGCTTCAGAAATCATAATAGGTCTCCAGTTCAGTCCTATGATTTTTTGTATCTACTTTTGTTGTGTTTGCTGAATTCCAATTTCTTACTTCTTTAGTACTGTGGGTTCTAGTTATTCTTCACTTTTATTTTATTATACTATATATATATGTGGGAGACAACAAGGGGTCCAAAAGTCTTTCTTATGGTTTATTTAACATTAAACAAAAATTAATTAAAAAGGTAGATAAGTTTGACAATGATATGCAGAAGGTAACGCCTGCTCGCGCACCTCTCGCGTTCTCTTTTTTCTCTGCTCAAAGTTTTTTCTCAAGTCTCTGTTTTTACAGTTTCAGTTCTGCTTTTACTTAGATGCGCCTGCGCGCGAAGACTGCGTGGTTTTGGCTGCATGCTACAACGGCCATTCTGACCGTACGCTGTCCGCAGCGGTATTTCCATGGAGACCAGAGGAGAATCTGAAACATACAAAAAAAAAACGGAACAGACAAGGACTATACGACAAATATATAGAGATTAAACATATCATAATTTTTCTGAACTAGACAGTTTCTCCATCATGTGAAGGCACCTCTTCGACATCCGGAAGGTTCCACAGGAAAACATTGTGTTTCACAGGCATAAGAACGTCTTTTTTAACAAGTTGATCTTTGGTTGAACGCATCGATATTTTCCTCTCTAGAGTTCTGGACGTCTGTTCAAAACGATTTCTCTTTTTTCCTTCGCTTCCACTGCCAGGGCTGGAAGATCCTTCGAGCAACACAAACCGATGATGTTTACTCTTCATAGGTAAAGGGTTAGGTGAGCGGGAGATAAATTCCACGGAACTCGTTTTCATGGCACCATTGGCTTTCTTACACAATACTATATCAGAACATTTTTCTCTTACAATACTCAATTTTAACTTAGTACTCTTAATTTTATTACATTTATAATCCTTAATTAGAGAACTCGAATCATTTCTAGTATTAAAGTTTTTAACATGTGACAAATCATAACTAGAGTTTTCTATCACATTTGAAACGGAAACATTTGGAAAAGAAATAGCACTAGAATAAGCATAAGCATGAGCACCTAAAGAGGATTCACTTTCATTCAATAAAACATCGCTCTTTGCGTGGCCTAGTTTTTTTATTTCAGAACATACACTGGGATGTATAATAAATTCTTCGGTCAAGGTCGGTGATATCGCCGTTCTCACACTTAAGCTAGGAGAGTGTTGATTAAGAGAAATATTTATGGGTTTAACTTCTACCATACGCTGTTCGCCAAAACATGAACTTAATGTTATTATTTCTTCGGAAGGTGTTTGCACTCTAATTAGTGAGGAATTTAAAACTGGGATCTGGCAACCTGAATCGATCAAGGCTGTTACGGGTTGATTTTCTACAAATATGTTTACGTATTGAAGATTTGAGAATTCATCGCTATTTTGTTTTTCGCTCTCGACTTTCAAAGTATTCACGTTTATTCTATTATGGATGTGGTCGTTAGATTCTTTAAGTTTAAAACGCTTCTCACAGTCTCTTGCGTAATGAGATGAATCACCGCATATAAAGCAATTTTTATTTTCTCTTTCAAGATATTGGGGATAGTTCTCTTTAATCTTTGGTTTAAAGTTTTGTGATCTATTTTTAAAGGGGTCTTGGGTATATCCATAAGTAATAGGAGTTTCTTTATGTGATCCGCTTCTAGATGAAATATAAATATCACACTCTTTAGCTAAATCAATAGGCCTAAACCAATCTTCTGCTTCTCGAATGCCAATATTAGTTGCGGTTTCCTTATTTAAAGTTTTGAACTGTTTATCTTCGACTTTAGCTGCAGGATTTAAACTTAATGCTTTATTTTTAACCCTTTGAAGTTCGACTTCTTTTTCTAACTGTGCTAACTGTAGTTTTGCGAGCTCAATTTTCTGTTTTCCTAAAGTTACCTCTCTTTCGTTTCGCGATACTCTCTCATCTATACAGTTTTGAATTAAAGTTTTAACGAAATCTGGATCACTTTCAAATGTACTACTGTTCTCAATTTTAGTCTTTAGTTTAACTATAGTGTCAGTACTTTCCACAGTACCGTCTAGATTCTCAACAACTCTTATGAGATCCTCTTTAAGAGCGTTTTTATACATTTTAGAAAAATTTAGAAAGATCCTACCTTTTTTTCTGGCTCCCTTGTTGCTCGCACGTACGATGTATCCAATATTTGAAGAAAATATTTCGATTCCACTGATTTCACCTCTTCGCAGGTAATATAGTTGAAATTGTAGTTCCGGCCTCTACACAGGCGGATTATTCACACTGAGTTAGTTCCAACCTCTACACAGGCGGGATTTTGAGGGTTCGTTGAAAAAATACACCTCTACACAGGTTATTTTGTTATTTGTTCCGACCTCTACACAGGCGGAATGAAGTTGAAAAATTCAACCTCTACACAGGTTGAACGAAGCTTCCGAAAAATGGCGGCGCGTCTCCTCCACGGACGACTTTTTTTTTTTTTTTTCACGTTCCAAATTTTGATCAAAATCGAAATTTTTTTCAATCCCGGCCTCTACACAGGCGGAATTTTCATGCTGAGTTCAAACCTCTACACAGGTTGAATATTTATGCTGAGTTCAAACCTCTACACAGGTTGAACGAAGTTTCCGAAAAATGGTCGAGCGTCTCCTTCACGGACGCTTTTGTTCATTGTCCAGATTTTGGTTCAAAATCGAAATTTTATCGATCCCGGCCGAGCCCCCATAATTTGTGGGCGACAACAAGGGGTCCAAAAGTCTTTCTTATGGTTTATTTAACATTAAACAAAAAATTAATTAAAAGGTAGATAAGTTTGACAATGATATGCAGAAGGTAACGCCTGCTCGCGCACCTCTCGCGTTCTCTTTTTCTCTGCTCAAAGTTTTTTCTCAAGTCTCTGTTTTTACAGTTTCAGTTCTGCTTTTACTTAGATGCGCCTGCGCGCGAAGACTGCGTGGTTTTGGCTGCATGCTACATATATATATATATATATATATATATATATATATATATATATATATATATATGACATGTTTTAAGCCAGAATCAGACTTAGTTTTTAAAAAGGATCGTTATTTAATGACGCTAAGAGCAGTGAGGAAAAAAGCACGCCACCGTGAAAATCTAAGAGGGTTAAAACTTAAAATACAGATGCGGTAAGTATCGTGGATTTTATGAGTGTACTTGAAAGTTAATGCTGACATATAGGGCTATTAAATATAACGATCTGGAATTAGACAGGTTTATTGGCTTGGCCATATGTTTAGAAGAAATAAATGGGTAATTAATTTGATACTTGAAGATCAAATGAAAAAGATGAGTTACGTGCTAGTTAGGAAATTTAATTTTTAATCTAATTAAATTATCCTTATATATATATAGCTCACACTCACCTAAAAAACTATTTAAAAATATATATATTTTGCAAACTTCCAATCGTTAATAAAATATTTTTTATTTATCTATTCAAGCTCAAATACATTTTTTATTTAAAATAGTAGTGGAAGACACAAATTTAAAATACCATTTATGTGATAAAACTACATATTAAAACTACTTCCAGAAAATGTATATAAAAAGGAAAACTTTTCAAATATACTAAGTTGGGATTTACACAGGTTTTAAAAGAGAATTTGAATAATCTTTCAAAGTGTAAGGTAGTCTTTCTCTCTAAAATCGAATCGCTTATTCGAAATAAAAATAAAGAAGTCACAATGTATTATGGTATTGGATACAGTTCATCGGTATTTGAGAATATTCTTTATTTATTTGAGAATATTCTTTATTTAAAAGAAAAGATTTGTGTTAAGAACGAGTATTTCAGCTTCTACGAAATAATCCACAAAATGATTGTAGCAAATTTTTAATACTCACGACAAATAATACCAAAGTACAAGCAGTCATCAATGGTACAACGTCAACCCAAGGCTCTTGAACAAGAGATCGCAATTTGGAGACTAGAACACTGGAGTGCTCTTGAAACGTAGGAATAAATTCATCCAGGATGGAAAAGTGGAATGATGGTGTCAATAATTTTCGAATTTTTCGCCACTTAGCTCCCGTACTAAAAAAAGTTAAATGACATAAAAAAATTAAATTATCTTAAAGTATACTTTAGCTGGTTGACTCTTATTTTCACTCAAAACATATAGTACTCAGATACTTCTAAAACAAGACAAACAATTAAAAAAA
This sequence comes from Trichonephila clavipes, assembly GCA_019973935.1. Classification (NCBI taxonomy): domain Eukaryota; kingdom Metazoa; phylum Arthropoda; class Arachnida; order Araneae; family Nephilidae; genus Trichonephila; species Trichonephila clavipes. The sequence goes on from BMAU01000618.1 coordinate 388,815, forward strand.
CTAAATGTAAGTAAATATCAATTATTCCATTTTAATAATAATGTTCCATTATTTTTCTTTTATAACAACAAAGTAAAGTTAATAGTAGGGATAGGAAAAAAAAATCCATTTGAGATCATTTTTCTTTCCAAGATATCCTAGTCTCTTGACCTAGTACGGTTTCTTAACGACCTCTCAAATGCATGATTCGGTATGATTGACAGGATCTATGCCTAATAATGTTTGGTAAATATTACAACTTTGTTTACAAAAAGCACCAGGAAAGTGTTTCTGGCGTATCAATTCTCTTTACATTCAACTTTATTCGATGCAATAAAAACCACACATTTTTGTTTCATATTACCTTAAATGTACAAGAATTTGCAGGTTTCTTCCTTTGAAACAATCTTGTCATGTTACTAAGCTACAGATTAATTTTTAAAAATCACAAAATTTCATTTCTAAAAAAATATATTTATATAAAGAGGGGAGGGAAGGGGTAACCTCTGTCAGCCAAATGGCGGATCAACCCCCATCGTACAAATTATTCAACTGTTCATACTTATTATTCAAATTGTAAAATTGTAATTTGCATGTTTTTTGTAGTGCTATTTATTTATTCCCAGCTTTTCATGCCTTCAATGGGTTGATATATGAGTACCAAGCTTACTTGTAGAAGTTTAAGACCGGGGTTTCGCGTCAGACTAACCACCTGACTAAAACATCTGCTCATGCACCTCAGGACCCAAGGTCGCATATACTGAGTTGGGCACCGTAGCCATGGCCCTCATGGGCTGTCGAGCCCCTGAATTAAGTTATTTATTTTCCCCCGCAAAATCCGGTTTTGGTATTCCTCTTCAGTTAAATTCATCACTGAAGCCGCCTCATCCAACTCTTCATGGATAAAATTGTTAGATTTTGATGAGGAACAAGCAATTGAAAACTTGAATATTTGGTTCTGTTGATTATTAATGAGTCTTCATTTGAGACTACGCCTTTTTTCTCACGCCAGTCTAGGTAATCGGATATTTTTCTGCTACAGCTTGCAATGATATACAACCTCTGACAATAAAAATCAGTGAATAGTCCTATAAGACAGCGTTTCTCAAACTGTAGGGCGCGCCCCCCTTGATGGGCGTGGCAACACCTCAAGGGGGCGCAAGCATATTGAAAAGTCAAAAACAAAAGATTATTTGAAAAAATTGTTAATTTATGGAAAGTAAACATGCAAAATACGTTCCGACATAATAAAAAATAAAACACACATTTACACTGATATATTACACTTATAATTGTATCAGTGCTATTCAATGTATTTTCTAATTAATTTAACAATATCAAGTTAAGAACATGTTTAATAACTGCCAGTGACCCGATGGGATTCTTATATATAAAATTACATAGAAAAATTATCACTTATCTTTATAATTTGTACGGTTTAGAATCAAAATTAAAAGTTGCCAATTAAAATTTACGCGATTGTAATGGGGTGGAGGAAGGAAAAAAGAAGCAAATAGTCTGAAATAAGTAAATCCTTCGCAAACATTGTCAAGGTCTTTTATTGCATTCCAAAGCCTTCGGAATAATTTTATGGATATCAGTGCACAGAAAAGACCGTACTTTAGAAACACGTATATATACGTACGGGGAAATTAACGCTTAGGCTGAGTGAGTCGTTTATATACGCCGGTGGTATTTTAAAGGTTAAAGTTGTATATCGTAGTTTTAGCATCAAAGTATAGTATTATTGAGTTCAATACATTGTTATTGTATGAGGGGGGTGCGATGAAAATTATGATTGAATATTGGGTCGCGAATATTGAAACTTTGAGAAGGACTGCTGTAAGATTAACGCCGAAGAAATATTATCGAGTGTTACCTGAATGTCCTTTGAATAGTCATCTCCCTGGAAACTTTGTAAGGAATCTTCTTTTGGGATGGTGTTCAAAAGCCTTCTCATGTTTCGTTGGATGTTAGGAATATCGTCACTATCGATACCACGTTTTTCTGATCCCTAAATTGCGGGTAACGAATTTGCGGTTAATCTGCAGTTCAGCAACTATATGCGCACAGTTAATTGACGATCTTTAGTGATTAATCACCTCACTTTCTCAATATTTTCGTCACTGACGGAGATCGCTAGTCTTTCGCTATGGGGGGCTGTCAGAATTACTTTCCCGGACTACTCGAAAACGGGCGAGCCACTCGTTCACACACTTCACAGTGCTTGATCTCCATAAACACGCACCAGCATCGCTTAAGTTTCTTTTGGTGTCTTGCCAAGCTTAAAAAAACTTTTAGTTGATCTTTTGTTCGTTAATTTTTCTGTTATCGGTTAAGAACCAACGTACTAAACAAGCACTTTGTAAAAGAAGTCTTACATGGAACACAAACGAGTCTCAACTGAACAACGGTGGGTGCAGATGGTCAACACCCGCTGCTGCGCGTGTACTGCGTTTTGTTTTGCTAGGGTTGCTAGATCAGCAGATCTGGCTTCATTTTCCGAACTTTACTGTCAGAGGTTGTATTATCGAAACCGTATTGACGACATTGTATGAAACAAAGCACATGGTTGCCAATTCAGCATGTCCGACACATGCGAAATCGGGTTGCCAAATTGGGTGTTATCATGAACATTTGCGTTATTACTATAGTACGTAATAAATTTATCACAGCATCACGAAAATTTTTTATATATATATAGAGAGAGAGAGAGAAAAGAGTCTATACAAACCTCAAGAACAGTCCTGCACCTACCCAAGGAGAGAGAAGTTGATATTCTTTACTTCTGTCAATCATCGTCGTACTACCTAATACGACCTACAATTAAAATGAGTTTTAGCATTACACATTAAGACGTCTTTTTAAAAAAGCGTATAGCTTAATATAGAAACGTAAATTTATAATCAGTTACAGTTTTAAAAGATTATGCAAATGTTGATATTTACAATCTCCCTTGTTTTGAGTTCACACATTTTGTGTTTACTTTTTTTGGTAACAAATAGTAGGTAATGGTATAATGAGTAAAATTTTAATTGGTTTAATACTAATTGTGTAATTTTTGTATCTAAATACTTTTAAATTGTCGGTTGAGAAATATAAATTATGCATTGTTATTCCTGTAACACATCACTTTCATTGAAATTAAATTGCAATTGCATCTTTTTCGTTCAAATTTTGGTTCAATGATCATTTATCGAAGAAGATGACTCGCTACAATGTGTGCATTTTCAATCATCCGTTCGTGGCCACGGTAGCCGAGTGGTATAGGTATCGGATCGTGGAATGCCTTGCCACGAGTTCGAGCCCAGTACCATTAAAGACCCGCCGTGTAGGGCAGCGATGCACGTTAAATCTATCGAGAGCTGAAACATCCTCCCGTTGGTCTGGTGTGGAATTTAGGAGAGGGGGGTGCCAGCTCTGGTTTCGTCCACGTCACTTGACCATGGTTCAAAATTACCTGGTCCGTCGCCAAAAGCCCAAGTGTAGCTGAGGATTGCGACGTTAATATTCAATCAATCAATCAATCAAACATCCGTTCAATTGTGTATTTATATTGTGACGGATCTTTACGCGACCTTCACACTAATCCTCTTGGGGAATCTTTGGGCTAGCATTCGTGTTAATTCTGAGCTATCCCTCTTAAGAAGAAACCCTGATATGGAGATTAGTTTGACTATCTAAAGTCAGGGTTTTGTAATTGTAAGATAAAAGAAGCGGAGAGAGAGAGAAACTGTTGCGGCGTTATGAAGGTGAGATTTAATTGATTTTCACAACTTGAGTTAAGATCGGAATTTGCCACTATAAATTAGTGGCTTGGGAATTTACAGACTAAGAGAGATTAGGCTAAATTAAGGTATCCGACAACGTTCGGAAACGTGATTTATTAAAGCGTGTAAATGGTTAATATTTATGATATTTAGTGTCACTTAAATTAGAAAATGTATACAGAATTGTTTTAAAAATAGTATTACTATAAAAATTTATTTAAGTACAATATTTTGACAAAAAATGAACATAGAATGACCCATTTTCAAAATATTCTCCTTTTGTGAAAAATGCTTCTATTATAATAATATTTTGCCTGTATATGGCTCCGACCTCTGTACAGAGGCTCAACTAGAATTTGCGAAATATATAACTTAGAAGTGGGTTTATATCCATGTTTTCGACAACAGAGGGGAGAAATTTTAAGAAAAAAAAACGCCGATAATTATTTCAATTGCCGGTAACTTTGAAAATAATGTGAATATTTCAAAAATCATAGTTGAGCCTCTATACAGAGGTCTGAGCTACATACAGGCAAAATATTATTATAATAAAAGCATTTTTCACAAAAGGAGAACATTGTGAAAAAAGGTTATTCTAAGTTGATTTTTTGCCCAAATATTGTATTTAAATAATTTTCTTTTTGGTCAAAATATCCTTAAAACAATTTATACATGTATTCTAATCTAAGTGACACTAAATATCATAAAAATATCCATGAATGCGCTTTTTTAAAATCACGGTTCCGAACGTAGTCGGATACCTTAAATTGTTTACTTGCGCTTGTTCACTTAGGGTTTATTGCAGTGCTTCTCAAACTTTCAATACCGGCGCCCCCCTTTTCAATCACAATTTTTATCGCGCCCCCCTTATACATCAATAATGTACTGAATGCAATAATAATGCACTTTGACGCTAAAGCAACGATCTTTATTATAAACCGTACAAATTCATGACATAAGTATTAAATTTTGAATATGTTACTCTTAAGCAAAAAAAATTAAGTAATAGGATAATTATGTTATTTTTCCTTTCTCTAATTTTTAAATTGGAACATATTGCAAAATGCAGTGGTTGCTTAGGAGACAAAATATAGATATCAGCTATATGTAGAAAAATAAATCAGAGGGTCAATTTCTAATCATAAGCATTCCTTTGAAAAACTTCGCTCTGTAAGACAAGCCCATGGAAGTCGCTAATACTTACTAAACTTGTTTTTAATTTAGTATTAATTAATTAGTTATAAAATACTCTGTGAATCACTGATACATTAAAAGTATACCGGCTGTAGTGCCCACTCTTTGCATAAGTTCATTAAAAAGAAAATAAAACATTATTGATATAAAATCGCTTCATTGTAAGGAGAGTAAAGACAAGTGTGCGGCAATGTTTACAAAAATGTAAAATTATTTTTTTTTAAAATGATTGTTCAAATTATAATTAGTTTTCAGCGAACTGTAATTTTAAGCCTCAAAAAATTAGCATTTAGAAATGATGTTGAATAATGAACAATAAAAAAAATTCTGATGAAGAATAATTGTATTATTTTTAATATTTAAAGCGAGAAAAGACTTCAACTTGTTTTAACCCTGGAGCAGACGCGCACTCGATACTAATGGTCGAGCGGGGTTATTGTGTGAGTCACCCCAATCCTTCTTTTATAATTATTTTTATAGTACACAATAAAAATCGTAATTCCAGTGAATAATTTAATTAAGAGAAAATATACTCACCTGCTTTCAAGGACACAGAAAATATTTCGGAAAAAAAGTTATCACACCGGAAACTCAGACAAAACAAGTACCTTAAGATCGTAAAAAACGTCTGTCACTCCCAAAAAAGAGGGAGAAATGTGACAAATATATTTTAGTTCACGTTAAGATTGTCAAACAGGAGGATAGTGTCAGGGCCATTGGTAACAATTAAACAGTTTTGCCAGAATTACCGATTTCGTGCACACTGTGCTCGGCGTGACCGCTCCGGGTTAAAAGTGTATTTATTACAATATGGATGTTCTAAAAAAAATTATGTAAAACGTTTTTCATTATACTTGGCTTAGTAATCCTTCAAACCTCCCTAAATGAAAAAACAAATACATAAGAGCAGGCACATTCAAACAGCAAATACATTCTGCTGCCTACAGCTGATGGCAATAATATATAACAGTGATGAACTTTTTATCTTCCAAAAATTTTTTTTGATTATGGGTCTGGGTTTTGTCTTTCCTCTGAAAGAGTAGCATTTTCGCTTTGAAAAGAAAAGTAATAAAAAAATCTCTCATCAAGGGATTACAGCAAATCGAATGAAACCGTTTTTTATTTGGTTATAGTATCAAAGATAGCTAAAAAATGAGGTTTTGAGGTAGAAACTTTTATTTTTGATGATGTAAAATCAGATAAGATATATATATATATATATATATATATATATATATATATATATATATAAATATTATTTCCGTGTAAATGTGTATATTTTTTATTATGTCAGAAAGTATTTTGTTTTATTTCATTCTAGTAAATAAATTTTTTAAAATCTTTTATTTTCGATATGCTCGCGCCCCCCAGGGGGGCGCGCCCCACAGTTTGAGAAACACTGGTTTATTGCTTTATGTAACTCCTAGGGCATCATTTTGTGGTGTAAGTTGTGGTTGATTACTGTGCTCGAATAATAATAAATAATAATTATTATGGAAGTTTCTGGTCATACTTTTTTCCCTCCCACACCCTTCGCTAGACAGTACGGTGAGGAAGCGACTTCAGGGGGAAGTCGCTCTCAATATTAGTTCAAGAATGAAGCGCACAGTTATGTATAAATTTACCCTGTTTCATGTGAAGCACAGTGACAAGATAGTCTTACACATATACATCAGTTTAATACACGGGTTGCATGCAATTCTATAGTTATTTCAGTGTTTTGGTAGTGACCCGTTTTAAGGACTTTTATGTGTGTGTGTATTTAGGTTACATTTTTTAAAAAAAATTTTAAATGCTGAGGAGACTTGGTTGCTGTCCAAAGAAACACCATTTGGAACAGATTTCCAACTACGACCTCGAAAAAAAAACTGTCGATGAAAATCCAAAACAGCAGTATGGTGTTCGAAAAATTGGAGCTCAGAAACAATTCAATACGACAGACTGCACTGTACCAAATTGATCCTACAAATTTCGAAAACACCGAAAAAACGTTTTTTGCATTTTTTGTGACCCATATCACATTGGGAAGCTTGTTACTAAATTTCAAATCTGCTAAAAATTATTTTTTAAAGATATTTGAAGTTTTCTGCATGTAGGTTTTGGTTTCGGTTTCCATTTAAAGCATTTTTCACTTTTAAATTGAATTAATTAAAAATAATTTTGAGCACAATCAACTCTTTCAGTAAGAAGTGACTATTAAATTCAATTATCATTACCAAAAATCATTTCTGTTTGCTTATGTTTTGAGTTTTATGAGTTCTAAGAATTACTTAATTAAGATTGATTTTAAAGCCAATTTTTGTTTTAAAAAAATTTTTGTATACCTTATTTCTTTATCATTAATTTTTTCTGTTGTAAAAATGTAATGGCCAAAACATTCTCAGGTAGCTGTGAGTAACAATATTTCGAATATAGGTGGAATACTACTGAAAATAACATTCCTAAAAACCAGTTCTTCACTGATACTGCAATATCATTATATATATATATATATATATATATATATATATATATATATATATATATATATATATATATATTATAAATGTGAAAGTTTGTGTTTGTATGCTTGGTCGTCTGAATGGAAAAACAACTGAATGGATTTTAATGAAACTTTACAGCAGTGTTTCTCAAAGTGTGGGGCGCGCCCCCTGGGGGCGATGACCCTACAAGGGGGCGCGAGCGTACCGAAATTGTAAAGATTTTTAAAAAAATAACCGGAAAGAGAAGTAAAACAAAATGCTTTCTTCCATAATAAAAAAAAATACACACAACAACACTGACATAATTTATGTTTATTATCTGGCTTTTTTTCCGTCATCAAATAGCTATCTTTGATCCCAAAACCAAATTAAAGAAAAAAACACATTTTGTTTTATTTGCTGTATTTCCTCAATGAGAGATTTTTTTATTACGTTTTAACATAAAATATTACTCGTTAAAAGAAAACACGAAACCCAGACCCCGAGAAAAATTCTAAGAAAAACAATTTACCACTGCAATTATTATTGAAATACTGTACATTAGTTGTAGAAAAAGAAAAGGAAGTCATGATTCACTTTTCAGCTAGGCTGCATAGTACGTTTGCTAATCATTTGATTGACCTTCAATCTTATGGTATGGTTATTATCAATATTAGTTCCCTCCCATCTTTTATGCATTTGCTTTTCGCTTAGGGAAATTGTAAATAATTGAGTTTTGCGATATTTGGAAAAGAATTTATTGGTTTAACATTTCTGTAGGATAATTGAAAAGTGTCTGATTTGCGTCCTTTATTATGGTCTTGTACTTTTGAATCATTTTAGTTCAGTTTTATTGGATTTTTCTCAAAGCATCAAAGAATTGAATTGTCCTTGAAAGAAGGTAAGTATACTTTCTATAAATTAAAATATTCACTAGAATTCCGATTTGTATTGTGTACAGTAAAAATAATTGTAAACAAATGATTGGGGTGACTGAGTCCCCCCCACACTACCATTAATGTTAGTATCGAGTACGCGCCTGCTCCCGGGTTAAAACATTTTAAAGTCTTCTCGCTTTAAATGTTAAAAAGTAACACAATTATTTTTCATCGGAATTTTATATTCTTTTTCATAATTTAACATTAATTCTAAATGATAATTGTGTGAGATTTAAAATTACAGTTCTTTTAAACAGTTATTTACAATTATAGTATTTATCTAAAAAAAAAATCATTTTACACTTTTGTATACAATGTCGTGCACACAGTTTTACTCTCCTTACAGTTCAGCTATTATATCAAGAATAATGTTTTATTTTTTTTAAAAATGAACTCGTGTGAAGAGTCGGTGTTTCAGCCAGTATACGTTTGATGTATCAGTACTGAAGAAGGTATTTTACAAATAATTTCTTATTACTGAATTTGGCCGCGGTAGCCGAGTGGTATAGGTATCGGATCGTGGCTTGCCTTGTCACGAGTTCGAGCCCAGTACCACTAAAGACCCGCCGTGTAGAGCAGCGATGCACGTTAAATCTGTTGAGAGTTGAAATGTTTTCCCTTTGGTGTGGTGTGGTAATTAGGAGAGAGGGGTGCCAGCTCAGGTGTCATCCACGTCACTTGACCATGGTTCAAAATTACGTGGTCCGTCGTCAAAAGCCCTCGTGCAGCTGAACAGTGCGACGTTAATATTCAATCAATCAATCTTATTACTAAATTAAGAACAAGTTTAATAATTATTAGGGACTTCCACGGGCTTGTCTTGTAGAGGAATGTTTTTCAAAGGAAGGTTTAATATCAGAAATTGACACTTAAAGAGTTATTTTTCTATATTTAGCTGAGATCTATATTTTGTCTTCAAGGCATCCACTGCAGAAAATCCGGTTTGAAAAAGGTAGGATGTTGAAAATGGTAATAGTATACGAAGTGCTTTTGTTTTCAGTACAGATAATTCCTCATCCACCTCTACCCCAAATTCAAAGAGCGATTTATTACAAAATTGCCTTTTAATTTTTCACTGGATGTAAAATATATGAAGATTTCTTCTTCGGAAGTAGAGAGCCCTTCTGGAGTATCTTGAAATAGATCCCTAATCCACTCGTAACTAGCTACCAAGCTGTCCTCATCCAGAAAATACTTTTTAAAATTCTTTGCCTACATAGCTAAATGATTTTACATGTTTTAAAAACAACTTTCACATGTTGTTCTACAGATTTGTAAGTTTTAACACATATCGAGCTGGGGCTTTTTTTCCATCATTTATTTCAGTAGTGGTAAATCCAAAATTTAAGTATTTTTGAGAAGATCGCCTTGATTTAATTTTCGGAACCATGCTCGTCTGCGTACTTGTTGATTCTTTATTATCATCGAATGTTTGCTTACGACTTAAAAATGTATGTATGATTTTGTTTTAATCTACTGCCGTAAATACTTAATTACCTTGAATTACAATTAACGTGGAAATTTTAAAAAATGTACATTCAAGCTAGATTCGGTAGCTATAGGAGTATCGAGTCGACCAAAACTGACTGGAAATGTACGAGGAAAAGCATTTTTACATGTTTTGCGCAGACGTCTGATAGGTTGCCCAGACTCACGCAAACGTACCCTATAATGCCAGATGCGATGGATATGATAGAGAGCGACATTGACTAGACTATTTTTCTAATGACATTTGTACTTTGAGAAATGAATATGCTGAAGGAAATAAATCTTTAATTAAATACATCATTTTGTGATCTGTTCCAATTTAAAAATTAGAGAAAGAAAAATAACATAATTCTAAGTAATATATATATTTTAAGTAATTTTCTTAATATATATATATATATATATATATATATATATATATATATATATATATATATATATATATTACTTACTTAAAAGTTACATATACACAAAATTTAATATACTTATCGTATTAATTTGTACGGTTTATAATTAAGATCGTATTGTAACTTTAGCGTCTCTCTCTCTCAAAGTGCATTTTTATTGCAGTAAATACATTATTGTTATACAGGGGGGCGAGACAAAAATTATGATTGAAAATTGGGTCGTCTGTATTGAAAGTTGGAGAAACAATGCTTTTAATCTATGAGTGTTGCACAGAGTATTTTATGACTAATTAGTTAATACTAAATTAAGAACAAGTTTAATAATTATTAGCTACTTCCATGGGCTTGTCTTACAAAGCAAAGTTTTTGAAAGGAGTTTTAAGATAAGAAATGGACCCTCTGAGTTCATTTTCTATATTTAGCTGATATATATATATTGTCTTCTAAGTAACCACCGCATTTTGTAATATGTTCCAATTTAAAAATCAGAGAAAAGAAAAATAACTTAGTAATTATCCTATTACTTAACTTTTTTTTGCTTAAAAGTAACATATACAAAATTTAATACTTATGTCATGAATTTGTACGTTTTATAATAAATATTGTTGCTTTATCGTAAAAGTACATTATTATTGCATTCAGTAAATTATTATGTATAAGGGGGGCGCGATAAAAATTGTGATTGAAAAGGGGGGCGCCAGTATTGAAAGTTTGAGAAGCACTGCTTTACAGTAATATAGCTTATACATCAGAATAACACATAGGCTATAATTTATAGCAAATGCTATAATTTATAAAGATCTTGTGTGGAGTGTCCAAAATATAACGATATTTGTCAAGTCAGTAGGAAAAAATTCTGCCATCTGCAAGCAATTCTGGCGTGTGCTGCAAAGAAGCCCACTACAGCATTATCTATCTTTTATTTGTGAAGAAAATTTTCGTTTTGTCTACGCAAGGCACTGGCTTTTAATTTATTCCTGTAATCAATGTGATCCCTATTTTTTATTTCAGAATAAAGCGAAGTTTTGAAGGGAGAGGTTGTTTTAAATCTCTCTTTATTTGAATAACTACTATCGATTTTTTTCAGGTGTGAGCCATAAGAAATTAATGCTTATATCAAAACAAATACTTTTATCGCTTCTGGTACTTATATTAAATAAACTTTGTCTTTCACACTACATAGTTTGTTTGTAATTAGTAGTTAATTATAACGCAATAATTTTAATTCAATAGGCAAATATTGCATTCTTAAGTATAACAATAATAACTACTGTATTGTATTTTTTGGAGTGAGTGAATATTAACGTCGCACTGTTCAGCTACACGAGGGCTTTTGGCGACGGACCACGTAATTTTAAACCATCGTCAAATGACGTGGGTGACACCTGATCTGGCACTCCATTCTCCTAACTACCACACCACACCAACCTGGAATATTCTATCAATAGTTTGCAGGAATATTCTTTGAAATCCACTCTTCCAAGATGTATGGCAGTGCGGGTTCATGATGAGTATTTTAGCGGGGAAGGCGAATAGTTTTGTTGTAGAAATTTCGTTTTCAACAGATTGCAAAGATTATCATTTTTGTCACGAAAAAATAGTTAATGTGAAAATTTAAGTGTCTTATATGTTTTTTGTATGATAATGAAGACCTTAGAAAACGATTTGACTATTTATTTTAAGTGAGCAGTGTATATAATTAATTTTACAGTTGAATATGTTTAAGTAATTAATTAGCTCAAACGGATTAAATTTCTCAAAGGTGAGTATTTTGTTTACGTATATCCCTTAATTTTCCATGTAGTGATTAACAAAAAGCACTGCTTGAAAAACTGCAGTAAATCATAATGCGGTAGATAAAGCGTTAACGCGCATCGCTCCCCTACACGGCGGGTCTTTCAAATCTCTTATAAAGCTCGAACTATGAAAGTAGCTAGACATTTGCCAACTTGACTCTATCGTCAATAATTCGCTAGGTTTTTCATCGAATCGCCATTATAATTTAAGAAACGGCGTTGCTTGCGAATATTACAATTTTAGCATAAAATAAATACAACAGAAAGTAATATTAATGTATTACACTTGCAGATATAAATTATTTACACTATTTTAAGCATTCATTACGCAAAACTTTTAACAATGTGTTACTTTTGCTGAGCAGAGATCAGCTTAGGGAGGTATTTTCAAAAATCGACCCACAAGAGAGTTACGGGGAGTTAGTTATAAATAAAAAAATATTTTTTATCAGCTTTTAGATCTACAGACTTAAAATTTAACCAATGTGTTTCTTTTTCCTTCTTTTTTGTTCAGCTGAATTAATTGGCAAATCACTTAAATTAACTCATTAAAAACTTCTATATTCTTCAATCTGTATTTTTTAATTTTTCAGTTCACCCTTGCGGGTATACCAGATAGTAATACATACATATATATATATATATATATATATGTATAATATATATAAATAATATATATATATACACACACATGCACATATATATATGTATTTGAATTGTTATTGGGGAACTTTAAAACTTGCTAAACGCGTCCCCAATTTAAAAATTAAAAGAAAATAAATTTTTTGTGCAAACCTGAGTTTAAGTTAGTATCATTATTATGTTGCACATAAATGCTTTGTGTTTCAGAACCTTTGTGAAAATATTTTGTTCAGATTAAGTTGAATAACTTGTCTTCGTAACAAACACAGTCAATGTCATGCAAAAAAATACATATATTTTGAACTAAAAGTTTGTGTCAAAAATTGGAATTATGTCGAAAACCATGTTTGTGACCTTAGTTTTAGACATGAATGTACCTCCTCTAATAAGAAAAATTTATTGTCAAAATTTCTATGGATTTATTTTCTCCTGTTACATTGATACAGGTTGAGACATTTACAGATTATCTCGAATTTATTAAAAAATGTCTTCATATTCATGTTTTCTATGCATTCTCCTATTACGAATGACAAGATTAATATTAATATGACAAGGAATAATAAATTGGGATACAATAATAAGAATTTTTGTTACAAATATGAATTAATAGAGTCATCTAAGTACAGAATATAAAGAAGATTAGCTTATGTGCTTGGAAAATATTGTCAAGTTTAAAAGAAAGTGCGTTTGAAAAGTACTTTGAAGCTTCTTTCAAAAGATGTGGCCGAGGTAGCCTAGTGGTCAAGGTATCGGATCATGGCTGGCTTGTGTGTCACGCGAGTTCTAGCTCAGTACCACTAAAGACCCGCCTTGTAGGGGTGCGGTGCATCTTAAATCTGTTGAGAGCTCAAACGTCCCCCCTTTGGTGTGGTGGGTAGTTAGAAGAGAGGGGTGCAAGCTCAGGTGTCGTCCTCATCATTTTACCATGGCTCAAAATTACGAGGTCTGTCGCCAGAAGCCCTCGTATAGCTGAGCAGTGTAACGTTAATATTCACTCATTCACTCTATCGAAAAAGTAGCCACCTAATGGATTTTGCGCCAATAGTGGAAAATTAATTATTAACTCTATGAGCTAATTTTAGGGATTAGAAGGCAATTGAAATCTTACCTACTCAAAGAGTCGACAAAAATTTAATTACTCAGTCCCAATCTGTACTTTACAGATGCGATGGAGAAGAAGACTGTAGCATTTTTGAAAAAGTTTATGAGACCATTTTTAGTGGTACTCTTGATGCGGACCAAAGAGATATAATTTTGAGTTATTCAGATGGTTTACATCCATTCATTGTAATAAATTTACGAAATATAATATTAATCAATTGGGTAAGAGATCAATCGAATATGCATAACGAAAGAACTATATTGAACTTACGGAATATCGCTCTATTGAGTGAAATGTCGATCGACAGACACACACAAAAATATTCTGATTGTATAGTTTGAATCACAATTTTGACTTAATACTTTTTACAAAAACTTGGCGTGTGCCATTTCAAAGGAAATTTATGTTGTCAACGACAACATATTACAACACCAATTTAATGTTCAAAAACGCACTGTTCTTTTTTATTTTGGTCTCCTTTGTAATATAAAATATTTACTTGTAGTTCCTAAGCATATAAAATGTAAAAAGTTGAATGGGATGGGGCAAGAGACAGAAAAATCACTCTTTTAATGTAACCCACTCAACGCAAAACAATTGTACTTACCTCTACTGTTTCTGGTTTATAGAAAAAAAACGATAAGTTTGGAGAAAAGATATAAGCAAGCAATCCTTTCCTTTACGATATGTCTCAAGTACCCAGCCAATCCATACTGTATCACTAAAATAAACAGTAAGAGAAATCAATATTGCTATTTGAAATGAAGCACACATTTAGAGAGCAACAACTAAAACATTTCTCGCAATACACTTTAAGCTGCTTCTCGAAATTCCGAAGTACAAATAAATACAATACAAACTAGCGCACAAATAACGAGTTTTATTCTTGTACTAGGTAGGATCTAATTATTAAGATAAATTATCTACAACATGGGGTCGGTAACCTATGGAATGTGTGCCGCATGTGGCATGCAATACAGTTCTTATCAGCACTCAGCACTACTCTACAAGTTTATCAATTTTTGAGTGGATGGAAATTTATAAATTTGTAATATACCTTAATTGACAAACATCTTCATTTTATGGACATTTACGAAATTATGAAAAAAAAATCGGAAAAGTAACTCTACAGCTTATTTGTAAATTATTGAAAGCCATTGTTGTAAAGATTTACTTGCTTGAAAAGAAAAAATTGTTCACTTTCCGATTCTGGATCTGCATATCTAAGTATCTAATACGAAAATGTTTCGAGTCCTCTAAGAAATTGTTTGACAACTGAATGCTCAGAATCGTGTTAAAATGAATGTCACATTATATATATATCCCAGATTTTGCGATATGAAAGTATAAGGCGATGCAAGACCTAAGTTTGCATTAAAATTTTTATTCATCTTTTTATATAACTATAATGAAAGGAAAAAATTATATTTAAGTGTTGGCGATGCAAGACCTAAGTTTGCATTAAAATTTTTATTCATCTTTTTATATAACTATAATGAAAGGAAATAATTATATTTAAGTGTTGTCAATTTTTTATTTTAAAAAATATGTTGAAAAATACAAAACAAACGTACTTTTTTAATTTAAAAAAATTTTGTTGAAGAAATTGTTATATATATATATATATATATATATATATATATATATATATATATATATATATATATATATATATATATATATATTATATATATATATATATACTGCTGGACAATTGCTAAGGACGGATCACAAATTGCTATGTAGCATAACATTAAGCGAGACATGAGGCTTAGTAGGATAAAATATAGTTGCCACACTGTTCAGACATTAGAATAAAGAATATTTATTGTTCTGGAACGTACAAAAGCTGTGAAACATCTGAAAGAAAAAAAATGTTCATTTGATCTGCGTACGGAGAAATGGAACAATGCATCTAAAAGTCAGCAGGCACCTTAAAGAAAGGTATCAGTACGGGATATGTCCACCGTGGAATGTGAAGCAACATTCCACACGTCGTACCATACTTTGCACAACATTATCCAGCAGCTGTTGAGGCAATTTATCCCATTCCTCTGTGAGTGCACAGATGAGGGCGTTTTTGTTTGTCGGAGGATAGTTTCGACCAGCAACTTGCCTCCCCAAAGCATCCCACACATTTTCAATAGGGTTTAGATCTGGAGAACGCGCTGGCCATACGAGACGTTCAATACCCTCGCTGTCTAGACAATCCTGAACAGCGAGTGTTCGATGACATGTTGCGTTGTCGTCCATAAAAACAAATTTATCACCGACAGCACCACGGAAAAGACGAACATGAGGAAGTAGAACTTCATCTATGTATCGTTGGCCCGTCATAGTCCCATTCGCAACCACATGTAGGCGCGTGTGGCCATTGATCATGATGCCGGCCCACACCATGATACTGCATGTCGGATATCGGTCCTTTTCCTGGATATTTTCTGGACGATAAGCAGTACCACTCTCGTGCCAGATCAGTTGGCGTCTACAATCCGATGACAGACTGAACCTACTCTCATCTGAGAATAGTACGCATGCCCAGTCCTGTTCAGTCCAATTGTGATGCTCATGGCCCCATTGCAAACGGGCAGTACGGTGCTGTCTGGTCAATGGGACACACACAACAGGTCTGCGTGCGTATAGTACTCCTCCCCTCAAACGTCTGGCAACAATTTTTCGGGAGATCTGCTTTCCTGAGGCAGCAAGAAACTGATTTGCCACCTCCTGAGCTGTGGTGCGTCTGTTACTTTTTGCTGATAGGATGATACATCTGTCTTCTGCAGGCGTCGTACTTCTAACACGACCTCCCCGTGCCGTCTACTACACACATTCCAGTAGTTTTAAATGACTTCCACAGCCGTGAAACAACGCTGTGAGCGATGTCGAACTCCCTGGCAACATCTGTTATTTTTCGCCCTTCTTCGATCTTTTCAATAATTGGGCCACGCATAAAATCATCTATGTGATGTCGGGAAGACATGCCAAAAATTTTAAGTTCGTCTACTAAATCTTTCCTGTAAAACTTTGACTTGAAACAACAACTGTCCACACGCGTCAAAACCTTTAATGCTCTTATGAACGCTATCACGTGATGAACAGACGTGGGAAAAAATTTGCATACTCATACTTCTTCTTACTAATATCCCGCACTTATTCTAATTTTCCACATTTTGCTTCCTTTCATTTTGTGGTTGCTATGGATGATAGTTATCCGTCCTTAGCAATTGTCCAGCAGTGTATATATATTTATATATATATATATATATATATATATATATATATATATATATATATATATATTTATATATGCTGTTTATTTTTAGGTTAAAAATATCTTTAAATGATACAGCAGCGTTTCTCAAACTGTGGGGTGACCCCTTGAGGGGTCGTGATAACTCTACAAGGGGGCGTGAGCATATTGAAAACTCGAAAACAAAAACTATTTTTCAAAAATATTAATTTACCAAACGTAAATAAACAAAATACATTCTGACATAATAAAAAATATAATACACATTTACTCTGATACAATACACTTATAAATGTATCAGTACTACACAATGTATATTTGATAATTAATTTAAATATAGTAAGTTAAGAACAAGCTTAATGATTACGAATAACTGCATGGGCTTGACTTATATAAAATTATACACAAAAATTAACACTCATCTTGATACTTCGTACGCTTTATAATTAATCCCTTTAGTGCCGATTAAAAGTTACCCAATTCACTCCTCAGTGCCATCGTTTTTTACGTAAGTGCGTGTATGGGATGTATGGGGAGTTAAAAAGGAATAAATAGGCAAATCTTCTGAAGTAAATCCTTCGCAAACACTGTCAAAGTCCTTTTAATGCATTCCAAAGCTTTCGGAATAATTTTATGGATGGCGATGCACAGAAAGAATCGTACATTGGAAAGACGTATATATACGTCCGGGGCAATGAAGGCTTTGGTTGAGCGTATGAATATACGCCGGTGGTATTTGAGAAGTTAAAGTAGTATTGTAGGCTTAGCGTCAAAGTATATTATGGAATTCAATGCATTGTTATTGCATAGAGGGGGGCGCGAAGAAAATTATGATTGAATATTGGGTCGCAAGTATTGAAAGTTTGAGAAACAATGTGATACAGAATTAATACATGATAAAACTGTAAATATCTATCTTATTGACGTCTAACTCTGCATGTAGTATAGCGAGAATCGAATTGTTTCAAAAGTGTCCTATTGTGTGGCAAGCTGAATCATAGTAGAAATTTGATTTGACACGTTACAGGTAAAAGGTTGCTGACTCCCGAGTCTACATCATAGATAACATTTATACAGGATGTGTCAAAACTCAGCGATAAGCAGGCCTAGGGTGAAAAGGGAGTCATATCTATTCTGAAAAAATTGATTAAATAAACCTCTATCACTTGGTTAAGTGAGGACGAACATATTTTTGAAAATATGGAAAATTGACACCCTCCATCAATAATTAACTATCGTGACCACAAATTTTCAAATTTTACAATGATATTTTTACTGGCGTGATCTTACCTAGCCGTGCAAATAATCTCCGTCACAAGTCTAGTAAATACCTTTACTGGTTTAGTTAAAATTCTTATAGTTTGTTTGAGTCGGTGTATAAGAAAACGATGTCACCTAATTTTGACTGATCACAAACAGAAAAATATTACACTCAACCCCTGGTAATTTTCTCAAAAGATTGTTCATTTGGTAGATATTGTAAACCGGAATATAACCCTTTTTCTTTTCTATTCAAAACCATCATGGAGACTTTTGATTGATAACTTCTTGCTTGACGCGTTTTACTAAAAAGTGAATATAAATGAAGCTTCGGGGTCTGCTCCGTTACGCTTCTCGGTTTTTTTCGGCTTTAATTGAAAATCATGCTCATGCCGCTTAATTTTTTTTGCTTTTATTGGCGCGTGTTGTTTTTTCCGTCAATCATTCATGTTTACATTTTCTCATTCAGTTTCATTTTTTTGTGTGAAAGTATTACTGTCATTCTGTTCACTTCCATTAAACTTTAGCGAGTGAACGAAAGAAGAGGTGCGCAAGTGAAAATAATGTGCTCAATTCATGTGACGTCATTGACACGTGATAAGGATAACTACGTGTTTCGAACCAATCAAGTCAAAATCTCATGTGACATCACCGCCACAAATTTAAACCAGTCATCATACGTTTCAAACTAATTAGTCCATGCTCTTTTTTGTTGCACACTTTTGCCCTTGGCAGAAACGTTCTCTTAAAAAATATACACAAGGTATTTTTTTTTGAAAATACACACAAACATGCATAATATTTTTAAAATAAATTTTAAAATCTTTTTGTAGACTTTTTTTGTAACATATTAGCATCTTTTTTAAGCAATTATGAGTTATAAATTTTTTCTCATTTTTACAAATGGAACAAGTACAATTAGTTTAATGTATGTTTCGGATTAAATGAATAATACATGTTTGTCTTTAACCTGTGACCTTTATGAATCGAGCCCATTTATAATAAAAAATTATTTTTATGTAGGATATTGAAAGAGAGATTCTGATGGTTATTATAATAACATTTTAAATTTTGTTATCAAGCGCCACTCTCCGTTGAGAACCAAAGGTCTTAATCGATTATCTAGTAAAGGTGAGATTGAATTTTCCATTGAACATTGCTTATGATCAATAATGTTTTAAAATGTTACAAAATTTGACTTGCTAGCTGTTTTAAAAGAATCGGTGAAACAGTATATGAACCGTTTAAAAGCGTTGAACTAAAAGAAATACTTTTGAAATCCTAAGATTTTATAAGAGATAAGGAATTTGTTTTCGACTTCCATGCGACCACATTTATGCAACATAAACTGAAGACGAGTTGTATATTGGTTCCAAAAAGTGGAATGTGTAAACTCAACGTGTTATGTTGTTGAATGTATACCTTCATAAGGTAAACTCTGCCCTGCGCCAAGAAGGAACGAAACAGGGGACCTATTCTTTGATTAAGTAAAAAGAGCATTTAAGCAAAAAAATGTGTCAAAAGAATTAAAATCTGAAATTTTAATGAATCTAATTGGTGAGAAAGTGGCTAATGTTTTAATTTATATTGGCGATGACAACTAAGAGATAACGAGAAAATAAAAGCATTAATTGTGAAAGAGCACGAACCCTCTACTTTTGTTTGGTCGGAGAGTTTTAAAAAAGTAAGCAGCCTCTCAGGGCATAACTATATAGCATTATATAAGTTATATGAACGCTACTTACGTATTATCGCATTGGTATTAGAGACATTATATGAAAGGAAGCACATTGTTGCTAATTCATTGAGTACGACACATGTGAAACTAGGGTTGCCAACTTTGCGAGTTATCTTGACTTTTGGGATTGTTGCGATAGTACAATATATTTGAATAATAATATAATGGATTTATTATGGCAAATTTGGGCGATCAATCATTTCCTCCCTCAAATCTAGGTCGCGTGGATGAAGAGATGTTACCCCCAAGTATTACATATTTTATCCACTGCTTCAGCAATAATTTGGCACAGTACATTTTCGAATGATTTAAAATAAAGGATTTTTTTTAATGCAGCCCCATTGAAAAAATTCGATAGTTATTAAGTCTGACCACGAAATCGAGCCATGATGTCCAATCCACCTTCCGGAATATTCTAAATCTAAGTACTCTCGTACAGGATGGGCATTAAGAGCTGGGAAACCATCTTGTTGGAGTCCCATGTATCAGTAGATGCTTAGGGGCACATCTTCCAGCAAGTCTGACAAACTGTCTCGGAGAAAATTCAAGCTGTCGTCTCCATTTAAAGTTATATGTAACTCAAACGGTCTAGTTATTTTTCCGTTTAATATTCAGGTCTACATGAAGACTTTCAATTGGAATTGGAACCGGTCTTGAACATTAAACACAGGTTTACAAAGTGCATGCAAGCGTTGCCTCCATGGAAATTGTGTACGTTTAAATATCCGCTCTATTTAAATATGGATTCATAAGTCAACAATAAATTGAATCTACACAATTTTTCGTAATCTTTTTCTGAAAAACTCGATCCTTGGAGTGTAGTCACAAGGTAGTTCACAAAGTTTGGAATTATAATGATGTGAATGAAATTCGTGTGTGCACGATGAGCAATACTTTTTCTTACTCTGGTTGTTCCTTAATTGAATGCACTAAAAAAATGGGAAATTTTTCGACTTCCACCAAAATGTCGTATATTTGAGTTCTTCCTCCAAAAATACAGAACACTAGGCAGTCGTTATTCACTTAATTTCGGTTAACACAATTTTGTGATAAATTAAGATTGAGTTTTTAAAATGAAGTTATTTTGCAAAAAGAAAAAAAATAGCAATGATTATAATGTGGATAGAAAAGTAGACAACGTTGTACTATTTTGGAATCGCCACTAATTGGATCATCTTTTGAAATAACTTGCTTTAAGCAGTATGTATTATTTTTCTTTTTATGCAGCGTCAAATTTAAGAGACATCATTTCCTAAAACCAACTCAAACTACGTTTATTTTAACCATGCCGGCAAATCCTTCAGCTTAATCTGTGACTGTGATTAATAGCATGGCTATGTAAGTTTACGTTAGTAAAAAAACATTTTAAAATTGTGGAACTGGGGTCACAATCCTACTCATGTGATACCTACTACCTACTTTTTTGTGCCTTTTATCGGGGGGATTTGATTATTTTATTCATTTAAATAATTATGCATTCTTACATATTTATATATAAGATGCGATTTAAATGTCAATTAGCAAAATTATTTAAAAATATTTGTATGTAAATTACTTATGTAGATTATATTTGTATAATATATATGTTTATATGTTACTTTCGACCAACACAAGACTTACTATAGGAAGGCAATATGGAGTGATATAGTGTATTTCTAAATTCTGAATAAATAAGTGCCTGGAATTCTGACCACTTATCTTTATGAGAAGTAATCCTAAGAATCTTTATGTGCCTTAAATTCCTTAACTCGCTAAAGCCCGTTCTATAATTACGCTTCTAAGTTTAATGTCTTACCAATAGCTCACGGCGTTCAACAACTCAGCTTCCTTTCTCCTTCTGCCTCGCGATTACAAAGCCTTCACTATATACCTACTAACTAATCTGCATATCACGGTTTCTCCTTGAAAGGATTGGCTATGAAATAGTTTAATTCTGGCCCCAAAGATTCCCCAAGAGGATTAGTATGAAAACGCGATAAAGCCCCATCACAAATAAATTTAGCTAGTTACTTTCAACTCATTAAATGGTCGCTTTTAAAAAGATGTAGATTAAGAATTGACGTTAAAGGCAAACACTTCCAACATTTAATTAATCACAGTTAAACCAAAATTTACTGTTTTATTTAAAAAAAATGATTACTTAATTTTAGCTCAACACTTAAGATTGAAGGTTTTGAAACGAAGTCATTTAGAAAAAAGAAAAAATTGCGATTCATTAATATAGATAGAAAAGTAGCAAGTGCTGGGCCGTTTTGGGATCGTTACTAAACGGAGTATCTTTTCAAATAACTTGCTTAGATGAGTATGCATTATTTTTCTCTTTATGTAGAGTCAAAGTAACGTAACATCAGTTTCTAAAACCGACTCAAACTACGTTAATATGAACTATGCCAGCAAAGTCATTTGCTTCATTTGTGACTGTGATGAACAGTTCGGCCTTGAAAGATCACGTAAGTAAAGAAATCACTAAAATTTTGGAATTTGTAGTCACAGTACCTAATGATGTGATAGAAAGGAGTTTTTAAAATAAAGTTCTGCAACTAAAAAAACTATGTATGATTGTTGCGGATAAAAAAGAAGTGTTTTACCATTATGGAATTTTAACTAAATTTGCCATCTTTTAAGGAACTTACTGGGGATTGTATGCAATATTTTTCTTCTCATGAGGAATCAAATTTAGGCACTATCATTTTCTTAAACCCCGATTCAAATTACGTAATTTTTAACTAAACCAGCAAGCGTTTTTGACCGACTTCTGATTGCGATTAATAGCCCGGCTATGTAAGATCACGTTATTGTGAAATTAAAAAAAATTGGCATTGTGAAATTACCCATTTCCTTCAAAAATACGCTAGTCCTTACAAAATCAAGTGGAATGGAATTTTTTTTCAGAAATCTCATATGTGACTCTTCCCCCCCCCTTTTATCCTCTGTCCACTTGACGTTGAGTTTCGGGACACCCTGTATAAGGATCCGAAAGAAAAATTAAAAAAATTAAACAAATCATGAACAAAATATAAATACAAAGTGGTTGAAAAATAATTAATATACAATTATCTTAATTATACATAGTATTTATATTTACACGAATTTCAATGAATTCAAGTTTGAACATTATTTTCATTATTTACATCATTGTCATCATTAATTTCGACAATACTTAGATTATCTGTTCGTTCAATCATTTCATTGTATTCTAAAAAAGATACAATAGGTTTATGGTAACTGAAATAAGAAATAAAAATGTTTGATTACAATATTTTTTCTAATAGTGAAATTAAATTATATAAGTTCATAAATAATTATTTGGCAAAAAATAACAAAGCACGTATTTTATATCTAACAAATTACACAAACAAACAATAACTTCGTAAAATTGAATTTTACAATAAATGAACATATTTCATAAAATCTAAAATTATTATAACATTTTTTTAATTTTCCAATTTTAAAATCCACGAAAAAAATTTTATCAAATAACTAGAAATCTATTTTACCACGCTAGTAAGATAAATCTTATACCGTAATAATACTCATTTCATGATGAAGAGGTTAAATATTAAAAACATAATTAAAATGAATAATGCTAAATTTTAAATACAAATATTCGTACAAATATTAAAAATGTTTAAAAATATATTCGTTGTTTTCATTATTCATTTATCTGTATAAAAATATTAATATGTTTCATACTCACTTTTATACTGAAGTCAATGAATTTAAATTCAATAAATAAACAGTAATCCTTCAATTAAATAATTACAATAATAGTCAAATTAAAAATTCACTTAAATAAACAAAATCCAGTACACACAAGTTGAACTTCCCACGTGGTCAATTTAACTTTACTTATGTATATAACTACACTCTAATACTTAATGTACAACGCGTCACATTTACAATTACAGATGTACTGCTACTATAACGTATTGGTGACGTGACTCACAAAATTATACTTATCCAAAAAGCGTCCAACGCGCACATAATACAGTCAGAAATAGTCGATGTATTAGTGTATACGTGTACACAGGCTACTGCGCGTGCGCTAGTCTGGCTCTCCATAGCTATAGATATACTATTATCATTAGCATGTCGGTGACGCGAACCGAGGATTTTACCCTCTACCAAAAACGCTCAACGCGACTAAAGAAGTTGAAGCGAGACATGAGGCTTAGTAGGATAAAATATAGTTGCCACACTGTTCAGACATTAGAATAAAGAATATTTATTGTTCTGGAACGTACAAAAGCTGTGAAACATCTGAAAGAAAAAAAAAATGTTCATTTGATCTGCGTACGGAGAAATGGAACAATGCATCTAAAAGTCAGCAGGCACCTTAAAGAAAGGTATCAGTACGGGATATGTCCACCGTGGAATGTGAAGCAACATTCCACACGTCGTACCATACTTTGCACAACATTATCCAGCAGCTGTTGAGGCAATTTATCCCATTCCTCTGTGAGTGCACAGATGAGGGCGTTTTTGTTTGTCGGAGGATAGTTTCGACCAGCAACTTGCCTCCCCAAAGCATCCCACACATTTTCAATAGGGTTTAGATCTGGAGAACGCGCTGGCCATACGAGACGTTCAATACCCTCGCTGTCAGACAATCCTGAACAGCGAGTGTTCGATGACATGTTGCGTTGTCGTCCATAAAAACAAATTTATCACCGACAGCACCACGGAAAAGACGAACATGAGGAAGTAGAACTTCATCAATGTATCGTTGGCCCGTCATAGTCCCATTCGCAACCACATGTAGGCGCGTGCGGCCATTGATCATGATGCCGGCCCACACCATGATACTGCATGTCGGATATCGGTCCTTTTCCTGGATATTTTCTGGACGATAAGCAGTACCACTCTCGTGCCAGATCAGTTGGCGTCTACAATCCGATGACAGACTGAACCTACTCTCATCTGAGAATAGTACGCATGCCCAGTCCTGTTCAGTCCAATTGTGATGCTCATGGCCCCATTGCAAACGGGCAGTACGGTGCTGTCTGGTCAATGGGACACACACAACAGGTCTGCGTGCGTATAGTACTCCTCCCCTCAAACGTCTGGCAACAATTTTTCGGGAGATCTGCTTTCCTGAGGCAGCAAGAAACTGATTTGCCACCTCCTGAGCTGTGGTGCGTCTGTTACTTTTTGCTGATAGGATGATACATCTGTCTTCTGCAGGCGTCGTACTTCTAACACGACCTCCCCCGTGCCGTCTACTACACACATTCCAGTAGTTTTAAATGACTTCCACAGCCGTGAAACAACGCTGTGAGCGATGTCGAACTCCCTGGCAACATCTGTTATTTTTCGCCCTTCTTCGATCTTTTCAATAATTGGGCCACGCATAAAATCATCTATGTGATGTCGGGAAGACATGCCAAAAATTTTAAGTTCGTCTACTAAATCTTTCCTGTAAAACTTTGACTTGAAACAACAACTGTCCACACGCGTCAAAACCTTTAAAGCTCTTATGAACGCTATCACGTGATGAACAGACGTGGGAAAAAATTTGCATACTCATACTTCTTCTTACTAATATCCCGCACTTATTCTAATTTTCCACATTTTGCTTCCTTTCATTTTGTGGTTGCTATGGATGATAGTTATCCGTCCTTAGCAATTGTCCAGCAGTGTATATATATATATATATATATATATATATATATATATATATATATATATATATATATATATATATATATTTATATATGCTGTTTATTTTTAGGTTAAAAATATCTTTAAATGATACAGTAGTAGCGTTTCTCAAATTGTGGGGCGTGCCCCCCTGAGGGGTCGTGATAACTCTACGAGGGGGGCGCGAGCATATTGAAAACTCGAAAACAAAAAACTATTTTTGAAAAAATATTAATTTACCAAACGTAAATAAACAAAATACATTCTGACATAATAAAAAATATAATACACATTTACTCTGATACAATACACTTATAAATGTATCAGTACTACACAATGTATATTTGATAATTAATTTAAATATAGTAAGTTAAGAACAAGCTTAATGATTACGAATAACTGCATGGGCTTGACTTATATAAAATTATACACAAAAATTAACACTCATCTTGATACTTCGTACGCTTTATAATTAATCCCTTTAGTGCCGATTAAAAGTTACCCAATTCGCTCCTCAGTGTCACCGTTTTTTGCGTAAGTGCGTGTATGTGATGTATGGGGAGGGAAAAAAGGAATAAATAGGCAAATCTTCTGAAGTAAATCCTTCGCAAACACTGTCAAAGTCCTTTTAATGCATTACGAAGCCTTCGGAATAATTTTATGGATGGCGATGCACAGAAAGAATCGTACTTTGGAAAGACGTATATATACGTCCGGGGCAATGAAGGCTTTGGTTGAGCGTATGAATATACGTCGGTGGTATTTGAGAGGTTAAAGTAGTATTGTAGCCTTAGCGTCAAAGTATATTATGGAATTCAATGCATTGTTATTGCATAGAGGGGGCGCGAAGAAAATTATGATTGAATATTGGGTCGCAAGTATTGTAAGTTTGAGAAACAATGTGATACAGAATTAATACATGATAAAACTGTAAATATCTATGTTATTGACGTCTAACTCTGCATGTAGTATAGCGAGAATCGAATTGTTTCAAAAGTGTCCTACTGTGTGGCAAGCTGAATCATAGTAGAAATTTGATTTGACACGTTACAGGTAAAAGGTTGCTGACTCCCGAGTCTACATCATAGATAACATTTATACAGGATGTGTCAAAACTCAGCGATAAGCAGGCCTAGGGTGAAAAGGGAGTCATATCTATTCTGAAAAAAATTGATTAAATAAACCTCTATCACTTGGTTAAGTGAGGACGAACATATTTTTGAAAATATGGAAAATTGACACCCTCCGTCAATGATTAACTATCATGACCCCAAATTTTCAAATTTTACAATGACATTTTTACTGGCGTGATCTTACCTAGCCGTGCAAATAATCTCCGTCACAAGTCTAGTAAATACCTTTACTGGTTTGGTTAAAATTCTTATAGTTTGTTTGAGTCGGTGTATAAGAAAACGATGTCACCTAATTTTGACTGATCACAAACAGAAAAATATTACACTCAACCCCTGGTAATTTTCTCAAAAGATTGTTCATTTGGTAGATATTGCAAACCGGAATATAACCCTTTTTCTTTTCTATTCAAAACCATCATGGAGACTTTTGATTGATAACTTCTTGCTTGACGCGTTTTACTAGAGTGAATATAAATGAAGCTTCGGGGTCTGCTCCGTTACGCTTCTCGGTTTTTTTCGGCTTTAATTGAAAATCATGCTCATGCCGCTTAATTTTGGAAAGCTTTTATTGGCGCGTGTTGTTGTTTTTTCCGTCAATCATTCATGTTTACATTTTCCCATTCAGTTTCATTTTTTTTATGAAAGTATTACTGTCATTCTGTTCACTTCCATTAAACTTTAGCGAGTGAACGAAAGAAGAGGTGCGCAAGTGAAAATAATGTGCTCAATTCATGTGACGTCATTGACACGTGATAAGGATAACTACGTGTTTCGAACCAATCAAGTCAAAATCTCATGTGACATCACCGCCACAAATTTAAACCAGTCATCATACGTTTCAAACTAATTAGTCCATGCTCTTTTTTGTTGCACACTTTTGCCCTTGGCAGAAACGTTCTTTTTAAAAATATGCACAAGGTATTTTTTTGAAAATACACACAAACATGCATAATATTTTTAAAATAAATTTTAAAATCTTTTTGTAGACTTTTTTGTAACATATTAGAATCTTTTTAAGCAATTATGAGTTATAAATTTTTTCTCATTTTTACAAATGGAACAAGTACAATTAGTTTAATGTATGTTTCGGATTAAATGAATAATACATGTTTGTCTTTAACCTGTGACCTTTATGAATCGAGCCCATTTATAATAAAAAATTATTTTTATGTAGGATATTGAAAGAGAGATTCTGATGGTTATTATAATAACATTTTAAATTTTGTTATCAAGCGCCACTCTCCGTTGAGAACCAAAGGTCTTAATCGATTATCTAGTAAAGGTGAGATTGAATTTTCCATTGAACATTGCTTATGATCAATAATGTTTTAAAATGTTACAAAATTTGACTTGCTAGCTGTTTTAAAAGAATCGGTGAAACAGTATATGAACCGTTTAAAAGCGTTGAACTAAAAGAAATATTTTTGAAATCCTAAGATTTTATAAGAGATAAGGAATTTGTTTTCGACTTCCATGCGACCACATTTATGCAACATAAACTGAAGACGAGTTGTATATATTGGTTCCAAAAAATGGAATGTGTAAACTCAACGTGTTATGTTGTTGAATGTATACCTTCATAAGGTAAACTCTGCCCTGCGCCAAGAAGGAACGAAACAGGGGACCTATTCTTTGATTAAGTAAAAAGAGCATTTAAGCAAAAAATCTGTCAAAAGAATTAAAATCTGAAATTTTAATGAATCTAATTGGTGAGAAAGTGGCTAATGTTTTAATTTATATTGGCGATGACAATTAAGAGATAACGAGAAAATAAAAGCATTAATTGTGAAAGAGCACGAACCCTCTACTTTTGTTTGGTCGGAGAGTTTTAAAAAAGTAAGCAGCCTCTCAGGGCATAACTATATAGCATTATATAAGTTATATGAACGCTACTTACGTATTATCGCATTGGTATTAGAGACATTATATGAAAGGAAGCACATTGTTGCTAATTCATTGAATACGACACATGTGAAACCAGGGTTGCCAACTTTGCGAGTTATCTTGACTTTTGGGATTGTTGCGATAGTACAATATATTTGAATAATAATATAATGGATTTATTATGGCAAATTTGGGCGATCAATCATTTCCCCCCTCAAATCTAGGTCGGGTGGATGAAGAGATGTTACCCTCAAGTATTACATATTTTATCCACTGCTTTAGCAATAATTTGGCACAGTACATTTTCGAATGATTGAAAATAAAGGATATTTTAATGCAGCCCCATTGAAAAAATTCGATAGTTATTAAGTCTGACCACGAAATCGAGCCATGATGTCCAATCCACCTTCCGGAATATTCTAAATCTAAGTACTCTCGTACAGGATGGGCATTAAGAGCTGGGAAACCATCTTGTTGGAGTCCCATGTATCAGTAGATGCTTAGGGGCACATCTTCCAGCAAGTCTGACAAACTGTCTCGAGAGAATTCAAGCGGTCGTCTCCATTTAAAGTTATATGTAACTCAAACGGTCTAGTTATTTTTCCGTTTAATATTCAGGTCTACATGAAGACTTTCAATTGGAATTGGAACCGGTCTTGAACATTAAACACAGGTTTACAAAGTGCATGCAAGCGTTGCCTCCATGGAAATTGTGTACGTTTAAATATCCGCTCTATTTAAATATGGATTCGTAAGTCAACAATAAATTGAATCTACACAATTTTTCGTAATCTTTTTCTGAAAAACTCGATCCTTGAGTGTAGTCACAAGGTAGTTCACAAAGTTTGGAATTATAATGATGTGAATGAAATTCGTGTGTGCACGATGTGAGCAATACTTTTTCTTACTCTGGTTGTTCCTTAATTGAATGCACTAAAAAAATGGGAAATTTTTCGACTTCCACCAAAATGTCGTATATTTGAGTTCTTCCTCCAAAAATACAGAACACTAGGCAGTCGTTATTCACTTAATTTCGGTTAACACAATTTTGTGATAAATTAAGATTGAGTTTTTAAAATGAAGTTATTTTGCAAAAAGAAAAAATAGCAATGATTATAATGTGGATAGAAAAGTAGACAACGTTGTACTATTTTGGAATCGCCACTAATTGGATCATCTTTTGTAATAACTTGCTTTAAGCAGTATGTATTATTTTTCTTTTTTATGCAGCGTCAAATTTAAGAGACATCATTTCCTAAAACCAACTCAAACTACGTTCATTTTAACCATGCCGGCAAATCCTTCAGCTTAATCTGTGACTGTGATTAATAGCATGGCTATGTAAGTTTTCGTTAGTAAAAAACATTTTAAAATTGTGGAACTGGGGTCACAATCCTACTCATGTGATACCTACTACCTACTTTTTGTGCCTTTTATCGGGGGGATTTGATTATTTTATTCATTTAAATAATTATGCATTCTTACATATTTATATATAAGATGCGATTTAAATGTCAATTAGCAAAACTATTTAAAAATATTTGTATGTAAATTTCTTATGTAGATTATATTTGTATAATATATATGTTTATATGTTACTTTCGACCAACACAAGACTTACTATAGGAAGGCAATATGGAGTGATATAGTGTATTTCTAAATTCTGAGTAAATAAGTGCCTGAATTCTGACCACTTATCTTTATGAGAAGTAATCCTAAGAATCTTTATGTGCCTTAAATTCCTTAACTCGCTAAAGCCCGTTCTATAATTACGCTTCTAAGTTTAATGTCTTACCAATAGCTCACGGCGTTCAACAACTCAGCTTCCTTTCTCCTTCTGCCTCGCGATTACAAAACCTTCACTATATACCTACTAACTAATCTGCATATCACGGTTTCTCCTTGAAAGGATTGGCTATGAAATAGTTTAATTCCAAAGATTCCCCAAGAGGATTAGTATGAAAACGCGATAAAGCCCCATCACAAATAAATTTAGCTAGTTACTTTCAACTCATTAAATGGTCGCTTTTAAAAAAGAGGTAGATTAAGAATTGATGTTAAAGGCAAACACTTCCAACATTTAATTAATCACAGTTAAACCAAAATTTACTGTTTTATTTAAAAAAAAAATATTACTTAATTTTAGCTCAACACTTAAGATTGAAGGTTTTGAAACGAAGTCATTTAGAAAAAAGAAAAAATTGCGATTCATTAATATAGATAGAAAAGTAGCAAGTGCTGGGCCGTTTTGGGATCGTTACTAAACGGAGTATCTTTTTCAAATAACTTGCTTAGATGAGTATGCATTATTTTTCTTTTTATGTAGAGTCAAAGTAACGTAACATCAGTTTCTAAAACCGACTCAAACTACGTTAATATGAACTATGCCAGCAAAGTCATTTGCTTCATTTGTGACTGTGATGAACAGTTCGGCCTTGAAAGATCACGTAAGTAAAGAAATCACTAAAATTTTGGAATTTGTAGTCACAGTACCTAATGATGTGATAGAAAGGAGTTTTTAAAATAAAGTTCTGCAACTAAAAAAACTATGTATGATTGTTGCGGATAAAAAAGAAGTGTTTTACCATTATGGAATTTTAACTAAATTTGCCATCTTTTAAGGAACTTACTGGGGATTGTATGCAATATTTTTCTTCTCATGAGGAATCAAATTTAGGCACTATCATTTTCTTAAACCCCGATTAAAATTACGTAATTTTTAACTAAACCAGCAAGCGTTTTTGACCGACTTCTGATTGCGATTAATAGCCCGGCTATGTAAGATCACGTTATTGTGAAATTAAAAAAATTGGCATTGTGAAATTACCCATTTCCTTCAAAAATACGCTAGTCCTTACAAAATCAAGTGGAATGGAATTTTTTTTCAGAAATCTCATATGACTCTTCCCCCCCTTTTATCCTCTGTCCACTTGACGTTGAGTTTCGGGACACCCTGTATAAGGATAAGAAAGAAAAATTAAAAAAAAAATTAAACAAATCATGAACAAAATATAAATACAAAGTGGTTGAAAAATAATTAATATACAATTATCTTAATTATACATAGTATTTATATTTACACGAATTTCAATGAATTCAAGTTTGAACATTATTTTCATTATTTACATCATTGTCATCATTAATTTCGACAATACTTAGATTATCTGTTCGTTCAATCATTTCATTGTATTCTAAAAAAGATACAATAGGTTTATGGTAACTGAAATAAGAAATAAAAATGTTTGATTACAATATTTTTTCTAATAGTGAAATTAAATTATATAAGTTCATAAATAATTATTTGGCAAAAAAATAACAAAGCACGTATTTTATATCTAACAAATTACACAAACAAACAATAACTTCGTAAAATTGAATTTTACAATAAATGAACATATTTCATAAAATCTAAAATTATTATAACATTTTTTTAATTTTCCAATTTTAAAATCCACGAAAAATTTTATCAAATAACTAGAAATCTATTTTACCACGCTAGTAAGATAAATCTTATACCGTAATAATACTCATTTCATGATGAAGAGGTTAAATATTAAAAACATAATTAAAATGAATAATGCTAAATTTTAAATACAAATATTCGTACAAATATTAAAAATGTTTAAAAATATATTCGTTGTTTTCATTATTCATTTATCTGTATAAAAATATTAATATGTTTCATACTCACTTTTATACTGAAGTCAATGAATTTAAATTCAATAAATAAACAGTAATCCTTCAATTAAATAATTACAATAATAGTCAAATTAAAAATTCACTTAAATAAACAAAATCCAGTACACACAAGTTGAACTTCCCACGTGGTCAATTTAACTTTACTTATGTATATAACTACACTCTAATACTTAATGTACAACGCGTCACATTTACAATTACAGATGTACTGCTACTATAACGTATTGGTGACGTGACTCACAAAATTATACTTATCCAAAAAGCGTCCAACGCGCACATAATACAGTCAGAAATAGTCGATGTATTAGTGTATACGTGTACACAGGCTACTGCGCGTGCGCTAGTCTGGCTCTCCATAGCTATAGATATACTATTATCATTAGCATGTCGGTGACGCGAACCGAGGATTTTACCCTCTACCAAAAACGCTCAACGCGACTAAAGAAGTTTTCACTTCAAAAAAACATTTAAGAAATTCTTTAAAAATTATTCATAGACCGACCAGAACAAAAAGAACCCTTGCTCCTTCTTACCAATCAACACGAAACACAGAGAAAGGGAGAAAAAAGGGAAACAGAATGGCAAGGAGAAAGAATATGTTCAGTGGTGCAATGTGGCAATCTATTACGCCCTCCCTTTACATAAGAGACTTCCAAACTTTTTTGTCTCATAGACCTCTTGCCATTTTTTTATAGTTTGGGGTAGGTCCTTGCTTAATTAATATTGAATTTTTAAAAATTTATCAACTTAAATGTCTTTCTGACAGCTGTTACTACTACTACTTTAAAAGGATTAAATTTCTAACTGTAATGAAATATAGTGTTTAAAATTTAAAAAGCTCATGCGTTAATTAATTATACATAAAAAGTTAATTAATACATAAAATAACTGTTATATAAAATAACTAAACAACAAACAGATGATTTTAATGGGAGGGTTTAATCTGGCTCTACACACAGTAACAAATTTTCAACATTTGGTATCAATCTTGCCAGATTTAACCTTACATTTCCTCTTTTAGTAGTGTCCAGGTTCCCCCTCTTTTTTCTTTCTTTTCTTGTTTTGGAGGTTGACAATGGTGTTGAAACTACTTCTCGTTAGGAAAGGTAATTAAACGCGCGTTCTCACGATATTCCATGATTCTTGACAAATAACAGGTTTATCTTTTTAAAGCCAAAATTGCTGACGTCTGTATCTAAACATTAAGATCTTCATTGGTGCTTATTCTGATCAGTTCCTATTGTAATGTTACATTTGTTTTCAATATGACCATATGAATCCACTGCCTACTGTGGCATTGCCATAGACAAAGCATTCCCAAACTTGCCTTCAAAATCTGAATAAAAGGCAGTTAAACGTTGGACGTAGGTTAAAATGTCCTGACAACGATGATTTGAGAAAATTTGGGAAATCGAGTATATTACACTTCTTTAACTTAATTCTGGAAAGAACCGCTGAATGGATCTTGTTTTAGTAACATTTATGCTTTCTCCTTGTAAGTGCAAATTTACCTAATTAAATTTAGTAAATAAATCTATTAAATAGGTAAAATTTGTGGTTTCCACTTGATTAAATTTTCTTTTAAAACTAAAGTCACGATTTAGTTTAAGATATCAGACTACGTTCAGAATCGAGATTTTCAAAAGCGCATAAATGGATAATTTTCATGATATTTAGTGTCACTTAGATTAAAATATATGCATAAAATTGTTTTAAGGACATTTTGACAAAAGTATTTATTTCAATACAATATTTTGGCAAAAAATTAACTTAGAATAATCTTTTTTTCCAAATGTTCTTCTTCTGTGAAAAATGCTTCTATTAGAATAATATTTTGCCTGTATATAGCTCAGACCTCTGTTCAGAGGCTCATCTAGAATTTTTGAAATATATAACATAGAAGTGGGTTTATTCATACTTTATGAAAACAGAGGGGATCAATTTTAAGAAAAAAACGCAAATAATTATTTCAATTGGTAGTAACTCTGAAAATAATGTGAGTTTTTCCAAACTTCTAGTTGAGCCTCTGTAGAGAGGTCTGATCTATATACAGACAAAATATTATTATAATAGAACCATTTTTCACAAAAGTAGAACATTTGGAAAAAAGAATATTCTAAGTTAATTTTTTGCCAAAATATGGTATCTAAATAATTTTTTTGTCAAAATGTCCTTAAAATAATTTTATACATGTATTCAAGTCTAAGTGACACTAAATACCATGAAAATTATCCATTTATGCACTTTTTTTAAAATTACGGTTCCGAATATAGTCGGATAGCCGGATACCTTAATGAGAGTCACTATCATAGACCCCCTTACATCTCATGGTCCCCCGAATCCGACTTTTGCTGGCGTGGACTCCTTGCAGGTCGCAATAGACCCTTGAGGATCTATATAGACCACTTTGGAAATCACTGCTTCACACCATGCTTTCCAAAAAAGAAATTAATAAATCAATATAACGTAATAAGAAAGGTGTTCAAATTCATCTCGAGCTTATTGAATATTTTATTGCGTGATACAATTAAAAATATAAAGAGAAAAAAGTTAAAAACTTACAGCTCAGTGGAGGAACGTCGTGTCGACTTTGTTTACATATAGACAACAATCCAGAGATGTAAAAAAGTAAATGATTACAATTAATTGTAGCCATAGAGCATCGTTTGAAAAATATAGCATTTCCTATAAAAATTATCGTACCAAATGAAAAAAAACAGATTATAGAAATCATAAGAGTTCCTGCTACGTTTCTCCACACGTTACTTTCTTCATCCTAAATGGAAATGAAAAATGTTAAAATTTTATATTTGTTTGTACAATTTATAAAAGTATGGTTTTATTTATAAAACAGAGTTTGTTAAATGAAACAGTCTACAACTTGAACATTAAGTGAAAAAAAAAGCATAATTCGGTTGTCATTACAACACATAAAACATTTGAATGTTTTAGAATCAAATGAAAACAACAACAACAAATATTTATTATTTGAAAATACACTCATGTCCATAAATTAAGGATAATGAAGTTCAGGCAAAGAAAGAGACAGAAGCAAAACAAATTTGACTTATTTGCAAAGTCTATTTATTAAACAAAAGGTAAAGAGCAAAAAAAGATGCTATATGTTAGACATAATTAATAAAAATTACGACTTTTACTCCCTGGAGCAAATTTCAAAAAAGAACCTATTTACAAAAACAGTATAGCATGGTTAGTATGATGGTTAATACGGAGTATGTCTCCCGGACGATGCAATACAGGTCTTACAACGCCTAGGCATGCTGAGTATCAAATTATCAATCTGATCTTGGGAAATATTACACCACTCATCAAGCAATGCACTACGAAGTTCCTGTAGACAAGTGGGATGAGGTTGATGTGCTGCAATTCATCGGCCAAGCATATCCCACACATGCTCTATTGGATTCAAGTCCGGTGAGTATGCTGGCCAATACATATGGGTGATAACCTCCGATTGAAGGCATTCGTCCACAATGTTTGCCCTGCGAGGAAGGGCATTGTCATCCATAAACAGAAATTCAGCACGCAAGGCACCCCGAAGCAAACATTCATGTTGTTCTAGAATGACATCCCAATATATGTGGCCTGTCATCGTTACACTCTGAACATACAGGTCAGTTCTGGAACCAAGAATAATTCCTCCTAAAACGAGCCATCCTGCACCACCGTAACGGTGTCGTTCAGTGGTGTTCTCTTTGTGGTCCGGTGAGAATCAGACTGCAAACTAAACCTGGACTCGTTGGAAAACTTCACACAAGATCACTGTTGTGGTGTCCACAATGCAAGCTCTCTAATCCAGGTTAATCGCAGGCGACAGTGAGTTGCGGTAAGTGGAACACATCTGACAGGCCTACGACTATATAGACCAATGCACCCTAAGCGTCTGTACACGGTCTGCCTTGAAACTGTCGTACCGGTAGCTGAAGAGAGCTGATGAGACAGGTCTGATGTTGTGCTCCGTCTGTTTCTTTTGGGAGTAACTGCCAAATACCGGTCCTCATTCGGCGTTGTAACTCGGGGGCGACCTGCGCTGTAACATCTACTTACATTACCATCATCTTGGAATCGTCCTGGAGATGACACTCTGGCCGATTCCAAGTTCCTCGGATACTTCCAGCTGGGCACGTCCACATTCCAGTCGTCCTATAATTCTACCACGTAAAAAATCATCCAAATGCTTCCTTTTTGACATAACTATGCGGTTATTGCACTGAAAGGCTTTTAAAGCGCTTGTGAATAATTTTACTTCTTTTCCACCATTCCTTATATACCCCTCTCTTATTCTCTCGTCATTGTGACGTACTATCCGTGCCATCTGGTGGTTGCCTGTAATTTGCATATTCTTTTTCAAGATGTGTGTGATAATTCTTCAGGTGAAATCTTTATTTTAGAGTTCAACTTCTGTGTGATTCTGAATCATCCTCAATTTATGGACATAAGTGTAGATTATATATTTAACAGTTTCAAATAATTTAACCACTATGTTTCTGTTTTGGCTATCACAATTACAGTGCTCAAGGCACTGAAGGAGAAAAAAATAATAATTGTGAAAATATAAAATTATACGGCAATGCATTAAAAAGTAGAGAAAAATTCATGCTAAAAATTAACTATAAGAATTATATATACTACATAAAGGCACCAAATGATTTAATGAATAAATTAGAAAGATATTTGGTAGATTTTATGGATATTAGAAGTTTCTAAATTCAAAATATTGGATAGGAAGACTGGAATCTATACTAATAAAACAAGCAGTTTGTGTGTTTCAGCTGTATCGGCAAAACTAAGCAACCCAGAAGTCTGAAACTTGGCATGTAGAAACTGTAGGTGATTATCCTGAACAAATTCGAAATTCGCTTTAGATTTTTTTAAAAATTCAATTTGAAAGTGATTTTTCAGCTAAATGGAGATATGACAACATCAAACGTGTCAAGTCAACTTTGCAAAAATTAACGTTTAGAGCAGTTTTTTTTTTTTGGGGGATTAGCACATTTTATGGGTATTTTTTCTTTATTCTTTTTTTAACTCTTTGTGGTGGAATTACATTCGTTTTTGATAAAAGTTGACGTAAAAAATGTTCTTTCTAAATTTAATTTTTGTGATTGGCAACACAATTTGGATAACATTAGATTTTCCATGCCTTAGGATATGAATTGTTTTGTATTAAATTAATACTATAATTTCTATTTTAGTATCACAGAGTTTTATATTTGTTTATTTTCTAAACTGTAATTTTTCTTGCTTATTGTAGTTTAAATTATATGATACCGGAACTCAAGTTTTTAAGTGAAAAAATGATTTGTGCCGCTTTTTGTAAACAAAAGCTTAGATAATGTGGTACTTATGTATTAGCGACACCACAGCAAAATTGTTGCCATGCAAATCACATCTTGATATAAAAACAACAAAGATTCTAACATATTTTATATAAAATCGGTTAGATTTTGGCGGAAAATGGCACGATTCATGTGGCACCAATTTGGCTGTGGTGACGCTAATACGTAAGTATAGATAATAATTACTTATTCTTTAACACAAATATCATTGGATTATTTTAGTCAATGAAATTCACTTTTTACCTGCTTTTATTCTTGTGTTCAAAAATAATAATAATCTGTTCCAAAAAACTTAATTGCTCTTTGTTCAACGACAAATTCTAAATCTTGCTTACTGTTACAATAAAGTTGAAAATCTTAGCTAGCAGTATAACAAAAAGAGAATATAGTGATAAGTTAAACTAATGGAAAAACAGATTATTGCTGAAATAAAACCAGTTTTTCAATAATTCACTAACGCAGTACTTTTTTTTTAAAAAAAAGTAGTTACCGAAATTTGGAAATTTTAACATAAAAATTAAGCCCTTAAAAGAAATTTAATTTTTAATAAAAACATTTGTAAACACAAATTTATTCTAAGCGAAGGTCAGGTCTGCTAACTTGTCGAGTTATTTTGAATGTTGACATCGATGCGATAAAACGCAAGTACCAACATTTCCTTCCATTGAAAAAGAAAATGGTTACTGCTTTTCCTGATACTTACGTATTTTTATAACCGCAGCCAAAGTGGCACTTTTTTTCACAAAAATTTGACTAATTGTTTTTCTTTTTCATATAAAACACGTAAGAATCTATTGTTTTGTTATCGCGAATTTTGCTGAGGTGACGCCGATACGTAAGTACCCTTTTCCTTTATTAGCAAATTCCATTGTAACAGAAAAGTAGAAAAATGTAACTGAAGGAAATGACAAGTCAAACTATTTGGGATTAACAGATTGCCAATACTGAGTGATTTAAGTTAAATTTCTCTTTACGTACAAAGTTTTTTTACATGTTTTTTGTATTATCAATCTACGGTTGTGCTTAAGCTACAATTCATCTGATTTTGATATCAAGGTAGTCAGCCTCAAAGTAAGTAAAGCTTAGAATTAAATCATTGCCTGAATATCGGTACACTTTAGCGTTACGCCTTGCCTACTTCCAACCTAATAGCGTGGCGATTTGGTCTGGAAAAGCTTATTGTTCTTCCTTTGTTGGGTAATTCCATGTTTCACCAGTTACAAAAAAGTACAAAATTATAGCTGACTAACCTTTATCCACCTGCTTCACTGTGTATTTCACGATGTTGTATAAATAAATACTGTTTACATATTCATAAATTTTTGGTATATAGCATTAGGAATTCGATTGTATTAAAAAATATATTTATAGATGTAACTCTCGCCACTTGATATAAAAAGGACAGAATTTAGAATTTCTAATAATATCTAAAATATAGAAGTAAAAAGATTTTTTCGCTCTCTTAACCCAACAAACAAGTGAATTTCCACAAAAGCAACTTTAAATGGACCTCTACTCCGTAAAATACATATAAGTGCTAAATTTCAAGTCTAAATCTAATAGAGCCCAAACGAAATTTTTAACGTCAATTCCTCATGTAGCCCCGTTGAGAGCATTCTTGGCAGATTTCAATTCAACAAAAGAAACATGCAAACTAAATTTTATTATGGTCCATAAGTGATAAAAGTATTTATTTTGATATAAGGATCAATTTGTTACTACCAAACGTGCATAACAAAATCATTAAAAAAATGTGCATAGAAAAATTTATTTATTACTGTATTCTCTTTTTGTTATACTGCTAGCTAGGATTTTCAACTTTATTGTTATAATAAGCAAGATTTAGAATTTGTCGTTGAACAAAGAAAAGGAATAAATTTTTTTTTGTAACAGATTATTATTATTTTTGAACATAAGAATAAAAGCAGGTAAGAAGTGAATTTCATTATCTAAATGAATCCACTGATATTTGTGTTAAAGAATAAATAATTATTGTCAGTACTTACGTATTAGCGTCACCTCAGCCAAATTGGCGCCTCACGGATCGTGCCATTTTCACCCAAAATCTGACCGATTTTATAGAAAATATGTTAGAATCTCTCTTTGTTGTTTTGGTATCAATGTGTGATTCGCTTGACACCAATTTCGCTGTGGTGACGCTAATAAATAAGTACCCACATTATCTAAGCTTCTGTTTACAAAAAGCATCACAAATCATTTTTTGACTTAAAAATTGAGTCAAGGTATCATATAATTTAAACTACACTGGCCTCAAAAAGTTAAGGTACAACCGGGTTTTTGTGTCTAATTTGCAAATGAATGAATGTAGAAACAAAAAATTTGGAGGATATGTGCATTAAATAGTTTTTTATTGAATGCGTCATAGAAATTTGTATAAGTGTATTGCAAAAACGATTTATAAAAAAAAAGCAATCTCTGCGGAAAAGTCCATTCTTGGAGAAAACAGCACATCACAGTGTTATGTGGTAAAAATGGCATAAAAACAATACAAAAATGGGTTCTAATAAGGAATGTGTCCACCCCTAACTTGAATGCATTGGCGGCATCGATTTCCCATGCTGTTTATTAAGTTGTCGGACACCGGAATAGGAAGCGAAGACCAGACACAGAGTAAGCCTTGTTTCAGCTCATGTAACGACCTTGGAGGAGGATTTAAAGCAGCAACCTCTCTGCCAAGATAGTCCCAAAGATGTTCTATCGTTCAGGTCTGGAGATCGAGCTGGCCATTCCATTCGTTCCAAACCGTGATCCTCCAGATACTCCTCAACAATCCGAGCTCGGTGAGGTCGTGCATTATCATTCATCAGAATGAAGTCGTTACCAATAGCAGCAGCATATGGGCGGACATATGGATCAAGGATCTCATCCCGATATCTAAGACCAGTTACGGTTCCTCCATGGAACACATGCAGGTCAGTGTGGCCATCGAGCGAGATCCCTGCCCAAACCAGGATTCCACCACCTCTATAACTGTGTCTTTCAACAGTGTTGGATTGATGGTATCTAGTGCGCTGTTCCCTCCAGATCAGTAGACGCCCTGAATCACTCTCCATTGTAAATCTGGACTCGTCTGTGAACAGCACAGAAGCCATTGTTGCTGCGTCCAAGAAACATGTTCTCTTGCCCAGCATAAGCGGTTCCTTCGCTGTCGTCCGTTGAGGGGAACGCACACAACTGGTCTTCTTGCATACAGACCTGCATTGTGAAGACGATTTCGCACCGTAGTAGCGGAGATTCTTCTTCCTGATGCTTGAAAGTGTTCTGCAACGAGCTGCGGCACAGTAGTGGTTCTTCTCCTTCGTGCCGAAAGAGCTAGAAAACGGTCTTCTGCAGGTGTTGTAGTTCGTGGTCGGCCTGGAACAGGTCTTCTGGACACAGAATCTTCGGATTGGTATTGATCCCAAAGTCGCTGAACAACACTACGAGACACATTGAGACGTCTAGCAGCATCAGCCTGCGACAATCCCATTTCCAACCATCCAACTGACCGCCACCTTAACGAATTGGGTAAACAACGTCTCTGAGACATTTTCTAAACTCTATTGACTATTGTCACCGAAACTGCCAACAACTGTTGAAAATCAACACAACTTACACACAAAAGTACGAAAGCTTGACATTTGCATATTTTTCTCTCACTCATAAATATACGTTCTTTTCTATAAAATAAAAGTGGTAGCAATCGTTTTTGCATTAATGTTTTTAAAGTTCGTTATTATCATTCATGTAAACTATGCATTTTATTGTTACTACCATTTTTTTTTTATGGTGAGCTTCGAAAAACATGTTGTACCTTAACTTTTTGAGGCCAGTGTACAATAAGCAAGAAAAATTTATATTATTGTATAAGCTATATTATTGTAAAGTTTCATTAAAATCCGTTATAAGTTGTTTTTGCATGAAAGAGTAACAAGCATCCATACATACAAACTTTCTCGGTTATAATATTAAGATAACAAAAAGAAAATGGAACTCAATGCAAACTAATTGGAATTATAAAATTGTAGATACCGTGATTTAAGTTAGATTTTGATGTATTAACCTATTAGTGTTACCTCAA
Organism: Trichonephila clavipes; assembly: GCA_019973935.1. NCBI lineage: Eukaryota > Metazoa > Arthropoda > Arachnida > Araneae > Nephilidae > Trichonephila > Trichonephila clavipes. The sequence goes on from BMAU01000618.1 coordinate 430,638, forward strand.
TCAAATTGGCGCCACACGAATTACTCCTTGATATCAAAACACCAAAGATTTTTACATGTTTTATATGAAACAAAAAAGTGAGAAATTTGTAAGATTTCGGTGGGAAATAGCACGATTCGCGCATGGTGCCAATCTGAATACAATGACGCTAATAGGTAAGGACGCGAATGCTAATGCGAATTTTTATTTACGTCTAAGATTTTCTGAGCTGTTTATGGTAGTTTTATCAAAATCAGACTGTGGATGGAATTGAATGCTCAAAAAAGTAATTCTCTTTTGCACTTTAAAATTGAGAGTTAATGGAATTTTTATCGTGTTGCATTATGATTTTTTTTTTAACTTTCCTTCTTACAATCTGTTCTTCATATATATTTTTAAAGATTTTATGCATGTACATTTCTATCACATTTTCTTTGGTTGAAGTAAAAAGATTATTGTTTTTCTTTTTTCATCAGCAGATGTTGATCAATGTCGAATATCATGAAAAATATGATGCAGTTATTTAAACTCACATTCCAATGGTGAAATGAATTTAAAAAATGGACGATATCGAACAATTTGACGCTAAAAAAACAATGCAGAGAAAAATATCAGATTACCATAAAATCGGGCGTATAATGCTCCCCTTTACTTTTGAGCTGCATTTTTTAATGTTTGTTATGCTCACCATATAACGCACACCCTCTTTCGTACGAAGAGACCTGAAATGTACATATGCAATGCTCTCATGTTTTGATGTTATTTATTTGAGGTATTATTCCAAGGTATTGAAAAAATTGTATACATCTATACAGAATTACAACTCTTTAAGTTGATAAGGAGTGTTATTTCTTTTAAATAAACAGTATTTCGATATTTCTAGAAATTTTAATTTTTTTCTATACTCCTCTTTTTTGTTTTTAAAGCTCTTGAACCCATAAATTTCAATTTAATTTTTTGTGCTGAAAGTGAGCGTTATACGCCGGATTTTACGATATGTAATATTTTCTGCTATTTTTTTGTTGAGGTTGTTCAAAAATGTTTGTGGCATCATTGCTTAACGTTCCTTCTTACAATCATGTAGTTTTTAGCTAATTGTACATATGCATTGCATGCCTTTTTACATATAAATACATGGCTATAATATTTTCTGTTGTTGAAAATAAAGATTTTTGCTATACTTCCTTCATCAGCTAAGTCAATGTTTTTGTCCTTGTAGAAAAATATGACAGAAAGAAAAAGCAGAAAAGAAAAGCAGACCTTGCAGAAAGAAAATGACACTATATTCAAACAAATTGCTATTGACAAATTGGTAATATTGTGAACCATGTTTTTTTGTATGTCACTGTTTATGGCCTTATGATCTCTACGACCGATAAGATCTCATCTTTGTTTTATAAGAAAAAAATAAGAAATTTTTTTTTTAACAAAAAGCTATTTACTGATCTAGGACGCAACTGTGATGTATTTGCTGACCTTGAAACAATATTCTCATATTTTCTTCGGGATTCTTTTAAGTTTAATGTTAACCTGATTTTTTTGTCTCGACTTAACTTTGCTTCTGACAATCTTGCAATATATAAATCAATCATTTGTGATCAAAAAAGTGTTAACTGAAAAAATATGCACCTTGAAAGATTTTCTCAAAATCTCCTTTTGGATTTCTTTAAAATTCAGTGTTGACGTGATTTTACATCTGATGGTTTAATGTTGCTTCTGTGTGATACTCTTATCCTCATGCAGTTTTTTGGGATCCTATACATATTTTTTATATTATGCTTCCCATATATGATATATATATTTCAGTTAACAGTATAGTTATTAATGATTGCATGTACTCATTTGTTTGTGCTCTTTGTAATAGAATTACAATTGCTAATAGAAATATTGCGAAAATGTAATGTTTGAATAATTAATTTTTTAACAACATGTTTTATTGTTTGTATCATTCAGTACTGTTGTTGATTTTAGATTATTTCAACAGGGACCCATTTTAGATAGATTTTTTACTTTAGTTCATACCAACTCAATTTTTTTTAGTATTGAGAATTATAACTGATACTTAAATATTAGGTATATTAAAGAGATGTTAGATAGTGTTACACCATTCCTCATGTAATACTAATTTAATTTTTTTCCTGTTGATGGCTTCCTAATATTTCTTATTTATGATATTATTTTGTTTATGTTTATTATCATTAATTTTTCTTTCGGTTTATCTATTTCAGGTTATTTCACCCACAGTTCAACAGCAGAAACTTACTACTGCTGTTACTTTTCTGATTTAATTTTTATTTCTATTTACATTCATTCATTTCTGTTTACTTCATAGCTTGCTAATTTTCTCACTTACATTGAAATATTTGTTTTTGTTAAATTATTATTTAATTTGAGACCACAAATATAGAAAAAATATTTTATAATTAATATAATAAAAGTAAAATATATCTTATATATTGATTTAATTATTTTACAATCTTTTTGAATATTAAATAAGTCTTTATCAATAAACGAGATTTTTCTTGTACAGTCATTTTTTAATATAACGATATGTCGTTGAGGGCGCTTAAGAGGCGTTATGCATAATTATTTCCGTTTTTTAACTATTATACGTACAGTCTTGAAATTTGGTAAGAGGATTCCTTTCATAGAGAAGAGATCCGGTACAAAATGGGTTTTGTGAAAATTGGCCCCCAAGTGGCGTTGTGGAGAATTAAGAGGCGTTACAGGCAATTATCTCCTTTATTAAACTATTAGACGTTAAATCTTGAAATTGAGTAAGCTGATTCCAGTCATTAATTAGTGATCCTCTATAAGATGGGTTTTTGTGAAAATCACTTCCTAAGTGGCGTTGCGGGGGCTTAAGGGGTGTTAAAGATAATTATTTCCATTTTTTAACTATTAGATGTACTGTCTTAAAATTTGGTAAACGGATTCCTTTCATGGTGTAGAGATCCGCTACAAAATAGTTTTGGGGAAAATTGATCCCCAAGGGTCACTGAGGAGGATTAAGGGGCGTAATAGATAAATATTTCCGCTTTTCAACTAATTGATCCACCTGCTTGAAAATTAGAAGGTATGTTCCGTTAGTGGAATAGAGTTCCTTTTACAAAGATTTTTGCGAAAACAGACCCCCAAAGGAGTGGGGTTGCGAGGGATTAATGCGTGTTATAAAAAAAATTCCTGTTTTTTGAATTTAATCCATTTACTTGAAATTTGTTGAGCACGTTTCTTTGTTTGAATATAGTTCCAATAAGAATGGATTTTACGGAAATCAACTCCAGGGGGAAGCGGGGAGAGTTATTGGAGTGTATTGATAGACAAAATTCCCGTTTTCGATATGCTAAAACTATAATCATAAAATTTGATTTGCGTGCTTCTTTTGTTGAATTGGAATCCGCTAAGAATGCTCTCAACCAGGTATTGATGATAAAAATTTCGTTTTCGTTCTGTTAGATTTAGACTTGAAATTTAGCACGCACGCATGTTTATTTTATGGAGTAGTGATCCACTGAAAGTTGCTTTGGTGGAAATCCACTTGATTATTAGGTTAAGTGAGCGGAAAAAATCTTTCTACTTCTATTTTAGATATAATTAGAAATTAGATATTATAATTTATGCCCTTTTTATATCAAGAGACGAGAGTTACAGCTATAGATATATTTTCAATACAATCGAATTCTTAATGTTAGATATCAATAATTAATATATATGTAAACAGTATACATTTACACAATGTTGTGAAATACCCAGTGAAGCGGGTGGGTAACGGCTAGTATATATATATATATATATATATATATATATATATATATATATATATATATATGTATATATATATATATATATCTTATAAATTAATCTAATTATTTTACAACCTTTTTAAATATTAAATAAGTTATTATCAATAAACGAGATTTTTCTTTTACAGCCATTTTTAAGATAACGATATGTCACAACTAATTGCTCTATGAACATTTTTTAATCAGTTTTTTTTATTTCAAAACGTAAGAAGGAAATTATTGTTATGTAACGATAGATTGAGTAAATGAAAATACCAAATCCCTTTTATTATTTTAAGCTCTAAGAAAATAATTATTGTTAAAATAATGAATATGTTAGTTTTGTTTAATATATATTTTTCGTCAGATACATGTTTAAATGATTTACTAAACACAGTGGAATGGAAAACTACAAAATTATAATAAAATACTAAAATATTTTTATCAGACAGTATTCTTTTGTTTTTGAATTTTTTAAAAAGTGAATGTAAACTAAAAGGATATAGGCTTTCCACCATATATATATATATGCATATTGTTTTTTACGCTTACATATGTTTAATCAAACATTCAAACGATCAGAAAAAAATCATTTCAATAGCTATCTGTAATATTTTTTAATTCATTATTTATAAATAGGGGGAGGAATAGTTCTACACTCAAAAAAGCACTGTAACGCCAGGCTATAGAGAGATAAAAGAAACGTGTCTGACAATGGAAAGCTGTGGAAGAAATTTCGAAAAAGGTAATTGTAATGACGTTAATATAGAAATCATGCACACACAACAGGAAACGCTAACAGCTAGAGGAGAATGGGAATTTCCATGAAAATATGTTATACATTCAAAAATGTTCGTGCAACGCAGGGGATAAATGAAGGGGGAAGAAACCTGTCTGACAGTGAAAAAATTTCGAAAAAGAGAATTTTATGACATCATTGTAGCAATCACTCTCATCGTACGCGCACACATCCACACAAAAGTGCTGGCGTCATGAAGGAAAGAGGAAATTATTAAGTTACACACTCGGCCCCGGTTAAGCGGAGGGGAAAGAAACAAAAAAGTCAAAGTAGTTTCGAAAAAGGATAATGGAAGTGCTGATTTTGTGAAGGAAAGGTAAAATTTATAAAAATAGAGAAAGCCCGTGCAACGCCGGGCCCTGCAACTATTCTCAAATAAAACATGAGCTGGCAACGGTCATATGAGCGTATCAGTTCGAATGAAACAAACGCGTGTAAGTGATCAAATTAGATGAATTTATGTAGAAGGAGTGAATATATATAATTGAAGAGAAGTTTAAGAATTTTTTTTCATAAGATTCAACATCACTATCTTGTTGATGTTGTATTGGCCTTCCCAGATGTACTGCAACTTTGGACCGAGACGTTTGGTTGGGTTGTAAAACCAAACTTGATTCCTTTTCTGAAGAAATGCTTTATTCCACATGTATCGCAATAGGTTTTCATAAGGTTGCGCCTAATATTGATTGTCTCTCGAGAAAAATAATGGATATTCTATAAGTGTGCCTTGACATTATTCTTTTCACAAAGAAGCAAGTAAAGCTTTAACTTTCTGTAAAAGTATAATGGATAATGCTAATGTATTCAAAGATAATACTTTTCTTTGTCGTAACATGATTTGTCATTTGTAGCACTTTTGATACGCGTCAAAACTGGTGCATTTACATGTCCCCAAGAATATTTTCAGCATATCCCAATCAAGCATATCCCATTTTCAGATATAATGTCCCAAATAGGAGAAATTGAGAGAGGGAGAGAGAATTCAGAATCACTCTTTTAATATACTGCAGAATTACTTAATTTAATTATTTTGAGGCTATTTCTAGCGCTCTATTTTTTCCTATTATATATTATTATGACTGTGAATTTATAATAGTACTTAATTCACTTAAATGCATTTTCTACGCCTACAATACATATTAAGGATCCCAATGTTACAGCATGTTCTAAGGCTTTGTGTACAAACTTGGTGGGAAAGCAAGGAACCGTTAGGAATCAAAGTCATATTGGATAGCATAGGCTGAAATGGATTAATTGTGTTGTGCTTGACCTCTCAAGCTCAACAGGTATGGCTTCCTTTTATCAGACACCGAATGCTTGCGGCAAGCAAGAATCGTTTCGAGAAACCCAGTTGATGGATACCTACTTCATTTATAGGCTTGACACCGGAAAAACTCACGTTGCTTCACGCTATCATGGAAGGATATTCAGCAAAGCACCTATAAAATCCCCAAATATTCACTTGGTTACATCAGAGCCTTGTGAGAAGCAGTTTCTCGGAGTAAGGATTTACGATAATAGGTGGCCTCGAAAGCATGGACATTTATAAAGGGAAAGGGATTGTTGGAAAATGAGGAAAAAGTGTATGGTAACTTTTTGTTGCTACGAAATCATTCTGATAATTTTTTTGCCTCATATTACACAATGAAGTCTGCAGAGGGCTGAATTATTGCAGCTGGATAATCACCTATGAGTCTCATTTACAGAATAGTACACAACATTTTACACAGTAGTCTACTTGCAGTTCTTTCCTTCTGGTTTGTTATGAGACGATGCTATCTTTTCAAGTGAAGAGTTTTTGTATATGATCAACTCTCACATGTAGGTCATCACATGGCACACAGCTAAGTTTCAATGCTATTGTGCGAGTGGATAACGTGGAGGATTGTATCATCTCTTCATACCTCTTATCACTCGACATGACGTTCGTGAAATATCTGATCTTCCTCAGGAGGTTTTCCGGAAATGATTGATGATGTCCCTGCAATTATTTGACACCAGATATGGCTTCAACAAGAAAGCGTACCATTACTCTACGACGCATCTGTATGTGGTCACCAGTTAGACCTTACCTTTTGAGACCCTTGAATTGGGAATACCGTTGCCATCGAATAGCCCAGTGTATCGCCTAATTTATTTCCTCTAAATTATTTTCTATAGAATGTCATGAAAACAATTTGTAACGAATACTCTCGCGTTTTTGTCTTTACATTTAACCACTGGGAGTTCTGTTTGTTTATTTTACAGACTCGTCTTGGGAAGGAACCTTGAAATGATAACTAATATTGCTATTTAAAAAGGTCCAAAGGGAGGCAGTTGGAAGAAGAGATTGGGATTGTAAGATGCAATAGTGAATGGGAGATTTATATGTTGTTTTAATCAATAAGTTTTTGTTAGACTGAAGTTGACGAAGCTAGTTACCAAGTCATCTGATAGAAACAGATGACTGAACTTCTGGAGAAAAAATATGAGACTTTGCCTCACAGATGATTGTTAAAATTAAGTAAACATTTATTATTTTAAATATAGTTCTATAGAGTTTATTTCACTCATTTTGCATATTTACGATTTGGATACTGTGATTATATATAAAGTAACAGAGGTTCTGTTTTACAATGTCTGTTGATCCTTTTACACATAACATTAGTACAAACTCAAGTTTGTTTTACATTATTTATGACACGCCAATAACTTCTGAAATGGACCTGGTGGAAGATTTCAGCATCGTTGTAACATAGATCCTGGAAATGCCACATATTTTTGAAAATGCCTTCCAGTCCATGTCGCGCAAGTGTCATATGTGAACTAACGAATACACGCCAGTTAGAGTAATTTCAAACCACTTCCGTGAATATTGCAATTGATTTTGTATTTTTTTCCTATTGAAATAAATATTTCACACAACTTTTTTTGTCCTTCCTATGCTTTATCAGGAAGGGGCATTAAGTCAATCACGATCGACCAGTGGACCACTGAGACATTTTGGGGTGAACACCTTCATTAAGACCTAAGGCACATTTACTAAAAGAAACATATTTATGGTACACCGATGCTAGGTAGACTGCAAAATCGGCTTTTCACAATCGATACGACAATGCTTACTAAAGCAAATGATTCAATAGAATCATTTGTTTAAGTGATTAAGTTATAATCATAATGAATGATTCCTTTCAGTGTAGGTAATGTGTAGGTGACTCATGGAGTTACACCAGTGCTTCTCAAACTTTCAATACTGGCACCCCTCTTTTCAATCACAATTTTTATTGCGCTCCCCCCTTTAACATTAATAACATACTGAATGCAATAATAATGCACTTTGACGCTAAAGCTAAAATACGTTATCTTAATTATGAACCGTACAAATTAATAACATAAGCATTAAATTTTGTATAAGTTACTTTTAAGTAAAAAATAAAATAATAATTAAGTAATACAGGATAATTATTATGTTAATTTTCCTTTCTCTAATTTTTAGATTGGAACATATCGCAATTTCAGTTGCTGCTTAGAAGACAAAATATAGATATCTCAGCTAAATATAGAAAAAGAACTCAGAGGGTCAATTTCTAATCATACGCATTCCTTTGAAAAACTTTTCTCTGCAAGACAAGCACATGGAAGTCGCTAATGCGAATTAAACTTGTTTTTAATTTAGTATTAATTAATTAGTTATAAGCTACTCCGTGCAGCACTGATACATTAAAAGTATACCGGCTGAAGTACCCTCTCTTTTCACGAGTTCACACATTTATAAGAAAATAAAACATTATTGATATAATCGCTGAATTGTAAGGACAGTAAAGCCAAGTGCGCGCGAAAATGTTTACAAAAATGTAAAATGATTTTTTTAAATAATTGCTCAAATTATAATTAGTTTTAAGCGAACTGTAATTTTTAACCTAACAGAATTAGCATTTAGAATTGATGTTGAATAATGAACAATAATATAAAATTCCGATGAAGAATAATTGTATTATTTTTAATATTTAAAGCAAAAAGACTTCAATATATGTTTTAACACGGGAGCAGGCGCGCACTCGATACTAATGGTAAAGCGAGGTTACTGAGTCACCCCAATCCTTTTTTTATAATTATTTTTTTACTGCACAGTAAAAATCGTATTCCAGTGAATAATTAATTCAGAGAAAAAATACTTACCTACTTTCAAGGACTTTTCAATTTTTCTTTGATAATTTTAGGAAAAAATCCAAGAAACCCCTGAACTAAAATGTTACAAATCGTGCGTGACCTTAAAAAAAGACACAAATCACAGACACGTTTACCAACATTACAGGAATGTTATTTTCAGGCAAAACTGTCATATTTTGTTCAAGTTTTTGTAATTTTACTGTCCTTAGAAGTTCGAAAAATAACATGTTGAGCTTTTGCTTGCTTATGTGTTTTTGACAAAGCGAAGTGTGTCTTCTGATACTATGGCTTCATATTTTAGTTGATGGAGTTATTTTGGTAGCATTTGAAAATTTTCTTTTGTTTCAAGTTCATCGCTTTTCTGAATTTTACTTTATCATGCATTATTTCAGCAGGTTCACCTTTTTTTTTTATCAGTTTTAACTTCCTTCAATAGAGATCAAAGTTGACTATTTCTTTATATATATATATATATATATATATATATATATATATATATATATATATGTACACTCATGTCCGTAAATTAAGGATAATTCAGAATCACACAGAAATTGAACTCTAAAATAAAAATTTCACCTGTAGAATTATCACACACATCTTGAAGAAGGATATGCGAATTACAGGAAACTGCCAGGTGGCACGGATAGTACGTCACAATGACGAGAGTGTAAGAGAAGGGTATATAAGAAATGGTGGCAAAGAAGTAAAATTGTTCACAAGCACTTTAAAAGCCTTTCAGTACAATAACCGTATAGTTATGGCGCGAAGGAAGCATTTGGATGATTTTTTACGTGGTAGAATAGTTTTACGACTGGAATGTGGACATACCCAGCTGGAAGTAACTGAAAAAATTTGAATCGCCCAGAGTTGTCATCTCCAGGCTTTGGTTACGATTTTAAGATGATGGTAATGTGAGTAGATGTTACAGCACCGGTCACCCCCGAGTTACAACGCCGAATGAGAACCAGTATATATTTGGCAGTTACTGCCAAAAGAAACAGATGGAGCACAGCATCAGACCTGTCTCGTCAGCTACCGGTACGACAGTTTTAAGGCAGACCGTGTACAGACGCTTAGGGCACATTGGTCTATATGCTCGTAGGCCTTTCAGATGTGTTCCACATACCGCAACTCACTGTCACCTGCGATTAACCTGGATTAGAGAGCTTGCATTGTGGACACCAAAACAGTGGTCTTGTGTGATGTTTTCCGACGAGTCCAGGTTTAGTTTGCAGTCTGATTCTCGCCAGACCACAAAGAGAACACCACTGAACGACACCGTTACGGTGGTGCAGGATGGCTCGTTTGGGGAGGAATTATTCTTGGTTCCAGAACTGACCTGCATGTTCAGAGTGTAACGATGACAGACCACATCTATCAGGATGTCATTCTGGAACAACATATACGTTTGTTTCGGGGCGCCATGGGTGCTGAATTTCTGTTTATGGATGACAACGCCCGTCTTCACCACGCAAACATTGTAGACGAACGCCTTCAATCGGAGGATATCACCCGTATGGATTGGCCAGCATACTCACCGGACTTGAATCCAATAGAGCATGTGTAGAATATATTTGGCCGACGAATTGCAGCCCATCAACCCCCTTCCACCATTCTACCGGAACTTTAGGGGGGTATTTCTTGATGAGTGGTGTAATATTCCCCAAGATCAGATTGATAATTTGATACTCAGCATGCCTAGGCGTTGTAAGCCTGTATTGCATCGTTCGGGAGACATACTCCGTATTAATGATCATACTAACCCTATTATACTGTTTTTTGTAAATAGGTTCTTTTTTGAAATTTGCTCCAGGGAGTAAAAATCGCAATTTTTATTAATTATGTCAAACATATAGCATCTTTTTTGCTCTTTACCTTTTGCTATTAAATAGACTTTACAAATAAGTCAATATATATATATATATATATATATATATATATATATATATATATATATATATATATATATATTCTGCTCATTTATCAAACATTTACCTGCTCATCATGCTCATTTACCAATCCACAATAAGTCGTATAACAATTCAATCAAAATCACTAAGTTATTCATAGGAGGGGGGGGATGTAGGATGAACACAGAAAATATTTTGATTAAAAAAATTAAAGTGATCGCACCGCGAAGTCAGTGAAAACAAGTACCTTAAGATTATAAAAAAACGTTTATCACTCCCAAAAAAAGATTGAGATATGTGACAAATATATTTTAGTTCCCGTTGAAACTGTCAAACAGAAGGATAGTGTCAGTGTCATTGGTAACAATCAAACAGTTTTACCAGAATGACCGATTTCGTGCACTTTGTGCTCAGCGGGACCACTCCCGGGTTAAAAGTGTATTTAATACCGTTTGGATGTTCTAAAAAATGTGTAAAACGTTTTTCATTAGGGAATAGTCATAAAAATAAATCTTGGCCAAGTTTTCCTTCAAAGTGCTCTCTGTGCTTTTCGAAAAATCATAAAAATATTTTACAAGGAAAAAAGTGCAGAAGAAATAGTTTATTTTACAACTCCCCTAATTGAAAAAACAAATACACAAGAGCAGGGTCGTAACTAACCGAACAAGTAAGTTTGAAGGTCAAACAGCAGCAAATACATTCTGCTGCCTACAGCTAATGTCCATTTCAATAAGAACAGTGATGAATTTTTTATCTTCCTAAGAATTTTTTGATTATGGGTCTGGGTTTTGTTTTTTCTCTGAAAGAGTAGTATTTTAGTTTTGAAAAGAAAACGTAATAAAATCATCTCTCATCATGGGATTACAGCAAATCAAATAAAATGTTTTTTTATTTGGTTATGGTATCAAAGCTAGCTAATGAGGTTTTGAAGTAGATGCTTTTGTTTTTTGATGACGTAATATCGCAATTGATATATATAAATTATATCAGTGTAAATGTGTATTATGTCAGAAAGTATTTAGTTTTATACTTCATTCCAGTAAATAAATTTTTTTAATCTTTTATTTTCGATATGCTCGCGCCCCTTCGTAAGTTTATCGCCCCCCTAGGGGGTGCGCCACACAATTTGAGAAACGCTGACTTACACTGAAAGCGAACGACAACGCTTAACACTTTCATTGCTGTTTTGGGCGTAATCACTGTGACGTCTGCCGGATAAATAAATTATTCCCCCCATGCCGACTGAAGAGGAGAATAAACATTGAATATCAGCTCTTTCCGTGATAGCAGGTGATTAAGTTCTCCAGTTGATGCCATGTCCCGCAAAAACATACGTCGGTTTCAGATTCATCGGTCCGTGAATGTTCATATATTTTTTTCTGATTGATGATAATGGACAACAGTGGAGCAGCGACCATTTTAACTAATTTTTAACTATCTTTCATATCTTACAAGCGAAAAATATTCGTAGAAAATATGATGTTTCAAGACGATTGGGAAGTTGACTATTTTGTAGTAAAAAAACAAGCATGGATCATAATTGTTTATTTTGTCACGAAAGTGTTGTATTTAAAAAATACCAATAAACAGGAATCACGCGTTCAATGACACTTTTCCTCGCTTTCTTGAATAATCTTTACAACAGCAAAAAAGTGTTTTGGCAGTGATAATGTCACAGCGGTAACAGAGGCACCCTATGAAATTTGTTACATTATTGGTAATCATGTGAAACTGTTTACTGATGTAGAAATTGTGAAGGAGTGGTTCTTAAATGCTTCCAATTCAGAAAAATTCAGTGACAAAAATTAAAAGTATTAATTAAAAAAAGCAAAATAGGAGTTTTAATCTTTTGATTAACTGTCCACATTTTAAATGTTCTATGTTACCTTGGAATTAAAGCATCTCTCCCTCCCCCCTCCATTAATCCTCATGTTGCGGCCCACGTGAAATAACTAACATATGGATGCGGCCCGGCAGGAAAAAAGGTCGAGTACCCCTAGACTAGACTCTTTTTTTCTAATGACATTTATGCTTTTAGAAATGGATGATGGAGGAAATAAATTTTTAATTAAATATCATTTTGAAATCTGTTCCAATTTAAAAATTAGAGAAAAGAAAAATTACAATAATTATCCTCTTACTTAAAAGTAATTCGCTTAAAATAAATATTACTTAAAGTAACAAATATATATACAGAATTTAATACTTATCTTGTTAATTTGCATGGTTTATAATTAAGATCGTTTTGTAACTTTAGCGCCAAAGCGCAAAATTATACGATAAAAATTATGATTGAAAATTGGGTCGCTAATAGTGAAAGTTTGAGAAACACTGCGCTACAGCTTATTAAGTGATCGAATAATCTGAAAAGTAGATTTGATCTAGAATTAAGTAGGTAGATATTTAAAGTCTTCTCACTCTAGGCATATCTCGTTATTAATCCAGATATTGCTTAATTTGAGAACATTTCTTCTCTTTGAAATTATTTGAATTGTGTTGCTAATTGTGTTATCAATAAATGGATCGTTTTTTGATATGGCTAGTCTTCCTTCCCTCTTTCCCTACATCTCTAGATGAGAATCTCGTTCTTTACAGAGTCTGCGTGCATACTAATTCTCATACACGCGCAAAATTGAAAGCTGTGTCAAGGAAAATACCTTACTTAAAAAATTAATGCTAGAATGCACGTGTGTGTGTATTAAATACATACAGTTAGGCCTCCAACAACACGGTACCTTTATAATATGTTTTCGTTCTAACGCGTTCCGAAAACACGGAAATTTTCTTATAAAGCGGCTTTGGAAATGTGCAAGTTACAGTCAGATTTCTAAAGGGTGTTTTTTTACAGGTATAGAAATTTAAATTGCAATAAAACAACGATGTATTATTCGATTGACATGAATTTATTTTATTCGAAAGATAATCTTGTGGCATTACATTATAAATATGATTTCTGGCATAGGACTGCCACGGCTGGCTTGGATGTAGTCCAATCTGGACGTCCAATTTTCGATGACTTTTTCCAACATTTGTGGCCGTATATCAGCAATAACACGGTGAATATTGTCTTCCAAATGGTCAAGCGTTTGTGGCTTATCCGCATAGACCAATGACTTTACATAGCCTCACAAAAAGTAGTCTAGCGGTGTTAAATCACAAGATCTTGGAGGCCAATTCACAGGTCCAAAACGTGAAATTAGGCGGTCACCAAACGTGTCTTTCAATCAATCGATTGTGGCACGAGCTGTGTGACATGTTGCGCCGTCTTGTTGGAACCACAGCTTCTGGACATCATGATTGTTCAATTCAGGAATGAAAAAGTTAGTAATGATGGCTCTGTACCGATCACCATTGACTGTAACGTTGTGGCCTTCATCGTTTTGAAGAAGGACTCCACCAGCCCATAAAGCGCACCAGTAAGTTTTTCTGGATGTAACGGTGTTTCGACATACACTTGTGGATTAGCTTCACTCCAAATGCGGCAGTTTTGTTTGTTGACGTAGCCATTCAACCAGAAGTGTGAAGATTTTGTCGATGATAAAATGGACGTAGTGCGCGATACGTATTCCGCACAGAACCATTATTTTCGAAATAAAATTGCACAATTTGAAAGCGTTGTTCAGGCGTGAGTCTATTCATGATGAATTGCCAAACCAAACTGAGAATAAATCACTTGACAGCTGTTAAATCGGTTGCCATCTTGGAAAGTAATACGAACTTAAACTTCAATACCTGGAAAAAAAAACACTTTTTAGAATAGATTTGATAGATATTACAGTCATTAAAGTTTGAAAGAAAAATTTACGCATGTAGAAATTATCGGTTCTTCCCTAAAACAAACGCACCAATCGACTCTTAACTGCTTTCTGGATACCTTTATTAAAGGAGATGGTATCAGAAAATGCTGATACGATTCAGCGTGAATATATCACAATAAGCCTTTAACACGCAATAACACAGGGTATCGATTATCTGAAATAACTTTGTTGGGGATATTCTAGAATTAGAGTTATACAAAACTTGAAATAAGCTAAGCACAGATTCAGCGTCAAATATATGTGAAACATTACCGATTGGACATAGTTTTGAAAATCTTTACAAAGAAGAAAGCAAAAACTTTGCTCCAAAACAAGTAAAAAAATGTTTTCTCGGAAATTATTAGTATTCCTATTATTTAAAACTTAATGGACATTTAATGAAATTAAAAATAGATTAGTCTTTTGAGTCATACACGTACACCAACTGTAGGAAAAATGAATTTTATATCATATCAAGTTTGCAGTGGACATCACAAGTTTGCAGTGGAGTGTGTGAATTAACGTCGAGAGTACTCCAATAAAAGAAAATTGCTTGTTCCAGACCATAACTCTAGGTGCAGACCCAGTGTATCTAGGACACAGAAAGGTTGTTTGAATATTCTGATCTGGACTTCTTCTAATCAATATGCAGCCATTATTGGCACCAAGACAGAAATAGCTTTGATCGGAGAACACAACACTCCACTCTCTTCAGTGATCCTTAACGTGACATCATTGAAGTCTCAAACGTCAGTGATTTAGAGTTAATGGTATTAACTCTCTCGCACATCACACGAGCAACGAAGATGCAGCAAAATTTGCGCAACCCACGATTTCCCCAGATATGCATTTTCCCCAAGTATTTAGATGTGCAACCCATGCTGTTCCTGTTTATGTTTTCATTTATACTTTTATATTTATATTTTTAGGATTTAATACTATATTTTAAAATAAAAAGTCGTTTACAAATTTTTTTTGTATATTTTAACTCTAAAATGTAGATTTAATATGTAGACTTGAAATACGTAATAAAAATATACTCAATTTTTGGACTTACTTTGATAAAATAACTACGCAGCTTGAGGGTTAACGCTACAGGGCGAAGCTTAGGAGCTATTTCTCAAAGGATTTATTTGTTACAGTTCACTGTGTCACTCTAGTAATGAAAAAAACTGTAATTTCTACTATAAATACACTATCTTCCCCAGCCACGTGGTGAGTACGGTAGTCTTCTCTGTCAGTGATGGCTCGTGCGTGGTTGGACATAGTTTTCTTGAGGTTGAACATTCCCAGGAACACTGCTGCCAAAATATCATGCACAATAGACCACCATTTCTACCAAGTCTTTCTGCAATATCGTGGTAAAAAAATCCACCTTCTTTTAGGTTTTTTATACTACTTCGTTCAAACTCATCGAGCTGTTGTTAATAGCTTCTTTGTCTTCTAGAAGTCATTTTGGATTAACATCAACTTACTACGTTAAACCTTGACGATAATTAATTCTCATGAACTTTATAGCGCATATTTACTTTACACTTGATTCGCATCCTCAGTGTCCTGCAAATAGCTCCATACTTATTCGCCTAACGCGAAATTTGAGTCAAAATCATCTTTCCGATGTATAAAAACGTTAACAAAATCTCGTTGATATAGTACAACTTCTTTTGGAGGTGGGATTTTTATTTCTATCAGTGTAATTTACTAATGGAAATACACTGAATATGAATTTGGCCGTGGGTAGCCTAGTAGTTAGAGCACCGGTCTCCGGACCGGAAGGCCTGGGTTCGATGCCCGTACCTCCGAGTACACTCGAAGTACGTGCTCGTTAAATCAGTGGGTCCGAAAGTCTTGTGGGCTGAATCACGAGAGCAGGGAACTGGAGAAAATTTCCCTCCACTTCAGTTCCATGCCTAAATTGTGGAGGTGGAGATAGATGGCGCCATCTAACGCAATGTTCTATCGTCCCTTCGTGAATTTCACCGAGTAAATCGTACTGTCACCTGTATGGTACTCAAGGCTAAGGCCAACGACAGGCGTACACCTAGCCCATTGCCACGATGAATTTCGTGGGCCTTGATCTGACTCTGTCAGACAGGTGGCATGAGCAAAAACAACACTAATGAAGATAAATGAAATTTTGTGATAAAAGATATGTCTAATTCAAAGCAAACTGTTCCAAGCTAATTGAATTAAGAGCTTAATAGCAAGATAAAGATTAAAAAACAAAAGCGGCCCTGCCTGAAATGTGTGATACGAATAAAAAAAAAAATAACATAATACTAGAGGCAAATTCCCTTTTGAAACAGATGGGCAAATATGAAGCTTCCCTAACGACCATGATTTGGAATACCTTACTCCGGAGGATAAATGCTTCTAGTAAATAACTGCACTCAGTTGAGTGTGAATTATTAAAAGGATCTAGTCTACTAAAATCTCTAGAAAACTATATCCAAAATTTCAGAAATGAATTTGGAAAAATAGAACACAAGGAGTAACTTATTTATCGCGGCTCCTTCATAGAAAAAAGATGGTTCATAAAGTATATTCAAACTGAATTTACTTTATGTCTTATGCGATAGGATTAGGAACTATCCCAAAGAAATGAGTTGTGTGAATCTGTTATAGCAGTGTTTCTCAAACTATGAGGCGCACTCCCGTAGGGGGTGTGATAACCCCACAAGGGGGGGGTGCAAGTATATATAAAAGTCGAAAACAAAAGATTATTTTTAAAAAAATTAATAATTTACGGAAAGGAAGCAAAACAAAGTACATTTTCTGACATCATGAAATACAGATTTACACTGATATAATACACTTATCAATGTATCAGTACTGCACAATGTGTTTCAAATTAATTTAACACTACTAAGTCAAGAACAAGTTTAATAATTATCAGTGACTCTATGGGAATGTCATAAAATTATATGTAAAATTTAATACTTATCTTGATAATTTCTATGGTTAATAATTAAAGTCGTATTGTAGCTTTACGTTAAAGTATATTATTATTGAATTCACAATACATGTTATTGTATGGAGGTGGGAGGGATGAAAATTATGATTGGAAATTGGGTCGCAAGTATAGAAAGTTTGAGAAGCACTGTGTTATAGAACACTTTACTGTAGTTTTGGACGAGAGATATAGATTATTATTTAAAATTAAAAAGAACGTTTCACAAAAACTAACGTACATTTTCAAATACAATATAGAATCTTTTAATTTTGACGATATGAATTGGATCAGTTTTTACTACTTTTAGAAGAATTAATAGGAAACCCCATAATATAATGAAGATCTTACAAAAAATTTATTCAGTTGCAAAAGAAATCCTAATGTGGAGATATTTTTGAAAATATTTTTAACAATAGCGATATTGAATACATCAGGTAAGAAATTTTTTTCAGTTTTAAAAAGTGTGTTAAAAATATTTAAAAAGTACAATGGGAGAGAAGACATATTGGACATGACCATATTATATATAGAACAAAATGTTTTGGCCAAAATAGATACGGTAAAAGTAACTGATGTCTTAGTCAAAGAGAAATCAAAAAGTAAAGTATAGAAAAAGTGTTCGCTCCTCGTATAGGTTTTAATTTTATAAAATACAGTTAAGATTTTTCTTTTGCTGTTGAGTTTTGTTATTAGCAATACATTTTATTTTGAGAATTTAAGATCAGTGAATCTTCACTATAGTTTTTTTTTGCCTCATGAGTTCGTGGGCCTCAAACCTTTTACCACCATGGGTCTCCAGCTACCTAAATCCACATCTACACGGCTTTCGCATGCGGCCTCATGGCTGCATGCTTTCCACCTCTGGTACATGCATCTCTCATTTTGACGAAATCATGAAATTAAAAGGCAGAAAAGGCTTAAGTACATAGATAACTTACGAAAAAGGCTAAATATGATTCTCTATATAAATACTATTTACGAGACGCTCGTGATAACTTACGAAGAATTAAAACAATATTTGTATCCTTCACAACAGATATCTCTAAAACGTGGTATGTTTACACCAGGGGAACGCAGAGAGACGCCCAGCTTTGTGAAAGAACACGCATATATGCAGGTACTGATAGTAAAATGTGAGATCATCTGATGTGATTCAAATACGATGATTTTAAATTTCATCATTAAAGGGTGTCCATGATATTTTTCAAATAATTATTGTCATTCATACATGCTGTTCTAAGCCAATTCGAGATTTAGTACATCGCACAGATGAGTGCAGCAAATATTTCTCAGCATAAATAAAAGACGCCCCATTTGGTGACTTTTGAGGCTCTTAAACATTTATACACCAAAAGATTATTCATTTATTGAACAATGAAGAAATTTTCTGAATGCAAACGCGTTCCACAGACTTTACAAAAAGTGGCCGTTCAGTTGCTGGGTGAGAGCAACAGCTCTTGACATAGCAATCTCAGAAAGATAATTTATCAAAATCCTTTTCAAAAGAAGATTCTCTTTGCTAAACATATAAACAAGTCGTAAAGAATAATATGTAGCACGGAAACGAATACTTAAGACCAGGGGTATTCAACCTTTATTCATCCGAGAAAAAAAAATTCCAAAATTTTTCAATTTAAAGAATAGAGAAGTTTACTTCTACATGTTTAGTTAAAAAAAATTAGATCCAGTGAAAACATCACTCTTATTCACGACGAGATTAAATGAGTATATAAACAATGTAAAGAATGACCTTATAAAAAGAAAAGAAAAACTAAATGTACGCTTGAAAAATATAATAAACATATTCATTTCCTTCTTTTCTTCCTTTTAAAATTTTGTATACAAATTTTACTGTAAAAACAGAATGCAAACACTTTCAGGTATGAGATACCCTTTCGGTCGATGTTTCCACGCGAGTGATTCCGGGTTAAACTTGCAGTTACACTGTTATCTGAAGTTCATTACTTATGAATAAATAAAACAAAAGTAAAGGCTTTGAAACAGTTTTCCAGGCTCAAAATACTAATGTTTATACTTTTATATGTAAAATTGAGCGTGGCATATCAGCTGCTTTTTTTAAAATCATTTTTCTTACTTCTAACTCACAAAATTGCAAATAAGTTATATCAATTGAAAGGGATTTTTTTTGGAGATTTTCGATGTATCAAAAACTCAAAATCCTGAGTTTGAAGATGCTTAGCCTAATGAGAGAGACTTTTCTTAATTATCTTTTCATATTTACATTACTATTCTGTGTTAGTTTCATTTAGACGCAACGTGCTGTTTTTTTGTTATATGTATACTAACCGTTACCAACCCGCTTCACTGGTATTACACGGTGTTGTATATATGTATACTGTTTACATATATATTAATTATTGATATCTAGCATTAAGAATTCGATTGTATTGAAAAATATATTTATAGCTGTTACACTCTCGCCCCTTGATATAAAAAGAACATAAATTATAATATCTAATTTATATTTATATTTAAAATAGAAGTAGAAAGATTTTTTTCGCTCACTTAGCCTAATAATCAAGTGGATTTCCACCAAAGCAACTTTCAGTGGATCTCTACTCCATAAAATAAACATGCGTGCTAAATTTCAAGTGTAAATCTAACAGAGCAAAAACAGAATTTTTATCATCAATACCTCGTTGACGGCATTCTTAGCGGATTCCAATTCAACAAAAGAAGCATGCAAACCAAATTTTATTATTATAGTCTTAGCAGTTTAAAAACGGGAATTTTGTCTATCAATACACCCCAATAACTCTCCCCGCTTCCCCCTTTCTTTCCCCTTAGTTAATTTCCGTAAAATCCATTCTTAGTGGAACTCTGTTCAACTAAAGAAAAAAGTGCTCAACAAATTTCAAGTAAATGAGTTAAATTCAAAAACAAGAATTTTTCTATAACATGCCTTAATCTCTCGCAACCCCACTCCTTTGGTGGTCCATTTTCGCAAAAATCTTTGTAAAAGGAACTTTATCCCATGAACGGAACATACCTTCTATTTTTCAAGCAGGTGGTTCTATTAGTTGAAAAGCGGAAATATTTATCTATTACCCCCTTAATTCCCCTCAGTGACCCTTGGGGATCAAATTTTCCCCAAAACTATTTTGTAGCGGATCTCTACACCATGAAAGGAATTCGCTTACCAAATTTTAAGACTGTACGTCTAATAGTTTAAAAATGGAAATAATTATCTATAACGACCCTTAAGCCCCCGCAACGCCACATAGGAAACGATTTTCACAAAGCCCATCTTATGGCGGATATCTACTTAGTGAATGGAATCTGCTTACTAAATTTCAAGATTTTACGTGTAAGAGTTTAAAAAGGAATTAATTGTCTATAACGCCACCTAAGCCCCCGCAACGCCACTTAGGAAACGATTTTCACAAAGCCCATCTTATAGCGGTGAATGTAATCTGCTTAATTAATTTCAAGATTTTACGTCTAATAGTTTAAAAAAGGAGTTAATTGCCTATATAACGCCCCTTAATTCTCCACAACGCCACTTGGGATCGATTTTACCAAAGCCCATTTTGCAGCGGGTCTGTACTCTATGAAAGGAATCCGCTTACCAAATTTCAAGACTGTACGTATAATAGTTTAAAAATGGAAATAATTATGTATAACGCCCCTTCAGCCCCCGCAACGCCACTTAGGAAACGATTTTCACAAAACCCATCTTATAGCGGATCTCTACTCAATGGATGGAATCAGCTCACTAAATTTCGAGATTTTACGTCTAATAGTTTAAAAAAGGAGTTAATTGCCTATAACGCCACTTAATTCTCTGCAACGCCACTTGGGAGTCTATTTTCACAAAACCCATTCTGTAGGGGATCTGTACTCTATGAAAGGAATCCGCTTACCTATTTTCAAGACTGTATGTCTAATAGTTTAAAAATGGAAATAATTATGTATAACGCCCCTGAAGCGCCCTCAACGCCCCTTGGAGGTCGATTTCTGTAAAAATCATTATATAGGGAATCTTAACTTTACGAAAGAAATCTGTGTATCTGTACGACTGTACATCATATAGTTTAGTAATGGAAATAATTATCTATAACGCCCCTTGGGGTTCGAACTTTGCAAAATCCGTTCTTAAGTGACGTCTACTCCATGAAGGGAACCTACCTACCAAATTTCAAGTCTGTAGGTTTAATAGTTCCGGAGATATCGTGATTAGTCAGTGAGTCAGTCAGAGAGTGAGTGAGTCGCTTTTCTCCTATATATATATATAGATAATTTTTCTTCTTAAAAATACTATATTATTTAAATATTTAACTTTTCTGGCAAAGATAAGTAGGTTTATTTATTTACTTTGGGATATTTTGACATTTGACATTGTTAAGTTAATTTTAGTATTTTCAGCATTATTCTTCTAGTAGTATTAGTATTATGTTTACTATTAATAGACTCTTATTCTTACTCTATTTTCTTTTTCTTGCAGCTCAATAACATAAGCAAATATATGAGTAGGTCGGATAGCCTTAAAACTATGTTCAAATTTACAATCTTGTTTCCGAAGACTAAGATTTTCTATCATACAGCTGAGGCTATATTATTTTGAGCTATATTGTCTGGGTAAATATTTATTTTTTACTTTGGTTTTTTTTAGGTTTACGGCAGTTTAGTATGTTATTATATACATTCCCACTAGAATGCAGGAAATTTTGAAAACCCTTCAACGGCCGGAAAGGAGTCACGCTGACACTGGTCATTATGAAGCGAAAATTTTGAATAAAATATGCTTCTCACAATATTTTTCAAATATATATGGTACACGAAAATATATTATTTCAGTAAAAGTAGGGTAATTTTGTAAATATCATAACAGGAAATAAAAAAAGGTAACTACTTACGCTTTTTACAATCCATAGTCTTATAGCTGATACATTTTGTACATTTGCTTCATGTCATCCTTTACAAGAAAATATTTTATTTGTTATATTTGTGTGATTTTTTTGCCTCATATTTCTGATGGATTTTCAATTAACAGTTTATCTTCATCTTTTCAGTTTCTTTTATTGGATTTTTCAATACATTCCGCTATTAATTATTTAGTTATTACGCAATACAATATTTTACTCTAATAATACATTTTTCGAGCATACATTCTGGTTAAAAAATTTGCAAATACATTACACAATATATATCGGATTTGCTTATAAAATTATTACATTATTTTGATACTCTAATCTTTCTTCTAAGCACATTTTAGGAAATTTGGTTTAAGGAAACTTATTCTCTTAGAATATATTAAACACACGCTCCTTAATTTTGTGAAAAATACTGTGATTTAAAAATTGTATTTACATTTCATTTCGGAACTGAGAGTGATGAACGAACAATTTGAATGCGTTGCCATGACAAAAGTTTGATTTAAAAAAAAATCTGAATTTACTTTTTAAAAATTTATCTCTTAACGTGTTAAACATCAATTTATCTCTAACAACCCAGAGGCTATGGTTCCAATAAACTACCATATTTTCCCGTTTTTCAAATTAATGCAGTATAACTTGTATTTGTGCCTATTTTTCTATTTCTTGATACAGAACGCGATTCTGATCCAAACCTAATCTAGACTATCATTCTAATTTTAAGATTCACATTTTATGTATAATTTCTGATGTTCTCTATCGATTCCTCTTCTTCTAGGGAAAGTAATTTATTTCTAAAAATTCGTTTAAGCATTATGCGCAGAACTAAAGAGAACTACATTTCCTTGTTTAGTATTTAACTCCATTCTTGGAGTTATCGAGAAAAGAGATAAATGTAAAAAAGCATTATACTAGGTACAGAGGAACAGCCGACAAGTATTGATGTTACAATACGGAAATTCGATGACTTTAAATGTATAATAATGTTCTGCTTCGCTAGTGCTTTCTATTATGTTGAGCAGGTTGTGTATAATCTTATTTTATTTTATTCAAGCCAAATCTTACTTTTTGTTTTAACTTAAATGTTAAGAATCTTACCAAATAATTTAGTTTCTGAAAGAGAGTTCCTTTTGATCTTAGTATTTTTATTATGTAAGTTTCTACTAACGTTAAAGTTACTCAAACATATGTTCAAAATAAGACTACATCTCACAACGCAACAAGTGGCAAGGAGAAAACCTACAAATAAACACATGGAAAAGCGAACCATCCATCATAAGCCAAATCCGTCATTTTTAATTATAACAGAACTACTACGCGATCTTTCTCTCTTTTGCTGAAAATAAAACAGAAATTTATTCAATAAATAAACAATACACAGAAAAAAATATTCAATTACTTACCATAATAGAATAGCTAATGAATACAATGACGCCAACTAAGAAGATATTCTTGAATGTTTATAGGGTCACTTTGTGAACAGTTGTGCAAGGAGCAAGTTCTGAAGGCACATCACAAGTAAGCCCAAGAGCTTTCAGGTGGATTTTTAAGTCTTATGACAGGGAAAAATTTTTGGAGGCTGAACTTTTAAGGAGATATTTCCTTTGGGTTTATACTCCGCTTTTCTTTTCACCTGCTCACTTCTGTTAACAGTAAAAAAAATAGTCGTTCGATAAGATCTAAACTCTTAATTTCTACATTAGTTACATGATTTCGTGTTTTTAAGCTCCCGTCTATCTGTTATTTTGAATTCGTGCTCCTAATCTTAATCCTAAGAGCAAAAAACGACTCGAGTTAATTATTTTATATCGTTAAAGGTAGACATTCTTATTTCCTATAGAAATATCATAATAAAGCCTACCTTTTTCTGTGCCGGGTGTATCTATAGTGCAATGGTCATCAAACTGTGTTCTGCAAAACCAAATCTAAAAGAGTCAAATAAAAAAAAATTGCAAAAGAAAATTATAAATGTGTATGCAAAAAAGATTTACATTCTCTGTGGAGTATGAGTATCTAAATGCGTGTTTCTCGATGCAGGTTACACGTCCCATGAGAAAAATGTTTTTCAAATGTGAGGCTTAGAAAGGCCTCTCTTTTTAAGTGCTAATGTGTTGCAACTTTACTTCTTTGCATACATGAGCTCGAGAGCAATTATGAAAGATAATCTATAGGCAAAAATTAACCTTCACTACAGTGATAAATAGAGAACTAGTGTTTAATGACATATTTTAGGGGGAATGGGATTAAAATGACCCTGAAAAAGACTATTTGTTGTAAAATGTAATAAGAAACTTGTTGCAATGCGATTTTGGAACTATTTATTTAGTCCTTGCATTTATTCAATTATCACAGAAATTGAAGTATGTTCATTCCTTGCTTAAACAGCAAAGAGTAACTGTATCTTCAATTTAAAAATTTTTATAACTTCGTAAAAACAAATGCACTTTTTTATTATTATATCGATATTTCTAGTTCAATCACAACAATTTTAGAATTTCGAGTGCTTAAGAATCTGTGAATTAAAAAGAAAATATTAAAAGTTGATGTCAACAACAGTAAATAACACTAATGTCGCACATACACTCTCTTTCTGAACAAATGCACTTTTTTATTATTATATCGATATTTCTAGTTCAATCACAACAATTTTTAGAATTTCGAGTGCTTAAGAATCTGTGAATTAAAAGGAAAATATTAAAAGTTGATGTCAACAACAGTAAATAACACTAATGTCGCACATAACTCTCTTTCTGAACCTAAGTCATCTATAACAGGATCTTAAAACTTTTCAGATTTGAAAACCAGATAGCTGGCCCCCAAACTGCTGTTTGGGGGCCAACTATCGAGGTCCGAATAAAAAAAAATTCAAAACATAGGTGTTGTTTTTAATTATTTATTTACTGTTTTATTCATTCATTTAATAACATATTGATATACTACATATGATTACCTGTATTATTGGGAGTTGTGTAATTGTTTCATAGATGCAAAAATAGCTGGCATATCTGGCTTTAGATCTGGTGTCCCTAACATCAACAGTGACCTGGGATAATCCTCAAACAAGCTGTACTCAAGTTTTCTTTTATGTACTTCGTTCTTAAAAATGTTTGTTCTCACAATATGTTATTCCAAAGATTGAAAGGTACATTGATACAAAAGTTTTGACATTAGAAAAGCCAGTCTTCCTTGGGCAAAAAGAAAAATCCATTAGTGATTCTTTGAACTTGTTCTTAAAGAGATAATTTACTTGCAAATTAATGATTTCCAGATGCTTTTTTTCAGAGCAATTAGCCATATGTGCTACAAATGGCTTTTAAAATAGATGCATATTAAAATAAAAGAACCACTCCTAAAAAGGCAGATGGAGTCCTTTCATGTTTCGCACGCAAATTACAGGGGGGGGGAACTCAGCTGTTGCTCCGCCATGAAGATCTTGCACTCCTGAAAAAACGTCTAATTGATAGCCTGTCCTTGTTCCCAAACAAGAGAAGTTTAGATCTGAAGTTTTTTGGTAGAATTATAGATAAGGTACTTGAGATTTTTCTCTCCTTGTATTTGTAAGTTCAAAAATTTTAAATGACGTTATGTCTGCAGCAATTTTTAGTCTGGACATTTCCATACCTTATCGCCATCAGATAGTAACAACTGTGGTCTGTACCTTTATAATGGATCTATTCGTGAACCTCCTACTAATCCTCTTGGGAAACTTATGATTTTTCTACCCTTGTAGTTGTAAGCTCAAAAAATTTAAATGCCTTGTTATGTCTGCAGCACTTTTCAGCCTGATCAATTTCCATATCTTATCACAATCAGACAGTAACTGCTGTAACTTATACCCTTGTAATGGGTCTGTTCACGAATATCCTACTAATCCTCTTGGGAAATTTACTTCTTTTAAATATTGTTCTATTGAAAATTTCTCCCGAAGAAGGAAAGGGGATTTATGTGAATCAAGGTTTATATTTAAGCATTAACTTTTAGGGAAGAGAAGTTAGTAGCTACACTGGTGTGCAAAACTTAAGCAACAATGTAAAAATTTAGCAGATAGCCATAAAATTGCAGAAAAGGAGGTTTGGAGATCAGTACAGTGACCAAGTAAGTCAGTAGAAACGTCATGCGTATGCAAATATCAGGAACCAAACGTCAGAAGCGACGTGAGCGTACGCAAAACGCGTGATGTCGGCGCGCGCTGCTCAGCAGTAGAATGAAATGAAGGACGGAGACGCAATTCAACATATTCGTTCCAAGTGCCAGTGAGTCAGTTCGTGAAATATGGCTAGAAGAAATCACCTGGACGACCTCACACGTGGAAGAATGATCGGAAAGCTAGAGGAGGGGCGTACCGTCACCAGTGTAGCTGCAGAGTTCGGAATCAACAAAATTGTCGTTTCGCGCGCTTGGAAAGCGTTCCAAACCACAGGTACAGCTGTTAGAAAGGTTGGTGGTGGCCGCCCGAGGACGACAACTGCAGGGGATGACCGATATATCATCCTGCAGATGAAAAGAGACCGACGGCAGTCAGCAAGCGTCATTGCTCAGCTACTCTCTACAGCAACGTGGCAACAAGTGTCGCGGTTTACTGTGGCCAGACGCCTTCACAAAGGGGACCTATTCGCCCGCCGTCCTGAATGCTGCCTCCCGTTAAAAATTGACCACTGACGCCACCGTTTACAGTGGTGCAGATAGCACAAAAACTGGACAACTGTCAATGGAGTCGTGTCCTCTTTACGGATGAGAGCCGGTTCAGTACCAGAAGCGATTCTCAACGCGTTTTGATTTGGAGAGAGATCGGGACACGGTTTTATACCAGTAACATCAAGGAAAGACACCATTACGGTGGTCCTGGAGTTCTTGTCTGGGGAGGCATTATGTTGAACGGGCGAACTGAGCTCCACATTTTCGATAGAGGGTCTGTAATCGGAGATCGCTATTGTGAGGAGGTACTGTTCCCCATGTGCGTCTGTTCCGAGGTGCCATTGGCCCAGACTTCATTTTTATGGATGACAATGCACGGCCACATCGGACTCTTACTGTTGAGGAGCTGTTGGAAAGTGAAGATATCACTCGAATGGATTGGCCAACGTACTCCCCAGATATAAATCCCATCGAACATGTGTGGGATGCTTTGGGGAGACGTATTACAGCAAGCTTACACCATCCGGAGAACACCCAACAATTCAAACAGATGCTGATTGAAGAATGGGTACTCTTACCGCAAGAAATGTTGCACCAGCTGGTTCTGAGTATGCGGAGACGGTGCGAAGCAACCATTGCAGTGAGGGGAAGGCATATACCATATTAAGGAACATCTGCTTGTTGTTCTTGTTGGATAGACCATCATGAGTAACGATACTATGCGTTCAATAAAGCTTGTTTTGATTTGATTCCATACCGTATGCATTGTATTCCTTTTTCAGCGCCGATACTTTCGTCATCCTTTACGTACATAATACTCTCCCTCATTTCTGAATTTCATGTCTCTCAGATGATTTTTCGTGAAGTTATGGCAATAAGCCCACCTGTTGCTTAAGTTTTGCACACCAGTGTAGATGATATTAGTTAGTAATTAATGTAAAGTAGTAGAAAGCTATTCGAGAGTGGCTCGTTAATTTTTTGCTTAATATTTAACATTGATGATTTGATCAATTAGATATTTAAATTGGAATAGTACGACTTGTAGTAGAAAAGATTTTTAACGGAGTTTCGCTTATTTGGAACGTAGATTACCAAAACGTTCTAAAAGTAAATGATTCATTCAATAATTAAATATTAATTATCTAGTCTACCTTGCGTTTGCTCCAATACTTACTTTTAGATGCTTTTCGTAGCCTGGGCTCTTGAGACTTATTAGGTTGTTGAATCTTGTTCTAAAATAAATAAATTATATTGTTTTGATTATGGCTGATCGTCATTGTAACTCTCGAACACTGATAGATGTGCGGGGATATCCATCACAATGGCGCCCACATAACCCTAAACCTGAGAAAGGAGTAGGATCGAGTTTTAGGGTCCTGCCAGAACTTTTTTTTCGGTCAGGAAATTGTTCTCGAATTCATTGAAAGTATTACCAGCAACATCAGTTATTACAGGATCCCACAAAATTGGCTTATGCTTATTTAAAAGGTTACCTCATAGAAAGAGCGAAAGATTGGTTTAAGGTAATCGGCTATGCTATTATGATCGGGACAGAGACGGATTTTAAAATTTTGAAGGAGGCATTGGTTAATAACTTTCCCCGGATCAGAAATAGATCAGAACTCGAGGCAGAGGTTTTTTGGATCTAAGCAAATTAAGAGTCAGGCAACGTCAAATTTTGTTTATAAATTAATCTGCACAAATTGTAAAGATCTCACATTAAAATGTGCAAAATGTTTTGGTTTATAAGAAATCGAAAAAATTATATAAAAATATACATTAACTTTTAGGACAGGTTAACTTTAAGGTTGTACATTTAAGGTATCCCCCTAGCTTCGGAACCATGATTTAAAAAAAGCCCATAAATGGATAATCTTCATGATATTTAGTGTCACTCAGATTAGAATACATGCATAAAATTGTTTTAAGGACATTTTGACAAAATAAATGTATTTAAATAACAAAAATTGGCAATTAATATTTTGGCAAAAAATTAACTTAGAATAATCTTTTTTCCAAATATTCTCCTTTTATGAACAATGTTTTATTATAATAATATTTTGCCTGTATATAACTCAGACCTCTCTACAGAGGCTCAACTAGAATTTTTGAAAAATCACATTATTTTCAGAGTTACCGCCAATTGAAATAATTATTGGCATTTTTTTCTTAAAAGTGCTCCCCTCTGTTGTCGTAAAATAAGAATAAACCCACTTCTAAGTTATGTATCTCAAAAATTCTAGTTGAGTCTCTGTAGAGAGGTCTGAGCTATATACAGGCAAAATATTATTATAATAGAAGCATTTTTCATAAAAGGAAAATATTTGGAAAAAAGATTATTCTAAGTTAATTTTTTGCCAAAATATTATATTTAAATTAATTTTTTTCTCCTAATGCCTTTAAAACAATTTTATGCATATATTCTAATCTAAGTGACACTAAATATCATGAAAATTATCCATTTATGTGCTTTTGCAAAATCACGTTTCCGAACATAGTCGGATATCTTAAAGGTATCCGACTACGTTCGGAACCATGATTGTGCAAAAACTATAATTGGATAATATTTATGATATTTAGTGTCACTTAGATTAGAATATATGCATAAAATTGTTTTAAGGATATTATTACAATAAAAAATCATTCAAGTACAACATTTTCACAAAAAATGAACATAGAATGTCCTATTTTCAAAACATTCTCCTTTTATGGAAAATGCTTCTATAATAATAATATTTTGCCTCTATATAGTTCAGATCTCTGTGTAGAGTCTGAATTAAAATTTTTGAAATACGTAACATAGAAGTGGATTTATCCATATTTCAATAAAAAAGGGGGGGAAATTGTAAGAAAAAAAACGACGATATTTATTTCAATTGGTAGTAACTCTGAAAATAATCTGAATTTTTCAAAAATAATGGTTCAGAAAATCTACAGAAGTCTTTACTTTATATAAGCATAATATTATTATTATAGAAGCATTTTTGATAAAAGAAGAATGTTTTGAAAATAAATCATTCTAATTTAATTTTTTGCCAAAATATTGCACTTAAATAATTTTTTATTTTAATAATATTCTTAAAACAATTTTACACATGTATTCTAATCTAAGTGATACCAAATATCATGAAAATTATCCATTTAAACTAGTGCTTCTCAAACTTTCACTACTGGTGACCCAATTTTCAATCATAATTTTCATCGCCCCCCCCCAAATAATAATGTATTGAATGCAATAATAA
Organism: Trichonephila clavipes; assembly: GCA_019973935.1. Classification (NCBI taxonomy): domain Eukaryota; kingdom Metazoa; phylum Arthropoda; class Arachnida; order Araneae; family Nephilidae; genus Trichonephila; species Trichonephila clavipes. The sequence continues at coordinate 460,782 of BMAU01000618.1, forward strand.
AGCACTTTGAATATTAAATTTTGTATACGTTACTTTTAAGTAATATATATTTTAAGCAAATTACTTTTAAGTAATAATTATAATGTTATGTTATTTTTCCTTTCTCATTTTGTAAATTGGAACAGATTGCAAAATTACATTTAATTAAAGATTTATTTCCTCCATCATGCATTTCTAAAAGTACAAATGTCATTAGAACAAATAATATAAAAAATAAATTTTTAAGTGAATTCCTACTTAGGCCAACAAAGAAAAACTTATTTTAGTTACTCTCTATTAAATAGTTACAATATTAATACAAATATGTAATACATATGACAGAATCACAATGTTAAGCGTCAAAAGAAAAAGCGATTTTCCTTGCAATTTTTCATTTTCCTTTCTATATATGGGGTAATGGACTATTCTTTTTTCGTTACTATTTACTCATTACTTAAATTTAATTAGTGTAAGAAAATAGTGTAAAGTAAAGAGGAAATCACACACATTCTCAGAAATTAGGCCATCTCGGAAGGAATTTGAACTACCGTCCTTCAGATTAGAAGCCCAGCGCGCGCTATCTATTGTGTTACAGGGGACAACACGAAAAGTTTTCCTTTCTACAAAGGCTTTTAGGCTATAATTTTTGTTTGTCACTATTTATTCATTTTTTAAATTTAATTAATGAACTAAAATTTGAAAGAACTGTATTAACATGAAGTGTCACCCACTACAAGTTTTAAAAAAAAGAATTTGAACTTGAATGAATGAAAAGAAAGTATTTTATGAACGATTGAAAATTTGAACAAGATATATATGAGAGAGTGAACTTATAGTAGAAATTGAAAAATAGTCTACTTTATGTTGTGCTCTATCATACCCATCACATCTGGCATTCTCGCGAGTGTCTGCGTGAGTCTGGCCAAACTATCCGACATCTGCGCAAAACATGTAATAATGCTGCACCTCGTACAATTCCAGTCAGTCTTGGTCGATTCGATGCTTCTATAGCTACCAAAACTATCTTGAATGTACATTTTATAATTTGCGCGTTAGTTGTAATTCACGCTATCAAGTATTACTGTAGAAGATTGGAACAAAAAAAATCATGGATAAATTTTTAAATCGTACGCGAATATTCGACGATAATAAAGCATCAACAAGTGCACAGACGAGCATAGTTCCAAAAATTAAATCAAGGAAATATTCTCAAGAATACTTGAATTTTGGATTTACCATTACTGATGTAAATGGAGAAGAAAAGCCTCTGTGTGTTATTTGCTCAAAAATATTGGCAGCAGACAGTATGAAACCTAATAAACTTAAAAGACATTTCGAAACGCTTCAGGGTGAGTACATTAACAAACCTCAAGAGTTCTTTGAATCAAAATTAAAATCATATGAAAAAAACAAAACACATTTAAAAAAAAAACTTTGTCAGTGAATGAAAAAGCTTTACTTACTTCTTACAAAGTATCATATAAAATAGCCAGATGTCAAAATCCTCGCACTATTGCTGAAGAGCTTATTTTGCCTGTAGCAATTGAGATCGTAGAAACTATGTTTGGAGACAATTTTGCCAAAGAGTTGCAGTCCGTACGCCTATCAAATGATACTGTTTCGCGTCGAATTGATGATATTGCTGAAGATGTAGAGCAACAGTTTTTTGGTAAGTTGCGTGATAAATTGTTTTCAATTCAGCTTGACGAGGCAACAGATAGCAATAAAGGTGCTCATTTCATTGCGTATGTTCGATTTTGGGATGGTATGTCAGCAGTAGAATTACTTTTTTGCAAACCAATAAAACTTAAAGCAACAGCAATAACATTTATTTGATATTTTAAATAATTTTATAAACGAGGCAAATATAGAGTGGAAAAATTGTGCCGGAATATGCACCGATGGAGCTCTTACAATGTCAGAAAGATTTAAAAGTATACAAGCACTTGTGAAACAAAAATCTCCACTGTGCTTCTGGACACACTGCATGATCCACAGAGAAGCTCTGGCTTCCAAAGAAATGAGTCCTGGACTGAATATTGTGCTAATGACAGTTGTAACTGTAGTAAATTACATAAAAATGAAACCCCTAAAATCAAGAATCTTTTCTGGACTTTGCAAAGACATGGGCGCAGTGCATTCATCGTTGCTATTTTATTGCGAAGCAAGATGGTTATCACGCGGGAAATTATTACAACGTGTTTATGAATTAAGAAATGAAAGTACCATTTTTCTAGAAGAGGAAAACCTACCGGAAGCTGAGAAATTTCGAAATGGTTTATTTCTGATGAAGTTGAGCTACTTAGTCGATATATTTGAGAAATTAAATATATTGAATCTTCAACTTCAAGGATCAAATATACATATGTTTGACACGAGTGATAAAATTAATGCTTTTTGTAGAACATTAGAATTATATGGAGCCGAAATTTAAAGCAAAAAAATCCCTATAAATGTTTGAAAATGCGGATAAATGTGTAAAAACTCACAAAACTGAAGAACAACATGTGGAAGTTGTTTATAAAGCTATTTAATATCATTTAGCTATGTTGGCAAAAAATTAAAAATTTTTTGTTGAGGACAACTTGGTAGCAAGTTACAAATGGGTGAGAGATCCATTTCAAAAGACCGCAGAAGGGCTCTCAACTACCGAAGAAGAAAATTTCATGGATTTCACATCTAGTGGCGAAATTAGAAGACAATTTTGCAATAAAATTCTCTTTCAATTTTGGGCAGAAGTAGATGATGAATTTTCTACATTGAAAACAAAAGCATTTCGTATACTTTTATCATTTTCAACATCGTACCTTTGTGAAACCGGAGTGGTGGTTGCTTTGAAGACAAAATATAGATCTCAGCTAAATATAGAAAAAATAACTCAGAGTGTCAGTTTCTAATACCAAGCCTTCATTTGAAAACCTTTGCTCTGCAAGACAAGCCCATGGCAGTCACTAATAATAATTAAACTTGTTCTTAAATTAGTATTAATAAATTAGTTATAAAATATATTGTGCAGTACTGATACATTTATAAGTACACTGGCTGAAGTACCCATTCTGCGATTATTTTTTTAAAAAAATAATACATTATTCTTGGTATAATAGCTTAATTGTAAGGAGAGTAAAACCAAGTGCACAACAATGCATACAAAAATATAAAATGATTTTTTAAATGAATGCTCCTATTATAAATAGTTTAAAACGAACTGTAATTTTACGCCTCACATAATTAGCATTTAGAATTAATATTAAATAAGGAAAACGAATGTAAAATTTCAATGCAGAATAATTGTGTTATTTTTAATATTTAAAGCTAGAAACCTTCAAATTGTTTTAACCCGGGAGCAGGCGCCCACTCCACATTAACGTTAATGGTCGCGCGGTGTGACTAAGTCAGCACAATCCTTTTTTAATAATTATTTTTACTATGCACGATAAAAACCACAATTCCAATGAATAATTTAATTAAGAGAAAATATACTTACCTACTTTCAAAGACTTTTTAATTTTTCTTTGATAACTTGAGAAAAAATCCAATAAAACTAAAGAAACTGTTCCAAATGTGCGTGACCTTAATAAAAAACATAAACCACGGACATTTTTCACTAACAATACAAGAACGTTATTTGAAATCAAAACTGTCATATTTTGCTAACGTTATTGTAATTTTGCTGTTCTTTGATGATCTACAAATAGCATGTTGAACCTTTTCTTGCTTGTGTCTTTTTGACAAGACGAAGTGTTACATTTATAGCTTCTTAGTTTTCTTGATAGAGTTCTTTAGGCAGCATTTGAAAATTTCAATTCAACTCAAACATTTCATGTCTATCACTCTTGTCATATTTACTTTCGCTATCACGATTAATATGCATTATTTCATCAGGTTCTTCAATAGCTTGATCAGTTTTATCTTCCTTCAATAGAGAGATCACAGATGCCCATTTTTTTATATTCTGCTCATTTACATTTATAAACCATAATAAGTCGTACAACACAGCAATTAAAACTACAAAGTTAATCATAGGGGAAAGTATAGCATATTCATAGAAAATATTTTTGAACAAAAGTGGTCGTTCAGGGAACTCAATCAAAACAAGTACTTTGATTGTAAAAAACCGTTTGCAACTTTCAAAAAAGAGGCATAAATGTGACAAATTCATTTTAGTTTCCATTAAGACTGTAATATCGGAGGATACTGACAAGGTCAATCTTAACGAATAAACAGTTTTACCAGAATTTGGAGTGATTCAGCGCCTAATGCGATTGCTCCCATGTAAAAAATGTATTCGATACAAAAACAGCGATGTTAGTTCGAAAAAATTATTGTGTAAAACGTTTTTTATTATGCATTATATGTTTTGGATTACTCATAAAAATACATCTTGGCCAAATAATCCTTCAAAGTGCTCAATATGCTTATCCATATATCATAAAACTCATTTACATGGGAGAAAAAGCAACAGAAAATATTATTTGCAACTTTCCTAGAAGAAAAGTAGACGGAGTTAAACATACCAGTAAGATTGAAGGTCAAAGAGATGATAATCAAAAGTAGTATTTTAGGAGTTACAAGAAACGTAATAAAAAAATCTCTCATCGCGGGATTACAGCAAAGCAAACTAAATAATTTTTTTTTATTTGGTTTTAGGATCAAAGATAGCTAAAGAGCGTTTGAAGTGGAATCTTTTGAAAGTGGAAAACCAGATGATATATATAAATTATATATCAGTGTAAAATGTGTATTTTTTATTTTGTCAGAAAGCATTTTGTTTTACTTCATTTCAAAAAATAATTTTTTAAGCCTTTTATATTTTCAATATGCTCGCGCCCCACAGTTTGAGAAACACTGATTTAAGCACTTTTTTAAAATCATGGTTTCGAACTTAGTCGGATACCTTAAGACTCTTAAAAGGGCGGTTGGCGATTTATTTCTTGATTTTGAGTCACGGTCAAGTAATGACAACGACCTACGATGATATCTCGTCATCTCTTACTCTTCTAATTTCCTCATTATAGCGAGTGATATCTTTGAGGTTTCGTTCTTAAATAGATAGAATTTCGAATATTTTATGTAAAATATTCGTAGTTCTCCTTTCTTAAGTCGATTTTAAATAAAATGGCCTTTAATATATCATATCTTTCAAACTAAATTAAATATTTTATAAATATATGCTTAACCAATATTTTTTCATAAAATTGGAAGTTGCTTTTAGAACTTATGAAAACAATTCTGCATCTGAAAATGCTTTCTCCATGTTGATTCAAAGTTTTAACATTGTAAGCATTTTAATTCTTTTGTGATCATAAGTGATCAATACTTTTGAGTATTTTAAATAAATCTGGTTTTTTAATGACTGGTCCATTCTGTGTTTAACTCGAAAAAACGGGATATAAATCAGTAGTAAGTAAAATGCATTTAAGCAACGACAATAATTATTGTATTTACTTTTTAAAAATTAGTAAATTTTAGTTTTAAGTGTTGGGTATAAATGGATTTCTGTTAAAATTCCCTCGGGAATTTATTGAAATGTCCTAAATATGTGTGTGTATGTTTGTGAGTGTATGCTTTTATGTTTGAGTATAGTTGTGTTTGTATGTAAGTGTGTTATATTTCCCCCAGGTTACTGATTAAAGATACATATTTAAATGAATTTTTTTCAAAAGATATTAAAACACTAAAACATTACTAAAGTATTATTGAAGCAAAACAATACTTGTTAAGTAAAAATGATGAAACAGACCCTTATTACTGAAAATAATTATGAATTTACATTAATATATAATTTCGATTCACAACATTGCTTCTTCACAATAAAATCAAAGAACAACAACAAAAAAAGGCGAAAAAACCCTCATTATATGAGTTGACTGTTGAAAAGTAAACTTGCATTTGAGTTTGATTTTGTGAGTTATTATGAGTGAGTTTATTTTTTGAGTGAATTTTAAGTCGTTGTTCTCATAAATATTTTACAACGTGGTCTGATTGAAAAAAGTCATGGTGATTGAATTTTGATTCGAAATGTGCTTTTATACGTTTTCTATTGCGGAATATTTGTCATGATGGAGAATCATTTGTCTTCATTTTACACCATCGTTGGTTTTTAATTGAAACAATCAAATACCTATAGAAAAAAACCGACACAACACTGCAACTCCCTCTGTCCATTCGGTTATCACCTCTAAATTTTGCCACGACTGTGACATTCAAGCTCCATTGGCTGCTCTGGACATAAAACCTAAATTGATCTTGGAACACAAGGGAAAAGTTTTATTTCCATAGTTTACTCAGAATTCGAATTCAAAATCTGTGGCGCCTTGATGATCGAAGCTCAACTTTCTCCGATTGAGCAGAACCCCGACTGGATTGGGAAATTCAACAGAAAATCTAAAAAGAAGAACCCTTCTGTTGTTCGATCCACAGTAGCTTACCATATCTGCATTGCTTTAAATCTCTGTGTTCAACTGTGTCCAGTGACTATACAATCAACGAATTGATTTCTAACACGCAGTTCATTCTCCTGTTATCCTTAACATTTGCAGAGCTTTGGATCTCGAGGCTGTCTTAGTTTCTCCATAGAAATTAAATCCACGTTGATAATAGTAACAAAACAGTACAGATATTAACAATATGTTTGAACCAAGAGGAAACTCGCTCAGTTAAAACAAAGCACGTCACTTCCACAAAAGTGTCGTAACAATTTTACAAGCAGGAATGGTGCAGCTTCATAAGGCAAAAACCATTTACAAGTATTCATGACCATAATGCCAGGACTGCACTTCAGCAGGCATTTAGTGGTCCTGTAATACAAAAACTCATCCTGAAAGAAATGACGGGACTGTCTCAGCAGGCATCATTCAGCCTAATAAGGCAAAAACTTCTTGGAAGTACAACATGACTAAAATGCCGGGACTGCCAATCAGCAGGCATTTTGCGGTCAGTTGAAAAAATGTTGTGTTAAATATATGTAAATGTATTTGAAATATTTTATACATAATTATGCAAATATAGTACCAAAAAGTATTTTTCCTTTTAGGTAAATAACAGAAATTTTCATTCCATGATCTTAAGCAGATTTAAAAATCTTGAAATATGTGTGCAAAATTATCTTAATAGTAGATAAATCAGTTTCCTTGGCTATTCATTGCGTAAGTAAATTCGTAACAAATGTTTAATTTGGCGTATTTTACAGAATATCTAAATGATTATGTATTAAGTATCGACATATAAAGATATAGGCGCATTATAATAACTATAATGTAAGATGTGAGCTTTTTTTCAAATATCTTTCTATTATCTATGTACGCTGAGGAAAATTTCATGCTAAAAAGATAAGGAATTACATTTTTTAGTTGATTTGTTTCAACATTTGCCACAATCTTCCGAGATAAAACTAACTTGAGCTTCATCTCTATGAAGTATGCACATCATTTATTTATAATGTATTTTATATGTATTCGGAATGTGAGTTTCGTATGCGAAATGATCCTGTGGTATTTGATGCCAAAATTCTCAATGATTTTATTGTTAAAACATTTAGAAGACGAGGGGAAGAGAAGACGTGTCTTTTTTTTAAATAGGTTATACTTGATTTTGTTCGTATTGATGGCAGTTCGCCTTACAAAGAGCTTATTTTGAAATTTGTTTAAAGAATTCTGTAGGGTTTGTCTGATTTTAATGGGGATGTGGGTTTCAGTAAATATGGTATCAACCAATGGCATAACGGAGAATACTAGTCCCCCCTTGCAAATAATTATTGGTGTTTTTTTCTTAAAAGTGCTCCCCTCTGTTGTCGTAAAATATGAATAAACCCACTTCTAAGTTATATAAAGAATTTTTTTTCCAGGTATAGAAGTTTAAGTTGGCATTACTTTCCAAGATGGCGACCGATTTAACAGCTGTCAAGTAATTTATTCTCAGTTTGGTTTGGCAATTCATCAAAACGATCATCAAGCAAGGCGTAGATTCGTCGAATGGGCCCAAAACGAGATTGCCGTTGTTCCCGATTTTCATAAGCGAATTTTGTTTAGAGATGAAGCGCACTTCTGGTTGAATGGCTACGTCAACAAACAAAACTGCCGCATTTGTAGTGAATCTAATCCACAAGTGTATGTCGAAAAACCGTTACATCCAGAAACACTGACTGTTTGGTGCGCTTTATGGGCTGGTGGAATCCTTCTTCAAAAACGATGAAGGCCACAACGTTACAGTCAATGGTGATCGGTATAGAGCCATGATTACTAACTTTTTCATTCCTGAATTGAACAATCATTATGTCCAGGAGCTGTGGTTCCAACAAGACGGCGCAACATGTCACACAGCTCGTGCCACAATCGATTTATTGAAAGACACGTTTGGTGACCGCCTAATTTCACGTTTTGGAACTGTGAATTGGCCTCCAAGATCTTGTGATTTAACACCGCTAGACTATTTTTTGTGGGGCTATGTAAAGTCATTGGTCTACGCGGATAAGCCACAAACTCTTGACCATTTGGAAGACAACATTCGCCGTGTTATTGCCGATATACAGCCACAAAAGTTGGAAAAAGTCATCGAAAATTGGACGTCCAGATTGGACTACATCCGAGCCAGCCGTGGCAGTCATATGCCAGGAATCATACTTAAAATGTAATGCCACAAGATTATCTTTCGAAAAAAAAATTCATGTCAATCGAATAATACATCGTTGTTTTATTGCAATTTAAAATTCTATACCTCTAAAAAAACACCCTTTATTTCAAAAATTCTAGTTGGGCCTCTGTAGAGAGATCTGAGCTATCTACAGGCAAAGTATTATTATAATAGAAGCATTTTTCACAAAAGGAGAACACTTGGAAAAAAGATTATTCTAAGTTAATTTTTTGCCAAAATATTATATTTAAATATTTTTTTTTATCAAAATGTCCTTAAAACAATTTATGCATATATTCTAATCTAAGTGACATTAAATATCATGAAAATTATCCATTTATGCTCTTTTGCAAATCACGGTTCCTAACGTAATCGGATACCTTAACTTAGAATTGTTAAATTGTGTAGAATACATTGTGCATTGTTGATACACTTATAAGTTTATTATATCAGTGCAAATGTTTATTTCATTTTTTTATTATGTCAAAATGTCTTTTGCTTACCTTCAGTAAATGATTTTTTAATTTGAAATTAAAAATAATTTTAATAATATAAAAATAATTTTGTTTTCGATTTTCCAATATTCTCGCGTTCCCCTTGTAGAGTTATCACGCCCCACAGTTTGAGAAATTCTGGACAAGTGCTGATTGATGTTGAGAGATCATCTAAAACTTCCTTGAGAAACCTTGTATCGGCTAGGAATTCACTTGTGTAAGAATGTTCTAATTTAGTTTGAATGATTTATTTTTAGATATTGAATATGTGTAAAAAAAGGTGGTAAAAGTGTTTAAATGGACCAAAACTTGAAAATCAATCCATCATGCCTTAGAGGGTTGAAAGTCTTCTGAATGTCAAGGAAAATTATCACGGGAAATTTGTAAAACATTTAATCCTTCTATGATAATATTTACCACTGGAAAGAGTTTTATATTGTACTGTGATTATGTCTGAAGTTGAATTGGGGGTGAGAAAAAGTTGTGTTAGTTAAATTATCTCTGGGATTTATCTAAAATTTAGGCGATAGAATTTAGAAGGCTATTGAATGAGAAAGCAAGAGTGTAGTGTTTCCTCCCTTCACCAGGAGGCGCACTGTGCTCCTCTCCGGTAAGAATGTGTTTTTTTTATATAAGTAGAGAGAGAGAGAGTTCTCGGCACACCGGCGCGTTAGGTCGGAGGCCATTTTGAAACATTACCCGCGTGGGTACTTTAATTTTAAAATTTACATGTTTATATTGAATAAAAGTGCTGTCCGTAAGAATACGTCTCTCTTTTGGGGAAAACTACAACAACATTATACATTTTACCACAACGTATCACATTGTCGCATCACGACAGGGTATAGAACGCCTGAGGGAGTCAAGACGTCAAAAGGAACCACGAAAAGGTAGGCAACCCTTTTTTATCGTTTTGAGCGAATTTAGCAAGTTTTTATTTTATTTTTTATTTCTAAATTTTCTGGGTTAATTCATTTGGTATAATTCTTTCTTTCTAAGCATGTTTCGCGCAGCTAGAAAGGAAGAATTAATATTAATTGCGGAGGAATTGGGTGAGGAAATAACCCCAGAAATGAGAATGATAGATTTGAAAAATTTAATTTTAGATAGATGATAGATGATTTAATAATTGATGACTATTTAGATTCGATTATTTCGGACAGAAAATCAAAGGAAGAGCAAGCGCGTGTAACGGCAGAATCGCGACTTGAGTTTGAAAAAATAAATCTGGAAGATGCAGTGGAGCTCATACATTCTATTGGAAAAGCTCAAATTAAATATTTGGGTCATATTATCGGTTCTGGTAAGCACGAACCAGATCCCGAAAAGACAGCAGTTATCAACAACTTACCAGTGCCTAAAAAACGAAGAAAAAGCTTCGTAGTGTACTTGGACTGTGTAATTACTATCGTGAGTATATTCCTAAATATTCAGAACTTGTGTATCCATTGACGGAACTCACCAAAAAGAGAGTACCTGATTCCATCCCATGGACTGAGAAACATGATTCCTCATTTCATCTTCTAAAAAAAGGCTTTAGTGGAAGCACCTTCGCTGTACTCTCCAGTTCCTGATAAACCGTATACCATTCATTCAAATGCATCGCAAATTGGCATAGCTGCTTGCCTGTCACAAAAATGTGGTGATAAGTGTTACCCAATTGCTTATGCAAGTCAAAATTAAGCAAGACCCAACAGTCATGGTCAACTGTTGAACGAGAGGCATTTGCGATTGTGTGGAGCTTAAAAGTTCGAAGTGTGGGTATTTGGGACTGAAATTGAATTTTATACTGATCATAACCCTTTACCCTCCTTAACAAAAAGTGCACCACAATCTGCGAGGCTACAAAGATGGGCTTTTGCGCTTCAAAAGTTCAATGTCACAATCAAACATTGTCCTGGTGTGAAAATGCCTCATGCTGATGCACTCTCACGATTAGTGTAACAAATGTGCTTTTCAATTTTAAAAAAGAAAATTTTAGATTTAGTGAATAATTATTTTCTTTATCTTATTTTGTGTATCTCATTATATTATTTGTACGTCTATTTACATTTAAAAATGCTAGTGTTTCTTTTAGACTAACAGTTTTTTTTATATTAATGTTTATTATGTGAATTCCTTAAATTTCAATTTTCTTGATTATTATGGTATAATTAATCATCAAAATTGTATTCTTAATTTAGTTTAGTGTAATTTGTTATGTATACTTATTTTTCATATATTTTAAGTGTGAGGTAATGCTAATTACTTGTATTTTAGTGTATTATATGAATGTATATTATTTTATGCTTTATAATCAGATTGAGTATCATGTGTGACACATCAATCTTGTGTGTGGGGGGTATAGTGTTTCCTCCCTTCACCAGGAGGCGCACTGAACTCCCCTCCGGTAAGAATGTGTTTTTTTTTTTAGAGAGAGAGAGAGAGTTCATTACCCGCGTGGGTACTTTAATTTTAAAATGTACATGTTTATATTGAATAAAAGTGCTGTCCGTAAGAATACGTCTCTCTGTTGGTGAAAACTACAACAACATTATACATTTTACACAACGTATCACAAAGAGAGAAAAAATTGAGATAAAATTTCTTTCTTTTGGCAACAGAATCTTTAATTTATGTATGGTCAGATGAAGACACCTCGTTCAGTACTCTCTGATTGTGTTCTCCTAACTTTCTGACATCACTTGAGAACACCAAGACCACGTTTTGCTCATCCACTAGGCCACAGATTATAACGAACGATTACAAAAAATATCTTATAAAATATAAAGCACAAAAATTGAGAAAACTAAAAATGTAGAATTATTGCTCGCGGAATGCAGATTCTCATATCTAGAAGCGAAATATGGAAACTTGTCAAGTAAAGTAATTTTATAACATATAAAAGAAAGTTGAAAAAGGTAAATGGTTGATTTGAAAATATTAGGTGAGTATTAAAAAAAGGAATAGACCTTATCCAAATAAATGACCTGATTTGAATATTGAATTTTCTAAAATGTTTTAACTTCATATGTATTTCATAAAACTTCTCCAAATTAATTTGATTTCATATTTTTTACTTCACCATTAATTAGTCAAAGATCAACTAGATTAGAAATTCGCATTGTTTTTCATTGTGATTTTTAACTATTTATTTGAATTAGATTTGATATTTGGGTTGGGAAGTCCACTGGTCCCGACCAGAAAGCTTTCATTCGAACCTCTGGCGTAGCTAATCTCGACTGGGCCCTACATCAAAATTCCTTGGTGTCTCTTTTGGGGGCTTAACACTTTACGATTGTTTACATACTCATGCTGGAGGTCCTGTATCGTGGGGACGCCGTATCATTGATACGGCTGAAACGACGGTAGCTACACCCCTGTAATCAGTCCATGCCTGGGTCAATTTAAAATGAATTAGGTGGTAAATTTTAAGAATGGAAAGGGTTGGGCCTATGATATCGGAATACTTATTTTGGAATTTGTCACACTTTTGTTACAAAGTTTCATCTTCATCGGTGGTCTTCAAGCTGTATTCCTCGGAATCCTGGGTTTCACAAGTCAAAATAAAAAACAAAAAGAAAGAAAATTGTAAATGTGTAAGTCAAATGGATTTGCACTCTCTATAGAATTCTTGACGAACAATTATCTAAGGCAGTGTTACCCGCATTGAGAAACTCTGCTGTAGATCTCGTTCTACTTAGATTCTACTTTAAATACTATTTTATGTATATTCTTTTAAAAGGGAAATGGGGTTTCCCCAAAATACCTTATAGTAATAAGGGTTCCATGACTCGAAAAATTTGAAGATCACTGATCTCCATCAAATGAAAATTTTGGTCTTAGAAAATTGAATATTTGACAGACTGCATACATAGCAGTAAAACATTTATTTAATTGAGCTATTATTGTGCTTAGCATCTTATTGAAGATAGTAATTTTAATCATGTTTTCCGGCTTTGAATTCAGTGATCAGAAGTTAATTCATCAAAATGCGTTTTTATTTTCCTTTGCCTTGCAGCGACCTTACAACTCAACATAACGACTCCAAAACTGAACTGAATTGATCTGTTATTATTGTAGCGTGCCTGGTTCAACCGTGTTGTAGTGAAGAATGCCTAACCACGCAACGCGGCAGTGGTGACCCCTTTTGGACTTAAAAACACGTAAGCTATTCTGTTCTACTGGCGAATGCAATACAAATTCTTCTACTACGGATGATCAGTACGTAGCGAAAGATTTTTTTCCCTTCTTCTTCTCAAGGCCACTTGAAGCATCTGCTCGGAGATTCGTTTCGCTTCCTGCTTATTCAACAATATGACTAGTGAAACCGTTGAAGTCGCTCGTATTGCGTTGCGGCTGCCGCCGTTTTGGAAATCCAACGTTCGTCTATGGATTGCGCAATGCGACCATGCATTCACATTCAGTGGTATCTCCAGTGATGATACTAAGTATTTCTGCTTTGGTTGCGAACCTGATGCTGAAACTCTCTCCTACGTGTCGGACATTGTGTTAAGCCCTCCGAACAGTGACAAATATCACACTCTCTCGCAGCGGCTCATCACCCATTTAGCGACTCGGAGACTCAAAAAATTAAGAAACTGCTTACTGACCTTCAGCTAGGAGATGAGAAGCCCAGCCACTTGTTGCGAAAAATGAAAGAGCTGTCTAATGGCCAACTCCAGGATGACTTTCTGCAAAGTTTGTGGCTTCAAAAGAATGCCACCACATATCCAGACTGTTTTTGTCTGCATCCTCGGAGCCTTTGGATAAACTGGCTATCATCGCTGATAAGGTTTCTGAGGTTGTTGGTTCATCCTCAACTATCTGTGCTGCCACAACTGTTCCTCCACCATCCCAGTCATCTTCATGCAGTGCTCAGCCAACCATGGACTCTCTCGCCAGGCAGATCCAAGAGCTGTCTCTACAAGTTGCTGAACTGACAAGAGAGCGCAATTCTTCTCGCCACCAACGATATAGTTCTGACCGCCGGAGATCACATTCACGCTCTAGGAGTGTTAATAGAGGAAGTGGCATCTGGTACTATCATCGCCGTTATAAAGAGCAGGCCCGCAAGTGTGTTTCACCTTGTGCATTTGTGCAAATAAACGAGTAAGCTCTGTCATAGCTGGAATGGCAGAGCCCTCGAAACATACCAGCCGGTTATTTTTATTAGACCGCAAGTCTGGTCAGAAATTCCGCATAGACTCTGGAAGTGAAATCTGTGTCATCCCACCTTCTCCAACTATGAATAAATCACCTCAGTCTAACTTCTCCTTATTTGCTGCTAATAATACCAAAATTCCAGCCTATGGTATGGTACGTAAAGAACTGAACCTGGGTCTGAGGCGACCTTTTAACTGGACTTTCATAATTGCTGATGTATCATCTCCTATAATTGGTGCTGATTTTCTAAAGCACTTCAACCTTTTAATCGACCTTAAGAAAAAAAGGTTGGTGGATGTGGAAACTTCTCTCTTCACTTCTTGTGTAAATTTCAAATATTGTACAACCCTCAATCCTCACTGTAGATGCAAACATTAGTTTTAAAAACATCTTATCGGAATATCCAGACCTCAGCAACCCTTCTTTAATTTCCAAATCAGCATCACATGGCACAGTCCACCATATTATTACTACTGGCCCACCAGTCACTGCCAGGCCTAGAAGGCTACACCCTAAACTGTATGATGCAGTGAAGGTAGAATTTGAATTTCTTCTTGCTCAAGGCATTATTAGACCTTCCAAAAGTCCCTGGAGTTCTCCTCTTCATGTTGTGCCCAAATCTGACTCTACAGTTAGACCTGTTGGGGATTACAGGCAGCTGAATTCTGTTACTGAGTTCGACAGCTACCCCATGCCTTATTTGAATGACTTTGCTCATGCACTACATGGCAAGAGGATATTTTCCAAAATAGACATTTTTAAGGCATTCCACCAAATCCCTATAGCTGAGTGTGATATTCTAAGACAGCTGTAACAACTCCATGGGGTCTTTACGAATATACCCATTTGTGTTTTGGCCTTGTGAATGCACCACAAACCTTTTATGCGATTCATGCATGAAGTACTAAGAGGACTTCCTTTTTTGTTTTGTCTACTTGGATGATATTTTGTGCTACTCAGAAAATGCTGAGGAGCATCGTTCTCACTTAAGAACTATATTCCAAAGACTGAGCTCATATGGTTTAAAACTAAATATCTCTAAATGTGTATTTGGTGTGACTGAACTCATTTTCCTTGGCCACCTTATCACTCCTGAAGGCATTAAGCCATTGCCTGAAAAAGTTCAAGCAGTTCTTGATTACAAACAACCAGAGACTGTTGGCTCTCTGAGAAAATTTTTAGGACTGTTAAATTTTTATAGACGTTTCTTGCCCAAAGCAGCTGAACAACAGTATCTTTTAAGTGAATTTTAAAAGGTTCTAAAGGTAAGAAGGACTCAAAGCCTTTAAACTGGTCTTCTGAGGCAATTACAGCATTTCAGAGGTGTAAACAAGCTCTTGCTGATGCTGCACTTCTTGCTCACCCTTCACCTTCTGCCCCGCTTGCTCTTCATGTGGACGCCTCTGATTATGCCATAGGAGGTGCACTTCACCAAGTTGTGGACTCTGAGCTACAGCCATTGGCTTTCTTTTCCAGAAAAAACTTACTTCATCTGAAAAGTCTTACAGTGCCTACGACCGTGAACTCCTTGCTATCTACTCGGCTATCCGACACTTTCGGTATATGCTGGAAGCTAGAGATTTCACAGTGTTTACTGACCACAAGCCCCTCACTTATGCTTTTAGGCAAAAAAGTGACAAGTGTTCTCCACGGCAGATCCGTCAGCTGGATTTCATCTCTCAGTTCACCACAAATATTGTACACATTCCAGGATCTGACAATATTGCTGCTGATGTTCTCTCTCGTGTTTCTGCAATCACCTTCCCAAGTCAAATTGACTATGACTGTATTGCTGAGACACAACAGACTGATCAGGAGCTTCACACCCTAATAGCATCTGGAACTTCCTTGGAACTCAAAAGGTAACTTTTCCCAATTCGTCTACTGAAATTATGTGTGATCTATCAACGGGCACAGCCAGACCCTACATCCCAAAACATCATCGCCAAGATGTTTTCTCTGCTATGCATAATTTATCCCATCCTGGCATACGTCGATCAGTGCATTTGATGAAGCAGCGTTTTGTTTGGCCATCAATCTCATCAGATGTAGCTAAGTGGGCAAGACACTGCCTAGCTTGCCAAAAATCCAAAATTCATCGTCATACTAGATCACCTCTTTCATCATTTCAAGAACCTTCCCAACGTTTTGATCATGTTCATCTGGATCTCATTGGACCTCTACCTCCATCAAATGGCTACACCTATTGCCTGACAATGATTGACCGTTTTCGAAATGGCCAGAGGCCCAACCTCTCAAAGACATAACTGCTGAGACTGTGGCTGAGGCCTTCTTTTCCTCTTGGGTGTCTCGCTTTGGAACTCCTGCAATTCTCACAACCAACAGGGGCAGGCAGTTTGAGTCCTCGCTCTTCAAAGCTCTTAGCAATCTACTTGGTGTTCAGAAGTGTCGTACAACTGGATACCACCCTCAAGCTAATGAGATGATTGAAGAATTGCACCGCCCATTGAAAAGTGCAATCAAGTGCCATGCTACTGAGCGTTGGACAGAAGTACTCCCTATCATCTTACTTGGTCTACGAGCTTCTCTTAAAGAAGATATTCTGTGTACGCCAGCTGAATTAGTTTTTGGAACCACTATTCGACTGCCAGGGGAGATGTTTGACTCTTCCAAGCCAGACGATGATGTTGTGAATTTTGTTTTGAAACTTAAGTCTCACATGCAATCACTTCACCCTAAACCACCAAAACACCATGGCAAACGTCCAGTTTTTATCCATCCAGGACTGTTGGAAGCAACACATGTTTTTCTTCGCCGAGACATGTTACGTCATCCACTTCAACAACCCTATGATGGCCCTTTCAAAGTCTTACAGAGGAAGGATAAAGTGTTTTTCCTTGACATCAATGGTAAACGGGTATCTGTATCTATTGATAGATGCAAACCTGCCTTCTTTCTTAACACTGAGGACTTGCAACTACCTCAAACCAAGAATGAAACACCTGCTACTGTGGAATCTAATGCAACAGCTCCAACACCTGCTACTGTGGAATCTGATCCAACAGCTTCAACGCCTACCCAGCCATCTACACGTTCTGGTCGCAAAGTTTATCTTCCAACTAGGTATCGTTGACACTGGAAGGGGAGTATGCAGCGACCTTACAACTCAACATAACGACTCCAAAACTGAACTGAATTGATCTGTTATTATTGTAGCGTGCCTGGTTCCATGTGTTGTAGTTCTTGAAAGCTTACCTCTTAATTGCTCATTTAATCTTTAAAGTTAATAAATGTTTATTGTTATTTAATTCAACCGTGTTGTAGTGAAGAATGCCTAACCACGCAACGCGGCAGCCTTTTTTCTTGAAAATGGGGACCAATACCATATTTTCTTGCAGTTCTACTAGCTTTGTACTTGAATGATTCGAAGTGATTTCTATAAATTTTCTTCGTCAACGAAGGTTTCTTTAACTCAGGGGTGTCCAACCCGTGGCCCTCGGGCCGCATGTGACCCACCAGTACGTAAGATGCGGCCCACCGACTCATTAAAAAATTTAAATATCAGGTTTTTTAAGTTTTTTTTTCATTTTGAAATTTATTTGAGGGGAAATTTATACACATATATATAAATTTACAATGTATTTGCCTCTTACCTGTTCTTGTTTTAAAATAAATCCTTTTTGATAATAGAAATGTCCTTTAGATTAAAATAGATTTATATTTTTTAAACAGTTACATTTGATTTTACTATAATAAATTATTTTTTTTAATAAATTCCAAATTGTATTTTATGCATATCCTTTACTATGGATGGTACATGATTCTTTGTGTGTGCGACTTTCATTTCTCCTCCTCCTTTTCTGTTTGGAGTGCTCAAAAAGCAAGAGGCAGTAAGAGATGTTTTATAAAGTTTAAAAAAATATTCAGGACGGTTAAGTTAAAGGGCAATGTATACTTAATGGTTTGCGAATGACAGCGCAATCAAATTTCAACAATGAGTATCGAAAGATCAATTCAAAAGGAATACCGTAATTTTCAAGAAAATTGGAACACTGTAAAATTTTAAACTTTATTTGATCATTGCATTATTGTATTATATAAACATTATTCTTTATCTATGTATGTATACGTGAAAAATAATGAAAACAATAATAATAACTCATTCTGTTTTAAATTTTCGCTCCAATAAATGTATTTTGTTACCAAATCTGATATAAAGGTACATATTTTTATGTGCGGCCCGCGAGACTAATATGTTTTTCGAAGTGGCCCGCAAGGTCATTTAGGTTGGACACCCCTGCTTTAACTGGAATAGGTATCATATTTCCTTCAGTGGTCTTCTCAAACAACATTGTAGTGACCACATTATCTAAGTCATTATTAACAGAAATACTTGACCCGGAAGGCTAACTAAGAAATTTGTCAATTTTGAATAATTTTAGCTTACTATCTTCTCTTTCTTGGCGTTTCTTGGGCTTAAACGCTCTACTGCAGTGTTTCTCAAAGTGTGGGGCGTGCCCCCCTGGGGGGGCGCGAGCATATTGAAAATTTAAAGATCTTTTTAAAAAAATAACCGGAAGGAAGTGAAACAAAAATACTTTTTTTTTTTTCCATAATAAAAAATACACAACAACACTGATAATATTTATATTTATTATCTGGCGTTTTTTGCATAAAATATTACTCGTTAAAAGATAAAACGAAACCCAATCCCTGAGAAAAATTCTAAAAAGATAAACATTTCATCACTGTAATTATTGAAATACTGTACATTAGTTGTAGAAAGAAAAGGAAAATATGATTCACGTCAGTATAATACATTTGATGATCATTTGATTGTCCTTCAAACTTACTGGTATGGTTTCTACATTAGTTCCGTCCCATATTTTATGTATTTGTTTTTCGCTTAGGGAAATTGTAAATAATGAAGAGTTTTACGATAGTTGGAAAAGAATTGATTGATTTTTGAAGGATTATTTGGCTAAGATTTATTTTTAAGAGTAATCTCAAACATATAAAGCATAGTAAAAAACGTCATAATCGTTTTTAGAACATCCGTATTTCTTTCTGAATACACTTTTAACCCGGGAGCGGTGGCGCGGGGCATCTGTGATCTCTATTGAAGGAAGTTGAAACTGATCAAGCAAAAGAATGCATATTATTCATGATTGAGAAACACAATGAACATGAAACGAAAGAAAATTTTTCAAATGCTTCCTAAAGAACTCCATCAACTGAATATGAAGCCTTAAGTGTACCACAAGGTTCAGTTCACCTTGTCAAAAAGACACAAGAAAGAAAAAGTTCAACTTGCTATTTGTTGATCACCAAAGGTGTCACGAGTTCGAGCCCAGTACCATTAAAGACCCGACGTGTATGGGGGAGTTGCACGTTAAATCTGTCGAGAGTTCAAACGTTCTCTTGTGGAGTGGTGTGGTAGTTAAAAGAGGCCAGCTCAAGTATCGTCCTCGTCAACCATGGTTTAAAATTACGAGGTCCGTCTCTAAATGCCCTCGGGTAGCTGAACAGTGCGACGTTAATATTCACTCACTCGATCATGAATGCTCATTAAAAACTACAATTACTTGAACAAAATATGACAGCTTTGTCAGCAAATAACAGTTCTGTAATATTAGTGAAAAGTATCTCTGATTTGCGTCCTTTATTAAAGTCTTGCACTTTTGAATAATTTTAGTTCAGTTTTATTGGATTTTTTCTCAAATAACTAAAGAAAAATTGAACATTCCTTGAAAGGCGGTAAGTATACTTCTCTTAATTGAATTATTCACTGAATTCCGATTTGTATCTCTAGAGTAAAAATAATTATAATAAATTATTGGGGTGACTGAGTCTCCCCGCACTACCATTAGCGTTAGCATCGAGTGCGCGCCTGCTCCCAGGTTAAAACATTTGATGTCTTCTCGCTTTAAATATTAAAAAAGTAATACAATTATTCTTCATAGGAATTTTATATTCTTTTTCATTATTTAACATTAATTTTAAATGCTAATTGTGTGAGGTTTAAAATTACAGTTCTTTTAAACAGTTATTTACAATTATAGCATTTATCTAAAAAAAAAATCATTTTACATTTTTGTATACAATGTCGTGCACGCACTTTTACTCCCCTTTACAGTTCAGTTATTATATCCAGAATGATGTTTTATTTTTTAAAAATGAACTCGTGCGAAGAGCCGGTGTTTCAGCCAATATATGTTTAATGTATCAGTACTGAAGAAGGTATTTTATAAATAATTTCTTAATTCTAAATTAAGAACAAGTTTAATAATTATTAGTGACTTCCATGGACTTGTCTTGTAGAGCAAAGTTTTTCAAAGGAAGGTTTAATATCAGATATTGACACTCTGAGTTATTTTTTATATTTAGCTGAGATCTATATTGTGTTCAAAGCAGCCACCGCAGAAATTCCAGTTTAACATAGGTAGGATTTTCAAATGGCAATAGTATACGAAGTGCTTTTGTTTTCACTGCAGAAAATTCACCATCCATCTCTACCCCAAATTCAAAGAGTGATTTATTACAAAATTGGCTTTTAATTTTTCACTGGATGTGAAATTATGAAAATTTCTTCTTCTGAAGTTGAAAAGCTCTTCTCCTTCTGGAGTATCTTGAAAATATACCCCTAATCCACTCGTAACTTGCTACCAAGTTGTCCTCATCCAGAAAAATACTTTTTAAAATTCTTTTGCCAACATGGCTAAATGTTTTTACATGGTTTTGAAAACAACTTTCACATGCTGTTCTTCAGATTTGTAAGATTTAACACATAACGAGCTGGGGCTTTTTCCCATCATTTACTTCAGTAGTGGTAAATCCAAAATTTAAGTATTTTTGAGAATATTTCCTTGATTAATTTTCGGAACCATGCCTGTCTGTGTACTTGTTAATCCCCTTATTATCATCGAATGCTCGCTTACGACTTAAAAATGTATGTATGATTTTGTTTTTAATCTACTGCTGTAAA